>CM032326.1:18637365-18792365 GCA_019022515.1 Quercus aquifolioides | reverse complement strand
ATCCCAACTCCCAACTACACTTTAGGTTTTTAATGGCCAATCCTACCACTACACTAATTAAGTTTTAAATTCACTAATTAGAATTTACCCATCTCAAAGAGAGAGAAAAAAAAGGGGGCGTCTTGAACAATTTAAGGTCTTGATTGAGTGGATGAGTTAAATTTATTCCTCTTAAAGGATTGAATTTTGGTTTAATTGTTTTTATGGCTTCCAAAATTAATTGGCCCATCTGGCCATTTCCTAGAAGTATATTCCTCTATTGATTGGTGCAAAGATAATCTACTTGTCTAACAAATCATATCTTGTTGTAGGTAAAGAAGTTTGCCTATCCAATATACACCTTTTCTACCTTTCAATTTATCTACTTTTAAGTGAAAGAATTTTCCTTCAAACCTCCACCACCCATTTATAACACGACGATTAAATAATCATTTACTTAGATTTCAATTACAAGAAAGAAGTTATTTAAATAAGTTATATGATTATCAATCGGGTTATAAAATTAGAAATACACATAGATAATCATCTGAATTACTATCTAATGGCAAAAAGCTTTATAAGTCAGTCGTATTGATTAGTCTTCTTTACAAGTAGAATCAGGATTAAAATTCTCATATCCTCCTTGTTATAACAATTGAATTAATACTATTTATTGAGTTGAAAGTTCAATCCCTAACAAAAGTTATATAATGAATATCCTAATCAGATAGGAAGCTACTTTTCTCAAAATATCTACTATTCCTCGAAAAGGAATATATGAGGGCCAGTGTAATCTAGTCATCTAGAAAGATATATAGAAACACCAACGTGACAAAGAGTAAGTTCCAATTATTATTATTATTATTGTTTACATGGTTCATGCATAACCTTTTGCGATTAGGCATTCTCATTATTGTCTTGGCTGTTTTCTTTACTTGTGTGGTCGCTAATCACAATAATTCACAATTTATCCGGCCGCTAGGCTAGGGACAAAGAATACAAATAATTTTTAGCTTAAATCGTGCTACGTACCACCATTTTCATAAGGACAATGCACGTAGATTCATGCTTCACTAGAGGAAATAATAACATATACTCCACAAATTTTTGGTAGACAAGAGATAGATTCGTTATGCCAATAACTTTTTCTTCTTTCTTTTTTTTTTTAATTATTTTTTATTTTATTTTTTAGAATAGTTATGCCAATAACATATTGGCATAAACTGGGATAATAGTATCACAATAATGGCACACAGTATATTAATATACTGCGTGCCATTATTTAACTCCATATTTTGGCTTTTTAATTAATTTATTATTCCCAATAGAATCATTGAAAAATGAACCGTGGTATCCATCAAATACTTATAAATAATAGTAGATTCATTCATTAAGAGTGAAAAAAAAGAAAAAGAAAAAGAAAAAAAAAGGTGATAGATTCGTACGGATATGGGGTGATAATTACTTGTGAAGTAAGATATAGATTATACTTTATAAAGAGTCGCCGTTCCCACTAAATAACTCAATTCACAATTCAGTAAAAAAGATTTAAAAAAAAAAGAAAAAAGAAAAAAGAAAAAAAAGAGAGACTGAATTCAGTGATGTTAGGTACAAGAAATGATACTACGTATTTGGTAAATTTTTTTTGTTTTTCTTTAACTAATGGATCCCGTAAATCAAAAGGCATATTAGTTGAATTATTACGCAATAATGTGTAGTCTAATCATTGTGAGAAAAGATTTAAATAACCATGGTTATAACTTATAAGAGTTAGCAGACCATTATTCCACACCCAAAAAAAAAAAAGAGTAAGCAGACCAATTATTATTCTTATTATTTTTATGAATTAGCTAGCAGACCGTTTTAGTTGGCATTATCTTTGGGCTACTATATACTTCAAAGAATCATTGTATCAAATGAAGTTGGTCAACGGTTCATGAACCCAGTTGATGAATTTAAAGACATTAAGGACATTTTTCATATGTTTTAGCAAAAAAGAAAAGGAGTGTAAAAAGGATAAGGAGAGATACCATAATTCCTAACCAAATAAAAGATTTACCATATCATTCAAGTTCAAGGACATGGGATCCTCAAGAATTAAATAAAATTATCAATGCAGTAATCTATTCCATTTATTATAAGGTCAAAGTTGGGTGGGAAGAGTAAATCCACCACTTGATCTAACCATATCGGACCTAGAGATAGAATGGAGGGGGACCATGGTCCATGGTCCCCGGCTCAATATATATAATATAAGACACAATCTGTATCAAATGCATTAGTGCACTGGTGATTAGACATATTAAGATACGTACATGTGTCCAAAACTAGACTTATGTCTAGTGTAACTGATGCATTGGACACAATCTCAGCCCTATAATATATTGCTAATTGTTTTATATATATTGTTATTTTTTTTATCTATATATTGTGATTTTCTTTTAAAGTAAATGTAGTTAAAATTTGAAAGTTAGATTTTCAAAGATTACACCAAGCTCCCTCTTAAGAATTAAGTTGGCCCAAATAAATTAACTAGAAAAATGAAAATCGACAACTAACCCACACCTATGCCCCCTCCTAAAATAAAACCAAAAATAAAAATTACTCCTAATAAATACCTATATAGGCTAAATTCAACTAGTGCTAAGAAGGTTGTCAACTTGTGAACAAACCACCATATCTCCAGGTTCTCAATTAATAATGAAAGTAAAAATATAAAAGAGGATCCCAATTTTTAAATATTTAAAAATTAGCCTCAAATTAACTATGCTTGACCCTCAAAAATTATAAATTGATCCAATAAACCTAAAAACAAATTGGTCATTTGACCTATATATTATTGCAACTAGTGTGTAACTCCGTGTATATGTACATGTATATATATGAGTTCACAATTACATTTTTTAAGTCATGAATTTTTAAAATATGTAATAGTTTCTCATTATTTACATTTTTTGATGAGTTATTTATATTAGACTCTTCATCTTTTGTACTTCATTAACTTACCTAGAACAAAAATAAATAAATAAAACTTAAATAGGACACATGACGTAAAATTAGACAACATTTGGAATCCAATTTAGAATTTAATTGCATTTTCTCTTAGTTTTACCTATTAATATATATACAGACTAGTGTATAACCTGTGCATATGCACAATACAATTAAAAAAAATTACAATTGCACACATATATGGATTCAAATTATATTGTTTCTCTCTCTAAAATATGTAATGGTTTCTCATTATATATATGACTTAAAATCTAATTGGATCTAGACTCTTTGGCTTTTGCATTCGATAATTCACTTCCTACAAAATTAAAAAATTAGATAAGACACATGGTGCAAAATTGAACTTCAATTAAAATTCAATTTAGAATCTAATTGAATTTAGACTCTTTGATTTTTGCACCTAATAATTCACTTGACACACAAATTTAAAAATTTGATTAGACACGTGGTGCAAAATTAGACTCAAATTTAGAATTTAATTGGATTTCCTCTCAGTTTTGCCTATTAATATATACTAATGTATAAACCGTGCATATACATGATATAATTAAAAAAATTACAATTACACACATATATAGATTCAAATTATACTCTCTCTCTCTTTTATTTTTTTATTTTAATTTCTTTTGGATATACACATGATTTTACTTTTTTTTTATAATTTTTTTTTTGTTTATTGGGTTTTTGATGATTTATTTTTATTAAACTCTTCGTCTTTTGTACTTCATTAACTCACTTAGAACAAATTTAAAAAAAAAAAAAAACTTAAATAGGACACATGGCATAAAATTAGACAACATTTGAAATCTAATTTAGAATCTAATTGGATTTTCTCTCAGTTTTACCTATTAATATATATACAGATTAGCATATAACCCATGCAATCACATAGATGCATATAAAATTAAACACAATTTTTATTATAAAAATATAAATAATTAGTCAAATTATTAAAAAAAAATAGCCTGTAACATATGCATTAATGCATACGTATAGATACATTTAAAATTAAACACAATATTTATCATAAAAATATAAATAATTAGTCAAATTATTATTTTTTAAATAAACGTAATTAGTAACATATTAAAATTTCTACCTAAATTTAATACTACTTATGATCATTTTTTTTCTTCTAATTTTTAATAAGGTAGAACATGTGATGATTTTTGTTGTGTGGTAATTTTTATTGAGTATATGTGAATTTTTTTTTAATATTGTAGTTCATTAATATTAAATTCTTAGTATTTTGCACTCATTAACTCACTTGGCACAAAAATTAAAAAATTAAGTGGACACATGATACAAATTTAAGTGGATAATAATGGTGTAATTCCCACATAAATTTAAACACATGATACAAAATTAGATTCTAATTTCAAATTATAATTGAACTTTTTCTAAGTTTTACCTCTGTGTGTGTATATATATTGCGCACATTGTGACCTTGTGTACTTGTGTGGTGTGTGTTTTGCGGGACATCAAAATAGGTTAAATATTTGGGACTTGGGATTTGGGTACCACTATGATATTATTTGGTTCACATAAATGACTTGTTTGTGTAATTTTTCCTTTTCTTTTTATCTGAAAACACTGTTTAGTTTTTTAATTTGAAAAATATTGGATACAAAATTAGATAATAGATATGACTTTTGTTTGACTAGTAAGTTATATATAGAAAAGTTAGTTATAATATTTGATAATGCATATAATTCAGAAACATTTATTTTTCTTCTATTAATATATTTTTTTAATACCAAATAAATATTAGTTTGAATTTTTATTAAAATTTATTCATTCATGTTATGATCCCTTAAGTTGGAATTCTGGTTTCATCCCTGTGGTGACCAATCCAGAAAGGACAGGTTGAGTCAGATCCAACAGGTGGTTTGGGTTTTCCAATTTTGTGAGCAGCCCTAGTTAGGTAGGACTTGGCTCCTATATATAGTTGAATTAGTAAGTACTACTTAGTAGGATACTTTCAATATTTTTCTTTGAAATGATGTAATTTACGAAATATTATCCAGATTCAATGATTTTAGGCGTCCAATACCCAAAAAATGATGGTATAGAAGGCTTAAGAAAAAGAATCAGTGCTTTTACAAAGGTTAAAATATCCTTTTTAACAAAGTTTCTCACTGTGAGCTGAGTTGACTAATTTGAACCATCAGCAATGGTACAAAATGCTGATGAATATTACAGTGAATGCCTCAACTAAGTGGACCTGACTGTATTGGAGACAAGCCGAATGTTTAGTCCCCCAATTAGTTTATTTTTGTCAACTTAGAACCTCCCATGAAACTGAAATAATTTCATGCATGTCTTCTTCCTTGCCATTGAAGATTAAAAAAAGGCTTACACTGTAATGGTATCACTAAAAATATATATAGCTCTGATCAGAACCAGTGTGGCTCAATTAAAGTATTTGAATAAAAGGCAATGTAACAGCTTCCCAATTAATTTAAGCCATCTTAAGATGAAGTAAATTAAGTAATAGTCTACCCATCAAAAAATAAATAAATTAAGCAGTATTATACTAATATTAGGCACATTTTAAAGTCTTAATCTCTGCACAGAAGTTTATAAATCATGATATTATTATCAATGCTTGATCCCAACGGTTGTGCTAACTTGACTTAATAAACAATTAAATTGAAACTTAAGCTTAAGAATTATTTGTTTGATAATTGAAACCAACTTTTTAAAGCAGAGAAGCAGCTCACATTTGGTTTAAATTGGAGAGGGTTAATTTTACAGTATATATTTAATATGTCATAATCTTAAAAAGGTGACAATAAAATAACATCATTTAAAATCAATAATCATTTATTATATAGTAGAATAAAATTTTATATGATGAAATGTTATATAACATATATCTTAATCGTGGAATTGATTATTTGCATTTTAAAACAAAAATAATATTAGGTGATTGGTGCATAAGTTGACATAATATGCTTAAGTATCCATGATAGACTCATGTGAAAATGTTAAAATCTAATCATATATAAATAGATCGAGTGTGAAAAGGGTGCACCAATAGGTGAATTATTAAAACAATTAAATGGTAAGGACGTTCTGCTCTTTTAAAAACCCTTAATCATAATGGTTTTTATTAAGTAATAAAATATGTCATGAGCCATGAGGTGAGGTAGCTGCAAATTCATCATGATGCCTCCAAGAGCACGAAATTAGGCACTCCTTAATTGAACAATGCCAAAATGACCCATGTCATAGACGTGTGTGGTACACAATTTTTACACACTCTCCCACCTTAACTAGAAGCTCAATCACTTGAGATAAGCACACAGTTATGTCCCTTTCCTTCCTGTTGGGCTTGGTACAGGGTGCCCCAAACTACAACCCTACTCTCACAAGCTTTAGATGAGAGAGAAATAGAGTAGTAGTTAGCTAAGAGAAAAAGTAATAGGGAATGGCTTGCTTGAAAGCCACCCGAATCTCTCATTACTCAGATATGTATGTATAATATGTATCAGTACTTTCCTTTAAGAAGACATGGAGTGAATAATGAGAGAGTGGCATGCTTTTAACGTGCAAGCCCTTCCCCTTTGCCCTTTGCCCTTTGCTTTAATGGGGTTTGTGTATATTCGTGTGACTTAGTCGGCATAGTGTGAGCTGAAAGAGAGTGAGAAACGGACTTAAACGTTAACATACACCCACCCTTCTTGAACTGTCTTTACCTCTAAATTTGCCTTTTTTCAGTTATGCTTTCTCTTTCTAACCAAATTCTCACCTCTAATTTTCACCTAACTCTATACTCTCTCTCTAAATATGTATCACTAAAACCTGCTTAGTGAAGTAACTAAAATATTAATCCAGCTGGTTAATTATAGAAACAAAATATAATTAATGACCATGAGAACCGTATTAATCTTTTTTTAGAAATAATTATAATATATTACTTACTCTGCAGAGAAAATTGGGTTTAATTTTAATAAAGAAAAAAAAAAAAAAACTAAAACTAAAACTTGCAGACAGAATAGGATTCTCCGAATATAGAAGCGTACCCTTACGTGCATTTAAAGCGCGTTGAAAGTAAAACTTTTCTTGTTAGTAACACTTCGAAGGTTGGAAACGCAAGGAAGATTTTGGTGGCAGACTAATTTTAAGGTAACTGTTCACTGGGGACGGCATTGCATTTGCATTTGCATTGACTCCCAACAAAACTCTCTTAATATTGTTACCATATTCACTATATAAATATATATATATGCACATCAACAACAAAGCTATTCCTTACCATTCACTATATATATCAACACCCACTCTCCCAACCTTGCTTACTTCATTCCTCTCTTCTATCACTTTACTATTCTTTGTATTCTCTCAATACTTTTCATCATATTCCTACTTTCTTTCTTTCTTTCTTTCTTTGTGTGAGTAAGCTCTCTCTCTCTCTCTTTCTCTCTCTCTATCTAGCTATTGCTCTTTTTTTCTTATGGAAGGTCAAGAAGAAGTAGCTGTCATGGGGTCTAATGGTCACACCCAAATCGTCAAAGGCAAGCGTACCAAGCGCCAAAGGCCCTTGTCTCCCTCTGATCTTGCTCTCACTTCTAGCTCATCAAGTGTTGGACTTGCTGGTAGTGGTAACACTAGTGATTATGCTTCGATTTCATCATTATCAGCAGGAACTAATTGCGAAGTGGATGTATATGAGAGCACTGAAGAAGAGGAAGACATGGCTAATTGTTTGATTCTCTTAGCCAAAGGTGTTGGTACAAGGCAATCACCAGAATTAGCCACAACCACAACAACAGCAACTACAGCTACTACTACCAAGTCCGGGTTCTATATTTACGAGTGCAAGACCTGTAACCGGGCTTTCCCTTCATTTCAAGCCCTTGGTGGTCACAGAGCAAGTCACAAAAAGCCTAAGCCGATGATAGAAGAGAAAAAAGCAGCACCAACAGCAACAATAACACCAGCACCACCATCCACAGAATATGTTGAAGAAGCGCAAATCAATATTAGAAACAATTGTACCACTAGTACTCCTCCCAAACATGTCCAAATTGGTGCAGCACCCAGCAAAGGTTTGATCAATACCAACAACAACAAGACCAAAATCCATGAGTGTTCCATATGTGGATTGGAATTTATGTCTGGTCAAGCCCTTGGTGGACACATGAGACGGCATAGATCAGCAGTAGCAGCATCACCAAGCCAAATGGTGACGATGGGCGTTGAAACAACAATAAGTACCACTTTGGAATCCAAGCACGTTGAGATCAAGCCAAGAAGAAATATTCTATCTTTGGATCTAAATCTTCCAGCACCAGAAGATGATTCTAAGTTCCAATTCACATCAGCAGCAGCACAACAAAGTCTTGTGTTCTCCGCCTCAGCCTTGGTGGATTGCCATTACTAGGATGTGAGGGAAACCAAAAAAAAAAAAAAATTTATTGGTTATTCTTGATCAATGTGAATTATTATCATTATTTTAAGTTACTATTTTTATTATTAATATTCATACTTGTCAATTCTTTGAATTCATATTTTTTTTATTGTTGTTTGCTATATTGATGATCTACTTGTTGAAGTTAGAGTGCTTGAATACTTTGAGTAAGTAAGTGGTTAGTGTTCATGGTTGCCTTTCATTCACGAAAAGTGAGTGATGGGGCATCTTTTTTTTTTTTTCTTCTTCTTTAATTTTGTATGTTCTTTTTTAAGTGGGAGAGCGATGTGTAACACTTAAGAGAGAGAGAGAGAGAGAGAGAGAGATGGCGTGGCTAGGGTTTGGCAGCACCACCACCACAACCAAAAGTCGTGGATTAGGTTCCATTTTTGTGTGTTTCTTTGATTACAATAAAGTTAAACACACACACATACACTCTCTTTCTCTCTCTCTCTCTCTCTCACACAGACACACAAACACACACAGTGACACAGATCAGTTTCATTAGAAGACAAAGAATAAATGGATAGAAAGCTGAGTTGGTAACTGCCATTGCCATACGTATCCACCTGTTTCTCTTATAATTATTTTGTTTTTTGTTATTACTATATATATATATATTACTATTGCTTTCTCTTTTTGTTTTTCTATTCCTATGGTCCACCATACTTTTAGCTCTAAGCCTAACAGTTACACCTAATTAACCAACTATCTCATCCCTTACTTTGCAAGTCACTTTTGCTAAATTTGAGATCGTCTCTCTCATGGGGTCCTGAGACCTTGTTGCCACAGTAATATTCTCCCACGAAAGATACTCCTAAATCATACCACAAACGTATATTTGGTTATAACTTACTTATTAAGGTCCACATGATTATTTGGCCCCACTATCCATTTTGTTTTGGTAGCTCACTTAAACACTGGAATCAAATTCTTTCTTCGTCAATTACATACTTTTTTTTTAGGTTATCCTTGTACTTTTTTGATGAAAATGTTAAGAATTACAATAAGTTTAGATTAGATACACCCATTGGGAACATTTCAATAATTTACAACAAAAAAAAAATGTAAAAAATGTTGTATTTATAACATTACTAAAAGAATTATTCACATTTAATTTCCTCTATGTTGTTGCTATGAGATTTAGGGTGTGTTTGACACGAGCTTGTAAGCCACCTTTTTGTTTTTTTTTTGGGTTTGATGTATAGTTTTTTAATTTTTTTTTTTTTTTTAAAAGTATAAGTATATTTTAATATATTTTCAACAAAAAGCTATATAAGCTATTCCTTCTTAAATGGACATCAAGTGATTGATTCGTGTACTAATCATGTGTTGTACAAATTAATAAGTATCTTTTAGAGAGAGAGAGAGAGAGAGAGAGATATTTGGGAGACTAAGTGGCTTACACAAATCAATTATGTAAGAGTTTGTAATGTGCACGTTTTGGTGAATAATGGTAGCTGGTAAGCGAAGCATGTGGATACATTGCGTGAGATGTCCAAATTCATGGTGAATGAGAGAGAGAGAGAGTGTGTGTGAAGATCATCATTGACATTTGGCCATCTAGTGGGGGGGTTGCCTTATTATTTAAAAACAATCAAATATTCTCCTCTACATTATTCTATGCAATAAAGGAGCCAACACAAAATGTTTTTATTTTTTCTGATTCAAAACAAAAATAGTATCAGTTCCTTTTATAAATTTAATTCATTTTTTTAATTCAATAGTTATGAGACACAGAGAATTTACACTCTATATTTATTTGATAAAAATACTATGAAGTGTCAATTGAATAAGTTTTGACAAGTCACTCAACTACTTAAAATTGTGGGTTCTAGTTGGCAAAGTCTCTGATAGTTGAATAAAAGATTTGGAGTTCAATCCCTGCTTACACCAAAAACTGACTGATGTCTTAATCTGATAATAAAATAGTTATTTTTTTTTCTTTTTTTATAGAACCGTTATGGTTTCGTTAATAAAAGTATATTTATTTACTTTGCATATAATTTTCAGAAAAACATAGGAAGGTTAATGTAGATAATATGCCCTTTTGTTTGAAACTTAAAATTCTTCACAATTTTTTTTATTATAACCGTAAATTGTGATTAGAACAAAATTATTTTTGCTTTTTTTTTTTTGAGAAAATAATAATATTTATTAAAACATACAAACACGAAAGTAATATATCGAGTTTTTTGCATCATTAAGTGTTACTAACTCACCATCAATTATAGCACTTATTAATCTTCTTTACCAATTTTCAGCCTACTTTTATGGGTTCGTATTTTATGGTAATATCCAAAACCAAATTAGTTTTTATCTTTCCAAATAAAGGAAGGATTTGGTTCGTCTAAAATTAAAATCCTATAAATTGGCTACAATCAATCAACTACTAACTCTCTCAAAAAATAAATAAATAAATTCAACTACTAATTAAGGAGTAATTTTTAGGTACTCCTGAGCACGGAGAATAATACTCTCTTCTCTCACATTCATGACGAGATCCACTTATTAAATTCATAACGGAGTCCATCATAAATATGAAAAGAGAAAATACCATTTCATTATATTTCGAAACTAGCTAAGAATTTTTCCAAATCAAGCGGCCACAATGCCATGAAATGCAGAGCTGTCATGTCAGTTTGTCCAGAAAATATTAAAGGTTCTATCTTAGTAATTTAGTTTGACTTCTCATAAAAAGTTGACATGTGGATATTTCTTTCTATATTGAAGTGGCTAAGCGTGGTCTCCAACTTCACAGCTGTATGGCTACCATAAATTCTTGGGTTTTTCCTATTACGTGGGAAATTAAAATCCCAAAAATCCAAACTTTCTTTTCCTTTTTCTGTAGGAAACTGGGAAAACTCCAAAATTTCTTGTATCATAATCTCTTTGCTTCACTGTGTTTTAATTGGGTGGTTTTTCTTTTTGCCCATAGAGACAAAGCCTCGAGTTTTCCGCAAAGTAAAACAACTATGAATTGTCTTCTCCATTAGGTCATAAGGTCATGAACAAACCACTCCAGACCAAAAACAAAAAGCCCCAAATGAATAAGCCTATTAATGGGGTTTGGTTTCCACATGATACCAAATCATCATTTGGACCAAATTTGGATTTTTTTTTTTTTCATTATTATCTTTATGGCCAAAGTTTAATTAATCTGGTTCACAAATTTGGTTTGTTAGGTTTTTCACGGTCATGGTAGATAGTAGATACGCAATGAAAAGTATGTGTACAAGTACAATGTATAAGAGATGGTGCAAGTAAAAAATTATTTATATTGTTTGAAACATCTCAAAATTCTAACACGTAACTGGTGTAAAATTGTTTTTTTTTTAATACTTTAAAAATAAAATCAAACAAAAAGTGGTAAATTCTATTTTTCTTTTCTTTAGAGATGTAATTAAGAGTTGATTTTTGCTCCATAAAGTAACCAATATTATTCGAGCCTCCTTTTCATTACAATGGTTCACTCTGGATAAGGTATAGCTAGTTTCAACTTTCAAATACTTGCACTAGTTCTTTCTGCATATATTAGGTCCATGCACCATTAATAGATACAGAAACTGAAGGTCCAGTCAACCTAAAGTATGCATGATTACATAGATATTAAAATTTTTAAAACACTTCCACAACAAAAGTTGTTGCTGTGGTGTAGTGGTTATCACGTTAGTCTTACACACTAAAGGTCCCCAGTTCGATCCTGGGCAGCAACATAGAAGCCCGTAGTTTTTCATTTTTGGCCTCTTATTTCATTCGGGCCCATTTGACGATTTGGCAATTAGCCCATTAGTGTAGGCTTTCATTCATGGAAGTGTGGAGCCACGTTAAATTCTCTGTCTCTTATTTTGTTGGTAAAGTACATAGAAAAGAATTTTTGGCATCTTATTTCATTTGGGCCCAATTGACAAATTGGCAATTAGCCCATTGATGTAGGCTTCCATTGGTGGAGCCACGTTAAAATTTTTGTTTCTGATTTTGTGGAGGAAAGTACAAAAAAAAAAAAATCATATAGTTCTATTCTTTGCAGACGTTAAATCCCAAATTTTTAAATGGGACTTTAAAGTTTAAACCATATACTTTCACAAATATACCCAAAACAAAAACCCAATCTGGGGTTTAAAGTAAGTATCCAATTTATGAAAGTGGGATTTTAAAAGTCACATTTAAAACTGTGGGGTTAAATGTGTCCCAAATATAAAATTATGGGTTTTTTTAAATTATTTTTTAATGTACTTTCTTCTATTTTTTGAATGCTTCTTTAAACTTTCACGTGCTTGCCAATGGTGTAAATATGACATATCCAAGACAAGGCAACCAGAAACCTAGACACCAAAGAATGTGAAAATGGTTCATGCCATATACGCCTAAGAGAGTCACAACCAAACTCAAAACCATACTTCTACACCTCTCCCAAGAATCAAAATGAGAATCATGTGTGATTGATTCATTAAAAACTGATAAGAAGTTTGTTGAGGATATCCCACTATATTAGAGCCATAAAAAGAGAACCAACTAAATACCTAAAAAAAGAATGTGCAAATTTAAAACAAAACAAACGGCTTGGTTCTTTAGAGCCTAACATACAGGAGATGAAGGTTGAACTAACAACAGTAAAAATGGCAAAGCTGTAAGCAAATTGGATTAATATAATTACACACAAGCATGATTACATGTATGTCAATCCCCATTAGGCATCCACATGACTCCGATATTACATCAATCGTGCTCCTCCTGCAAAAAATAAAAAAAGAAAGAAACATATTTTAACATTTGCATTTGCGGATTTTGTTGACAATGAAAATGATTAGAACTGCAGTCCCTGGCCATAGCTCTGGCTTTTGATGCATGTACTCTCACTTTTGGTTCAATATAATTATAATTTCAAGCAAAAAGAAAATAGAACTACAGGCTAATCTTATTTAAGTGATATGAAATGGATTTTATGTTTCGTAATTACAGAAAGTGCAGTAATTATGTGGAAGTGGAACAAGTATTGTAGAAATGAAATTTTGGTCAACTCTAGCTTCACTTATTATGCCAATGCGCCGATTGTGGACATACTTCATTTAATTTAATAATCAATTCCAGATTCCTCTAAGTAAAGCACTTAATAAGTTAATCACTCATTTCATATCTGGTCCAGCATCCCTAGAGCACTCTTTTGTCACCAGCACAGAATAGCATAATAGCCTTAGTTAGGGACGACACTACTCCCCCAAGAACTTCTTTATCATTATCACAAAATAATAATATTAAAAAAATAAAAATAAAAAAATTATTGCAGAGTATGAAGTACACATAGGATATGCTAATACTTTTCAAAAATCATTAAGGAAAACAACATGAAAGATGATACTAAATTCTAGTGATTTCTTTTGCACCAAAATGTAAAAGCAAGAATTCCCAGTGATTTCTTTTCTGGTAATTTGGATGGCTAGATGGTTTTCTGATAAGTGTGTGTGTGTGTGTGTGTGTTTGTATATATAATCCCCTCTTGAAATTTACGATTTACCAAAGCCCATTTACCTTAGATGTGCAAGCTAGTAGCACAAATGTTCCAACCAGAGCTTGGGGCACCACAAGGTGCTGGTTCTTAGTTGGCAAACACATTTAACCTCACTCGAGCAGTAACTTCAGGGTGAAGCTTCAGCTCTGCAATATATTCTCCCGTTTCCCGGATTTCTGGAAGAGAAACAATTCTCTTGTCCACATCCCTATAGATATATGAAAGATAGCAATTCAACAAACACAAGCATTAAAAAAATTACATGCTACTAAATTTAAGGTTCATGAGATGCTGATTTTAACCAAAATTAAAATATTGTAGCAAGTTTCTATTGCTTAATAGAATAAAATGGTGCTGTGTAGGTATATTGATTCATCAGATGAACTTCTGTCAGCAAGTTTTGAAACCTGTAAATGTGAACACAAATCTAGGATTTTATTTGGCATGAAGAAAGATTTAGAAATCAAGACTCAACAGGCAAAATAACACGGAGAAAAGCTGGGAAGGTAGAGGCAACTATAAAATTCATGAATGAATTTAAAGAAAAATATTGTCTACAAATATGAAAAGATTACAATTGGAATTAGGAGAACAAAGAATTGATAAGATAAAAGAGAACACTGTCCTGGAATTATAAAGGTTTCAGAGATTTTCAAATATGTCAGAACTTGTGAACACTATTTACATATTAATAGCAAATCACTGAAACTTGTGCGAGGAAAAAAAGCGCATATATCGTCAGAATTGGTGAAAATATAAAGATAGTAATGTCAATAAAGGTGGTACCTCTGAAGTTGTGCCTTGATTATGTCAACAAGATCTTGAGCAGTTACACTGCCAAAACAATTTTGTATCAGTCAATATCTAAACAATAGAATTTATGACTTCATAATGCACAAGATCCAAGTTCCAACTCACCTTCCAAAAATTTGTTTCCCTTTCCCACCTTTGCGCTTCACCTTAAAAGCTCCAACAGTTTCAAAGATCAGAGCAAGTTGCTGTGCCTCTTCTTTTACCTGAAGAAAGATGTTATTATCTAATAAAATGATATAAGGCTCATTAATCTTACATATATATATATATATATATTGAAGGGCAGGGAAGGTGGAGCTATAGTAGAGGTTTTACTAGCAAGAGAATGTAATTGAAGTTTTTTTTTTTTTTTTAATTGTTTAAGTATAGAAATTTAAATTAGCAAAAAAAAAGGGGTATAATAATGTAATTGAAGATATGGGTCATTTCGGCAGTCAATTGAAATAATCCTGTTATTTGGCATTTGGAGTCACAGTGAGTTCTTAAGAGTACTGCCAGGGTCTAAGAAAAAATAGATCCTTTAATATGAAAATGAAAGTAAGACAACGCTCTTAGTCCTACTAATGGCAAGTTTTTCTTTTTCACCATTACAATGGAATATGAACAATTTAAGTTGCTGTGATCCTCAAAAGGACAGAAAACAGAATCACAACTTACGAGAAACTGAAATAAATTAGGCCGATTTCCATCACAAAACTATTATATGAGTACCCCAATGTTTAAAGACTTCAAATGTTTTAACTACAAACTGCTTCTGGCCTTAGATCAAAATGTGTAAATGGAATTAACCTAAAAACAATTCAGCCATACATGAAGAAAATAATATTACAACCATAAAATGCAATAAAATTTTATCCGTTTTTTCAATCAATAAAGTTTTACTTAATTACCCGTTTTTTCTCAGCCTCAATTCTCTCCTCTTCCATTCGCATTTCCCTATACAAAGAATGAAGAAAATGCAATAAAATTTCATATTAAAAGAATGAGGATAGTTTCATTAAAAAAAAAAAAAAATTTAAAAAGTATAAAGATAGATTCATTTTCTACCAAGAATATGATACTAAATTCTATGATTTGGAACCTGAACCAACTCTCTGTCCCCTAATATATGAACGCACTCTTTTTTAAAAAAGCACTGCAGTACCTTAGTGTTTAAGGGCCAAAGTTTTTAGCACTATGCAAGATCGTGAAATTCAATTTTAGAGCTTATGTACACATGAATAAGAGTTTTGACCTTTTGGGTGAAACTTTGATGCAGCCATGGAAGACTGAGTTGTTACTACATTGGAATTTTGTCCATTTCAAGATTTGCTTTTTTAGGTCAATGTGTGAAGTCCAATTGAAGCAAGTCATATAGTTTTAAAGGTCTAGTGATAAGTGATATAAGGTTAAAACAATTTTTAATTTGGGTTTTTATTTTACAAGTTATTGTCAATTTTGTAGGGCAGAACCTCTCATTTCTGCAACTCCTGCGAATTATGGGTATTTTAAAAAATTAATTGGGTCCATAATTTTCTAATAGATTTCAAGTATTTTTGGTTTATTTCCTTTGAGTCCAAGTTGTCTTTTATTACTATATTAGGTTTTTACTTTACTGGTTTGTTTAGGAGTTGTTTAATACTTTACTAGTTAAAAAATTTCCGTTTCTTCTGATGATTTTATGGGTCAATCATTTGCTTCATTGGTTCCAATGGCGGCAGCTGCAGAATTTTCCATTGGGTTCGCCATTTTCGTTATTACTTTCCAAGTCTCTAAGGGAATTGTTGTAGAAATAGAATCCATTAATAGCAGATTAAGCATGACTCCAAGAGAATTACCAAAATACAAAGTTCTCTATGCCTTTCATCCTATTCTTTCCTTTTCTTTTTGAATTCATGCATACTGTTCAGCTACTGTTCACATGAACTTTTCACAGCTTGTGGACAAATTTGATATCTTCTCACCTCATTTACAACCATAAATTAAATACCTCCCCTTTCCTACTAAAACCCTAGCTATAACCATAATATTCTTTCTAAAAACAAATCCAAAAATTCTCCTAACCCTAAACGGCTAAACCTTCCACAAGCACACATAGACAGATTTCCCAATCTGTCCTATGTCAACATCATGATAAGCTATTTTTAGGGAAATACTAAGACCACCATTAACACCTTAAAACACCAGCATCTCCTCCATAACTAACATTATACCTTCATTCACCATGAATACCACCCAAAAGTGGTGGAGCAATCCTTAGGTATCTGGGGCTTAGGGGGTGATTGTCTATATTTTGGGATGATGCAGACCAATGTGGTTGAATTGCCATAAGTAAAATAATTATAATAATAATAAAGGAAGAGCAAAGGGTAAAGGCGTTTATAGCCTTTAGGTTGGGGGGTGATGGAGTATTGAGGATGGCATATGTAATTAAGGCTGATAAGTGTGGTAGTTTTTGGTGGTGGTTTCAGTAGGTTGAGATAGATACAGAATGGTGAAGAGTCAGTAAAGAAAAATGTGAAGGAGATAACATCGATGGTGGTGTCCTGTGGAGATGGAAAATGTAAGCAGTGGTGTGTCACAGTAACACTAGGTGGAATAAAAGATTAAAAGGTGAACGTTAGCCATAAATTAAGGTGCTAAAGTCAATGACACAGGAGATAATGTAGCTAGAGGTGCTTATGGTAATTGTAGGAATGCTAGATGGACTTGGTACACAGGCAGCTCATTGTCAATCTTGGGGATCATGAAAGATGTACTAATGTGTTTTACACGGTGGATGGTTGTCAATAACCACGGAGGTTGGTAGTAGCGATGAAGAGGAATGCAGTGGATGAGGTTGCTGGGGTGGAGGCAACCTTGTCCATTAAATAACTACTTATATTAGTGTCCTAAAACTCTTATCATTTGGTAGCATTTTGGCCCCCTCAGAACAACAGTGATATGTGATTTTCAAGATGCACTGCAGTTCCTATTTTGCACAGAAGATTGTATGGATGCCTATCATTGCATCTAATATGACCCAAAGTACCAAATATGTGCCCAATTTTACTAATTCTGACTCAAACAACATTTCCAAATAGTTTGCACTATCTTATCTGTTTGATAAATTTCCCAACTGACACTACCTTACATTGTTACATAGTTTCATACTTTTATCAAATATCTTACATTCTGAACTAGAAATATGAGGGACAACAAAGCTAACACAATCCAAAGATAAAATGGTTCAATTATACATTACTTGAGCAGAATGGGAGTGACAATCTGGGCCTTTCCCGTAGGCAGCAAAAAATTCCTATAAAACCCAGCTTTAACATCAAGTAGCTGCCCCATCTTTCCCAGGTATTCCACGTCCTCCTTCAAAATTACCTGACCACAACATTAACAACAACAACAACCCCATTATAATGCTGGCACAAAGTCGAGCACAGAAAGACTTTATATAAGAGAATAGCATAAAAAAGTGAAACCCATTTCGTTTTTTGATGATTATGTTAATCTATATATCTACCTTTCGGGTCTTCTTGGCTTTCTTCTGAGCCAAAATGACCAAGGCTGTTCTTCTGTCCGATAGTTTAGAAGCTTCGTTTGAGTTTCCACCGAAGCTCTTGAGCCACGAAGAAGAACTCCATGACAGAGTCGAAGCTGTAGATGCCATTGCCACACCAAAAGCCACTCACACTCACTGACTGTCTCTCTTTTTGTGTCTCTGATTTTGGTCTGTTCAATGATCTTATCTCTTCATGGGTATGTCTTCGTTTTTGTTACAGAGTTTAACATTTTTGTTTGTTTTATCATTTTGACCTCCATACAATAGAGAAACTATAATGTTTCCCAGTTACAAGTTTTGAATTGCACTATTGCCCTCTTGTCGGTGTGCTCTTTATGCAAATTGAAATTGGGTTGGACTTGGATTAGAGGCTTTTAGAGCATTCACAGCAATGGAGCTAAATAACTATATTGCTATTTTAGCTCCACCAAAACACAAAAAACACCCCTACAGCAGTGGAGCCATAGTTAAAAATTTTAGATGAATTGCTACAGTGCACATCTATCTATAGATGTGCACTGTAGCTTGGAGCAAAAAAAAAAAAACAATTTTTTATTCAGCCGGTACAACTTTTTTATTTTTTTTTTTCATTTTATCAAATCCGGTCAGAGCACTCATTCACTCTCTCATTCATCTCTCATCTCAAGCCTCTCAAGCTTACTGTCATCTCTCATCTCATTCGCCGGCCCGACCATCGTCAAGCTCACTCCGGTACATCAGCAGTGGCACCTCTCTGTCTCAGACCCACGCCAATCACCTCTTTGTCTCACCGATGGTGGTGGTGGTTGTGTGGGTAGATCGACATCGGTGGGTGGCTGGGTTCGTCGGCATTGGTGGGCTGTGGTGTGGTTGAATAGTCGCTGGGCTGTGGTGGGTAGATCGGCATCGCTGGGCTGTGGGCTATGGTGGGTAGATCGGCGTCGTTTGGGTTCATCAGCGTCAGTGGGTTGTGGTGTGGTTGGTGTGTTGTGGTGGCTCGGGTGGGTTTCGTGGTGGTGGGTGTGGGTGTTGCCTGGTGGGTCGAGTGGGTGCGGGCTGGTTGATTTTTTTTTCTTTGTGGTGGTGGCGGCGGCTGTGATTGTGTGTGTGGTTGTGGTTGTGGCAGTGGCAGTGGGTTGTGGCAGTGGCAGTGGGTTGTGGTTGTGGTTGTCATGGTTGGTGGTTTATGGTGACTGGTGGTGATGGGGTTATGATTGTGGTTGTGGTTTTTTTTTTTTTTTTTTTTTCTATGTTGTGTTGTGGTTGCCAAAGTAGAGTGGTGGTTATGGCCGGTGGTGGTGGTGGTGGTGGTTGTGGTTGTGGCTATGGCTGATGATAGAGGTGGTTGTGGTTGGTGCTGTGAATTTTTTTTGGTAGTAGGATATATTATTTTATTGTGATGTTTATGTTATTTTATTGTGTTGAAAGTTAAAATAAATCCATTGTTGCAGCATGTGTGTAGGTAAAATAAATAAAGTAACTTTTGGTGGAGCTAAAAAGCTAAATTTTTAGCTCCACTGCTGTGAATGCTCTTAGAGCTCAAGTTATACATAAAGATAAACCCAATGTTTTCAGATCATTATCACTCTAACATAGCCCAACTTTATATGTTAGCTTTGGGCCTAACTTATAAACTAAACCATTCTTCCTTTGAACGGGGTTATTTACACTAGGGATGGCAATTTTGCCTCGCCATGCTTAACCCGCCCCTTTCTGTTTCGCCCCACGCTGATTTTCCCCACCCCGCAAAGATGGTGGGGTGGGGATGGGGCACGATTTTAGCCCCACACCACGGGGCGGGGCTAGAATGGGTTTAGACTTTTTAGACCCACCCCGCCCCGCCCTCCCCCATCCCTGCCCAGCCCCGCGTTATTAAAGATTATAATTGTAAATTTTTCATACCCTAAAACCCTACTATTTAAATAAACATATCAATATTAACTTATTTTATTTTACCCAATGTGATTCTCTACCTTTCTTTTATTATGTGTTATACTATGAGATTTTTTATTTTTTTTTTGTTATTATCTTGTTAAACGCTTGGGTATATTATTCAATTTTTTTTCTTCTAAAAATTGATTTGATTTGATGGGATAAATTTAGTTGTAATTTCAAGTATATTTTTATGAATGAAATAGGTTTCATTAAAAAAATTGTACTGGTTGTAGGGCAAATTAATAAAAAGTAGAGTTTTACGGGGTGGAGCGAGATTTCACGGGGCCCCAAGGGGCGGGGATGGGGTAAGACAAAACCATGCGAGGCGAGGACGGGGACGAAGACTCCATCTTTCGGCCCCGCCCCGCCCCATTGCCATCCCTAATTTACACCTTTAAAAAAAATGCACAATTTTTTTAAGCATTATCTAAATTAAGATATAACTCTTTTTTTACACAATAAAAAGAATAAGTTCATCTAAATGCACAACAAACCAAAAGGAAAAAAAAAAATATTGGTCTCTTAAGTGGGTTTTTCTTAAAATATGAAGTTTTGTTATTATTTATTTAGTGCAATTACACTCCTTTTAGTCAGGGCCGGCCCTAGGCTTAGGCCAATTAGGCCATTGCCTAGGGCCCTCTTACTAGAGAAGGTCCCAAATTTGGGGGCAAATTTATTTATTTATTTTTTATATATAAATATTTTGGGGAGATATTAAAACATTTTATTTTACATTTTTTTTTTCACTATTAAGAAGGCTCAAATAATTAAGTAATGCTAGAGATAGAGATAAGACAAATTTAAATAAATAGGTCTTACAAATAAACGTGTTACTAATCACAAGTAATTCAAATAGGAAAATGTAAAAAATACTATAAATTTTACTACATAACTTTTATATATTTAATTATTTTTATATAAGATAAAAATTATACTCTAACCTAATCTAAGTGTATATGTATGTGGAACTCTCTTCTAGAGACTTAAATCTCGGCCATTGTCCCCCACACTCTACAAGAACTTATAATTGTAGAGTGATCACTGCACCAAGGGTGCGTGGTGGTCTCCATAACTTTTATAATTTGATGTGACAATGAATATAATAGGTAGATTTCAACAAACTATTGAATGCATTTTTGAATGAATATTTGTGATTGGTAATATATCTTTGTAATTCTCATGTTGTAAATTTTATAATATTTCTAGTATTTTTGTAAGCCTCATATCATTTATCACATTCATTACGACACCAGTTTGTAGTAAAATTTGTTATAACTTTAGCATTTTCTCAACAACAACAACAACAAAAAAAAAAAAAAAAAAAAATCATATTAAAGAGTAAAAAGAAAGGATTTTAAAAAAAATTGTTAGGACATATATAGTTCACTCATTAAGAACATATGTCATTCTTTTATGTAATTGGTTAATCTTTTGACAAAACGTACTTTACTTGTAATTGGGTAATTCTAGGTGTTTTTAATACTTCAAGAAACAATGTTTCAAGATCAAGTGTTAAAGTCATCAAGTCTGTCAAAGAAAACAAGCTGATAGTGCAATTTCATTAAAGCTCGACAGCTGCATCTATCGAGCTTAAAGAAAGCTGTCTCAAGCCCGTAAGCTCGACACCTGCTCGACACCTCCTATCTGTCGAGATTTAAGAAATTCAGAATTCTGATCTGATTTCTTGGGATCCGTGAATGTGTCTTTGGGCCTTCTTTTCTCCTAACCCTAGACATATAAAAGGATTGTTTTAAGGGTCGTCAAACAGTACACAAGTTGCACAAGCATTGAGAAAACTCTGTTGAAGCAAATTGTGACTAGAGACGAAGTTCTTGACCTAGTTCATCTCTTCTTGAAGAAGTTGCTGTGTATGTGCACCTTTGGGTTTTGTGACCAAGCATCTTCTTGATCTTCATCGTGTAGGATGAACTGAAGAACTTTGCAACCAACCTCTCTTTCAGTTGGTGTTGAAGTCGCGTACTGGGATCCGCGCATTGGTTAGTCACGTACTTGGGAGCCGTGCATCAAAAGGGGAAACTGTCACTACAGAACAAGTCCAATTGGGTATTGGGGTAAGGGTTCAACTGTAGGTTGGTAAGGTACTTGAGATTCCTTTACTTGTAACCGCTTGTTGTGATAATAGTGGAGTTTCAGGAGTGGTGACCTGAAAATCACCCGATGGGGTTTTTGCCGTCAGGTTTTCCCCATTCGTAAACAAATCACCGTGTCATTTAATTTCCGCTGCATATTTAGTTATTTGGTGATTTGTTTGTGCTACCACGCGTTTGTATGTTAATTAACTTAATTAATTCACTTGGCTAAATTAATTGGTTAATTTATTACAAGGGGTCAATTCATTTTGGCCTATCAAAAATTATTATATAAAATACTAGTTAAATATTATTTAAGTGATAACATAAATGCCCCATTTGAAAATTTCACCTTAGGCCTCGGAAATGCTTGGGCCGGCCCTGCTTCTAGTTAACTTCATTACTTACACTTTGTATTAGCGCATTAAAAAATTAATTACATCAAAGTGCTAAGATACTAGAGGTTAAAGTGATAGTCTAGTAATAATGAGATATTTTGTAGTACATTATGCTTATGGTTTGATCTTCTTCCCCTTTTTTCTATCTAAATATGAAAAGAAAATGATAAGACATTTCATTTGAATTAAAAGTGTAATTAGATACCTAAAAATCATATAGAATTCTATTGGTTTGGCCTAATTTGGGCAATGGGAAAAGTTTTGGTCAAGTGTTCTATTGCACTAGACTCATCAAGATAGTAATACATACCTAAAATTGAACATGCATCACTATTTTAACGGGTCCAATACACTAAACCCAAGCCAAAACATTGAATAATATCATTGAATTGATACTAGTTCCTTCGTGGTGGCAGCCAAACTTCCTTCCTTTAAATTAATCTTAGAACAATGAGCCCATTCAAATGGCACATATTTTCGAAGTGATGTGGACTTTGGAGCAAAAAAGATTAGCCAATTCTTTTTGGAATAGTCTTTTTTTTCTTTTTAGTTTATTAATTTGTTTGTTTATGTATAATTTTCTTTTAATTTTAAAATTTCTCAAGTACAATAGTATTTTTTTCAAATAAAAAAAAACCCCTAATCTTTAAAAAAAAATATTCGAAAAAAATCCAGATAAAATTTGGCTCAAAATATGTTTATACCTATATTTTTTAATTCATTACATAGGAAATTATAAGATAATCATTTGTATTATTTAAACAAGTCATATAATTTATCAAGAAATTCATGTAACTAAAACTAAACATGAATGAATTTTTTAGTTTTTACTTGCCAAATAATAAGTTGAGTAAGATAGTTTTCCACATGAAAAAAAGAAAAAAGAAAAAGTCTTTCTTTATCCCATCTACCCGGATCTAATCGTCACGGAATTTAAAAGCGACGCGGACCGTGGAGCAAGAAGCCTAGGCCCTAGAGAGTTAAATAAGTCTCTCAAGGCTTTGGAGAAAAAAACAAAGCCTAAAAACTTCAAAAAGTTACGAAGGCTTTTTAGACTTGGGCTTGTCAACAAGCCTAAAAAGCAAAACTTCTCTTACGAACTATATTACATAGTGATGCGAAGGCTTTTTAGACTTGGGCTTGTCAACAAGCCTAAAAAGCAAAACTTCTCTTACGAACTATATTACATAGTGATGTGGACTTTGTAGCAACTAGCCTAAAAAAAAGTCTCATACGCCTTATAGGCCTGCTTTCTCCAATTTTATCCATATCTTTCACAAACGACAAGTTCACAACTACTCTAACTCTGTCATAACTTTATTTTAAGGCTTAAATTATTTTTCTTTCATATTTGCACCTTGCACCCTAGTGACCGATCACATCCTTACAACTGTACTATTATAGTATTATTATACAAGGGTTGATCAATTGGGAAATATCCCATAGCAAATCAACAACAACAATAAAAAAATAGGTTTAATCTTAAGTTTTTTTGGGTCGATTTTGAATTTGAACCAATTAATCAGAGTTGGTTACTTGTATTCTTTTCCTACACTATCATAACTCATATTCTTTAGCACATCATTAATTGGCATGTTCTTTACTATTTCTAATAATTTTTTTTAATCATTTTTCCATTCCCTAAACATGAATCAACTTGTTCTTTCTCTCTAATGCATGAGTCACTGTTCTCTAAACATGATCAAACCATCTCAAGCGATTCTTCTGCTTTCTTTCATCAATACCTTCAAGTGAAATTCCTTATTTCAAATTCTATCTTCTCATGTATTTCCACTTATCCCTCTTAATGTTCTCATAGCAAATAAAAATACAAAAAACTAGGGCAATACCAAAAGAGGGTCCTAGTTTCACTTTTTCCCCCCTTTGCCAAACATGCAATTGGGAGCCCTAATTATTGACTTAAACCCTTAATTCAATCATATTAATATTTTGGAATGATTTATTGAATAATTAGAATATAAAGGATATAGTTTTATGCATAAATGGGGGATTTTGTGTAACAACTGTTAACCGTTTAGTTGAATTATTAACAAATTAAGAAACTAAAGTTCCGTATTAGAGATATGAATTTATAACTTAATCAAATTATGATTGTGTTGAGGTGATTTAATAAAATGAAATATTTAGGGATTGGATATTTTGTGCTATATGTGGCTTTCAAAGATTTGAGCGCTTTGATGTTGAATTCAAGGTTCCTACTTCCTATATGAAATTCAAGTATCTAATTACACGTTTGAACATGAGATGGTCAAGGTTGTACATTAAAGAGGATTTTCACTTGAGTTAGAATTTTTGTATATCAAAGTTTCATATTTCAAAATAGGACATGTTTTTATGGAAAGTGAAGGCCCTAATTGAGTTCCGGGTTGTTCAATTATGGACTCACCATTTGATCTGGCTTCAATTTTATTCCCTACCATTTTTTTTTTTTAATAATATGTATCCCCTAATCTTATCAACAAGATGATTTTCATGAATTTTTGCATAAAGCTCCATTTTCAACATTCAATTTATCAATTTATAAGGCTATATCTTGTTCTACTGCTTTAAGGTCTTCTAAGAAACTCGGCTCCAAAATCTTAAGCTCCTGTTTTGTATTTTCTTACATTGGTTAAATGTAAAACTCATTAAAATACAAATTGTTTGACTAAAAGTCTTACTTAATTTGCTGGTTGATGGCACAACCTAATACATGAGTTTATGTGTTTATAAAATCACTTCTATTACTATTAAAAAAAAAATTATCACTTTCATAACATCATGTCGTAATAATCACAAGGAAAAAAAAAAGTCAACTATTATCTTTTTATTTTTCCCCTCATTCTTTGCACGCCTAGAACAAAATCGACTCTTTGATATACTCCGTCTTCTATGTCACCCATTAGTATACTATTTGACTTCATTACTTAATAGTTTATTTGACATAAGCCCTACTTTTCCATTTTCAAGGATCTTCTACAAATCAAAATAGTCTTCTAAAATTATCAACGAAATCCCCATTTATACATTATGAGAGAAGAGTGAAATTTTTATTGTTTGTAAAAATGTGCCAACCAATAAATTGACTGGAGGAAAATCTTTGATATGATGATCGCTGTTGCTTCCACAAATACCTATTAGCATAAATTATTGAACTGCCATCAATAGCCTTGTAGTTCAACATATATTACCTGATATTTTTCAACGGAGACGTTTATAATTTAAATTCTCCAACTTTCAACTAGGTATGGAGTTACTTGTGGACCACTAGGGCCTCGGCCCCAGTAGTTCCTTTATATATACAATTAAAAAAAAAAGATATATAGAGTTTATATTTGAAGTTGAAATTTTCAATAGATATACTTAATTATCTCCTAGCAATTAAGTTGGCCCAAAAAAATTATAAAAAAAATAGAAATAGTCAACTAATCCACACTTACGCCCATTTTAAACAAAAAACCCTATAGTTAATAAATGCTTAAACTTAATGGTGTCTCCATATTGAAGGCATTAACCACTCCAAGAAATGTCTCCAACTCATGCACGGAAATTTCAAGAAGTCTTTGAATTTTGAGAAATGTATAAATTAATCGTTCAATTGCTATTTTATTAATGGGATTGGATGGAAAATACATCACATGAGATGCGGCAAGTGATTCAATAACCTTGCAGTTCAACTTACATCACCTGATGTTTTCGACGAAGGCATCCAGAATTTAAATTCTCCAACCTCCAACGAGGGATCCTTGACCCCAGCTCACAAGTAGTTCCTTTATATATATATATATTATTAAAAAAAATGAATATATAGAGTTTAGTCTCTTTAATTTAGATTTGAAAAAAAGAAAAAAAGAAAAAAAAAATAGTCAACTAATCCACGCGTACGCTGGTTCTAAACAAAAAATCCTATAGTTAATAAATGCTTAAACTGAATGGCGTCTCCATATTGAAGGCATTAACCACTTCAAGAAGTGTCTCCAACTTGTGCACGAAAAATTCAAGAAGTCCTTGAATTTTTAAAAATGTCTAAATTAATCGTTCAATACATCACATGAGGGAAAATTATTGAATACTCCGGGAGTACAATAAATGTGTACTCCCCCTCTCACAAAAATTGTAGGTCCCACCATGAATTTAATTAGTGGGACCTACAATTATGTGAGAGAGAGGAGTATGCATTTATGGTATTCCATGAGTTTTCAATAATTACCCTCACATGAAAAGCAGCAAGGATTCAATTTAATAATATATTCATTTAATGTAAAATTTATTTGAATTTGTTAACAAAATAATGACAAAAAATCAATTTAGAAATTTATTAAAGTACAAGTGTTGTGAAATTTTAAAATACTCGCAAGTGTACGAACCGTACCGAAGTATAGTTTGACAAGAACGAGGTCGAACCCACAGGGACTTGAATGAACGTAGGAAAATTAATTAAACCTTAACCAAATTAATCCTAATCTAGTTTAATAAAAATTGGTTGTTTTGAAATTAATTAAACTAAGCAAATAATAAAATTAAGCAAATAGTTAAACTAAGCAAAATATATAAAGCAATAAAAAGATGTAAACAATCAAGGGAAAGGAATTAAGGTTTTGGAATCCGCCTTGTAAATCATACCAGCATATATTTATGATCATTAATTTTTCCCAACCATTGCATGATAATCTAGAAATCAATCTTGCTATCATGGAAAATATCATCATTAAAACTTATGTTTAAAAATCTAAAGCATGTTCTTCTTCGCTTCTTAAGTATAAAACCAAATCATCAATTGTATCCGTAGCCAAACAAATCACAAGATATATCCAATTCTAAAACTCAAATCATAACTTGTATCCATTGACAGACAAATCACAAACGATATCCAATTCTATAATCAAGAATTAATAAACCAAGCATTCAATTAATTAAGACAAATCCTAAATCATGAGAAAAACATGATTGAACTCATATCTAGAATCCCATCTTAGTCAATTGTTATGAAGCAAGAACAATTTAAATCATTAAAGAACAACTATTGTGGGAAAAATTAAATCACATAAATATTACTAATAATCCTTAACAAGGTTTCATCCTCAACCCTAATTTTAAATTTAGCTACTCATGGTAATTGAAATAAAACAAAAGAATAAAATACTAAACATTAAACTAGACAAATAAAATAGAGAAAGAAATAGTCACAATGCTATCATGGAGAAAAGTTACAGAGAAGCCACATGCGGCACTGCCTCTTGCTCCAATTTTCTGTTTTGCATCACAGCCCTAGCACTAGCCTCCCTGAATTTTGCCCTAAAAAGCCTTTAAATAGGTCAAGGAATCCTATTACAAGTTGAATTCCCGTTTGGAGAAAATCCCAGACTTTTAGGCTTTACTTAACCGACTATTTAGGCCCACTTAACGTCAGAATTAGGGCTTCTGGTAAACTACAAAGTTGTAGCCCTTTAAGTTAACTTTCCAGCCCAACTTGAATCATCTCAATTGGACATCTGAGCCGAAAGTTATGCCAAAAATACTAACTGATGTGCAGGCTGGAATCCTAATCCGAATTGGACTTGGATTTGGTGCAAATTTCCTTTGATTCCTTACTCCAATTGGACTTAAATTTAATATTCATGCCTGGCTGGATGTAAATTGGCTTGATTCAATTGGCCTAGCCCCACTTTGCATGTAAAGCCCTTGTTACCTGCAACACAAAGATATTATATAATCAGTCACAAAATAACATAAAAGTAAGGCCAAATATGTAGATATGTGAGTACTTTATTGTATATATTTCATGCACATCAACAAGGTCTTATTCTTAAAGAACAATGATTTCAACCCTAGGGGGTCTTCTGTATTTTTGCCTTTTTTTTTTTATTCTCAATGTTTTTATTTTTTTATTTTATTACACACACATATATATTGGTGTATGGAATTAGGTGCTAGAGAGGATATTGCAACATAATGTTGTTTATATACAATTGTAGGGACCGGTTTCGAGCGCTCTCCGCAGATTGAGAGAGTGGACTCAAGCCCAGCTAACCCTCCAATGAATTTATAGAGTATGGGTTCCAGAGCTAGGCCCTAGTGAGGAATGCAACGGCCATGCATGGTTGTTCGTTGATGCTAATAACATAAATGTGGATTGTGATAATTTAAACGTGAGTTAGGATGCACAATAAGGCTCCTCGGACGGGTTTATAGAGGTTGAAGGTGTTCTTATTTCTCTCAAGGAAGGTTACAATGGTTGAGAGAAAATACACTGCTACAGTATTTCTTTTCTCTGGTTTTTCCCGTCCGTCCCCCTTTCAAGAGGAACTTCTTACATTATATATCTCTCTCTCAGCTGATCTTAGCCCTACATTTGTTGATCAATCCGGTTTCCACTTGAGTGCCTGTCCCATCAGCCGCATTCCCATCTCTCCTGTGAGTTGCAGCGCCCAAGACGGCACTGTTCAGAGGTCCTATCCTCATTAATGCGACCAGGGCGTTAGTTGAGGGCATTTAATGTGGAGGTGACAGTTCATCTGGGACTTGCTCCTCCGCCATGCTTCCATATCCGGTGCGTGGCACTTGCTATCTGCTCCCTGGATGCTCTGGGAGATTCTCCTTGAGGGTGTGCTGCTTGCGTACTTTCTGACTTCGGATGTCCGAGGATGTAATCATCCTCGGCATGGCTTCATGGGCTACTGGGCTTTCACGCTTCGTCCTCGAACCTTGGACGCGTCCTCGACGTGGGCCTTTGGGCCTGGTTCAAAGTGGGCCGAGGTTGCTCGACTCTTTCTGGCCCCACAATAGTCCCTCAAAATCTTGCTGTCCGCATCCTCGGGCGGGAAGGAGGATTTTGACACCCTCGGACCTGTTCCGCGTCCAATCAAGTCTTGTCCTTCGTCAGCGTCGGAGCCTTTTCACCTGCCCAAGGTGCGTTACTGGCGCTTCGGTGCGCGTAACGTGCCCTTCATTAAATTAGGGCGGCTTTATGCTCCCCACGTTCAACGGTCAGATGACAATCTAACGGTGGGGATGCGCCTAGCATTTATGGGCGGGAAAACTCGCGCGACTCTTCCATCTAGGGTATAAATACCCATTCGAACCGCTTTCCCCCTTTTTCATTCACAATCAAGAGCTCTTGCGTCTTCATTCAGAGTCCAGCCAAATTTCCTCCCACATCTCTAGCATAAAAAGCCAGTCCGAGGAGCTCCTCCTCATTTCTGTAAGTCACTCTATCCCTTTCTGAGCTTTCTTCCTCTCTACTCCCCCTTCTCTTTTATTTGCTCTTTCCTTAGCTCTCTTAGGCGTCATTTGGGATGGGTAGGCTTAAGAAGTATGTTGGCTCTGAGGAGGCAATGGAGAAATTCATCGCCGATTATAAGATACCGGCCAACGTGGGCTTGAGGTATTGTGAGGAAGGAGAGTGGCTCCTCCGAAGGCAGGAGGGCGAGGTGGTGATTCCCATCATCGCCTTCCTTGAAGGGGGGATGAGGATCCCCATGGGACCGGTGATGAAGGGTTACCTTACATATTTCCGGTTAACCCCCACCCAGTGCGCCTCCAACATGTTCAGAATTCTGGGCAGCGTGGATGCTCTGAACGAGAAGATGGGTCTAAGGTTGACCTATCATGATGTGAACTACTGCTACAATCTTCAACATCTGAAGAACAAGTCCTACTACATGAGGACGAGGGACGACAGGGTCAGGCTTATCCAGTGCCTCCCTGAGTCCAACAAGGGGATGAACGAGGATTTTCTCATCGTGTCTGGAGCGTGGCACGATGGCCTTCATTGCCCGACGAGAGAGGGGACACCAGGTGGGGCAGTGGGAATAGGAGGGGATTCAACGATTCTAACTTGTTTATGCGTCATTTCTTTTTTGCACAGTTTGATTACTAATCGTGAATGTGCTTTCTTCCTGCAGATCCGCACGCTCTCGCGCGCAACTTCAACTTGATCAACAGGGAAGACTTGCAGAAGGTGCTCAGGTCTGCGGCTTTTGAAAACGAGGCAGACCACCAAGTTAGAGCTGCTCACCAGATCTTGGGGTACACTCCGCTCCAAAAATCATTCGCGGCCCCAAAACACGTGATCAAAGCAAAAGATCCTCGGCTGCAGAAAATAGAAGTGACCGAGGACGGGTTCGAGTTTCCCGAGGATCCCTCCATTTCAGAAGGCGTCACAGTAGCCGTCCCCTCTTCCTCCCACACATTCTCAGAGGCCGCGGAAGAGAACTTAGAGAGGGAAGGGGAACCTGCAGATTTTGGTCCTGCCGAGGAGGATTTTGACGTTTTTGAGCACGTCCATCAGTCCGAGGACCCTTCTGGAGACTTGGGTGATCCTCGTCTGACCGAAGCAGATCTCTTAGCCTCAGAGACATCTTCTCGGCTTGAGATGGGCTACAAGAAGAAATCCCAACCCAGTCTACTCGACCTGATCGAAGGGCAGCCGGGGAAGTCCAAGCCGAAGCTTCCTCCCCCTTCTCCAAAGAATCGTCCTGCTCAGACCAGGTCGGCCTCAACCCAATCCAGGCTTCCTCCTCCTCCGCCTCAGACGAACCCGCCGTCTAGGCACGAGCCTGCTGATCCTAAGCAGAAGAAGGATAAGGGCAAGAGGACCCTTGAGGACAAATCTGGGCCCACGCGGGAGGGCGATGACACTCGGCGGCCATCGAAGCAGCTGAGGATAGGCTCTTCAACCCAGGATAAACAGGTCGCTCCCCCGCCCGAGATCCAGGCCTGGCTCCCCGCCCCAATGCTCCGCGGGGCACCTTTGAGGGATGACTCCTCCCTCAGGGATTTTAAGGATGGCGAAGGCGCGTACGTGGCCGACGCGGTGGAGAGATGCCTGCTCCTTCCCGCGGACATGGCGCAGCTGGGGACCATGAGGAGTAGGGATGTCTTCCTCTGCCTCAAGCGATATTTGGGGATGGTAAGACCCTTAACACTTGTGCTTTTTCTCGCTTCAGTTTTTTCTGCCTTCCTTTCTTTTTTCTGAGCTCGGCTAATTGTCACATATCTGTTTTGTTTGGCAGGCTGTCCAGGCCACTTTCAGGCTGGAGGAGGCAGCCAATGACCATGGAAGGGCCATGGATGAGGAGCGCGAGAGGCGCCTGGCGGCCACTCGGACCTTCAAGACGTCCGAGGAGGACCTTGCCAAGGCCAGGGAGGAGCTGAAGGCAATGACCCAGGCTAGGAACAGCGCGGTGTCAGGCCTTGAGGGTGCCCAGAGGCAGGCTGAAACTCAGACGAAGCGTCTGGGTGAGGTAGAGGGGCAGCTGAAGCTCGCCGAGGATCTGATAGCTGGCCTGACGAAGAAAGTGGCCGATGCTGAGGAGGCTAAGAGGGTGGCCGAATGGGCCAAAGGGGAGGCTGAGAGGGCCAAGTTTGAGGCAGAGCAAGGCAGGGAGGAGGCCTGGGCCACCAAGGAGGAAGCTGAGGAGGCAGCCTATGCTGCTGGGGCAACTGAGACAGCAGCTGCCTACAAATCCCAAGTCCCTGGGGTATGTAGGCGCTACTGCTCCGAAACTTGGAGTGAAGCCTTAAGACAAGCTGGGGTGGAGGCCTCTTCTGACCTGTGGAAGGAGGAGAGTGTATACTACCCCCCTGTCATCCGCGAGGCTGCCCCAGATGGCTCTGAGGCCGAGGAGGCTGCTGTGGAAACTGCTGCTACTCCGGGTGAGGAGGCCTCGGACGCTGGGGCCACTGGTGAGCCAGTCCAAGGGAGTAATCCTCCCACGGTGGTTGAATTGAGCGATGGCTCTAATGAGGACACGCCTCAGCAGGTTGCAAAGCCTTCCCCTGATGCCCAGGTTCCTTCTGCTGAGGGGGCAGCTATTCCTGCCGTGCCTCTGCAGGCCATCCCACTTAGTCAGGGCTCAGAGGATCCTGAGGCAGTTAGGGGCCAACCACCCACCGAAGCGGGCAACTAAATAGAAGGACTAGGCTCCTTGGCGCCTCTGCCTGCCTCACTTCATTTTTGCATATTTTTCTTCTCTTTTTCTTTATTTGTAATGTAATTCCCCTTGTGTAATTCCTTCGGACTTAATGAAATGAGAGTTTTGTTTCTTTTTCTGTTTGTCGTGGCTATTGGCTTACTTGCACGCTATCCGTTTTTTTTTTCTTTACTTGTATGATTTTAACTTCAACTGCATCTCGGCCAATCGCGGCACCAATTATCATAACGAGGGCATGTATGCTCGGGTGCGCCTTTCGTTTCCTAAGGACCAGATAGAACTTCTTCGAGTAGACACTTAGGATCTCTTCAATGTAGTTAACTTCCCCATAGGCCTGAGTCCGAGGACCATGCAGAGCCTTGGTCCTGCTTGACACTTAGTTTCCTGAAGCAGTTAGTTTTTGCATAGGCCTAAGTCCGAGGACCATGCAGAGCCTTGGTACAATGCTACCTTCAATATAAATGGTTAGCTCCCCATAGGCTAGATTCCGAGGACCATGCAAGACCTAGGTACAATGCTACCTTCAATATAAGTGGTTAGCTCCCCATAGGCTTGAGTCCGAGGACCATGCAAGACCTAGGTACAATGCTACCTTCAATATAAGTGGTTAGCTCCCCATAGGCTTGGGTCCTTGGACCATGCAAGACCTAGGTACAATGCTACCTTCAATATAAGTGGTTAGCTCCCCATAGGCTTGAGTCCGAGGACCATGCAAGACCTAGGTACAATGCTACCTTCAATATAAGTGGTTAGCTCCCTATAGGCTTGAGTCCGAGGACCATGCAAGACCTAGGTACAATTGCTAACCTTCAATATAAGTGGTTAGCTCCCCATAGGCTTGGGTCCTTGGACCATGCAAGACCTAGGTACAATTGCTAACCTTCAATATAAGTGGTTAGCTCCCCATAGGCTTGAGTCCGAGGACCATGCAAAACCTAGGTACAATTGCTAACCTTCAATATAAGTGGTTAGCTCCCCATAGGCTTGGGTCCTTGGACCATGCAAGACCTAGGTACAATTGCTAACCTTCAATATAAGTGGTTAGCTCCCCATAGGCTTGAGTCCGAGGACAATGCAAGACCTAGGTACAATTGCTAACCTTCAATATAAGTGGTTAGCTCCCCATAGGCTTGGGTCCTTGGACCATGCAAGACCTAGGTACAATTGCTAACCTTCAGTATAAGTGGTTAGCTCCCCATAGGCTTGGGTCCTTGGACCATGCAAGACCTAGGTACAATTTCTAACCTTCAATATAAGTGGTTAGCTCCCCATAGGCTTGAGTCCGAGGACCATGCAAGACCAAGGTACAATTGCTAACCTTCAATATAAGTGGTTAGCTCCCCATAGGCTTGAGTCCGAGGACCATGCAAGACCTAGGTACAATTGCTAACCTTCAATATAAGTGGTTAGCTCCCCATAGGCTTGGGTCCTTGGACCATGCAAGACCTAGGTACAATTGCTAACCTTCAATATAAGTGGTTAGCTCCCCATAGGCTTGGGTCCTTGGACCATGCAAGACCTAGGTACAATTGCTAACCTTCAATATAAGTGGTTAGCTCCCCATAGGGTTGGGTCCTTGGACCATGCAAGACCTAGGTACAATTGCTAACCTTCAATATAGGTGGTTAGCTCCCCATAGGCTTGAGTCCGAGGACCATGCAAGACCTAGGTACAATTGCTAACCTTCAATATAAGTGGTTAGCTCCCCATAGGCTTGAGTCCGAGGACCATGCAAGACCTAGGTACAATTGCTAACCTTCAATTTGGCTGTAAGTAACTAGTTTCCCCGTAGGCTTGAGTCCTTGGACCATGCAAGACCTAGGTTCAATCTAGCACCCAGATATAAGTGCCGTTGGGACGCGAGACGTGTGATCATGTTAGACAGAGCATCTGAATCAAAAGAGACTTCTTTATTAATAGTAATACATTTTCAGGTTATTTACATTCCATAGACGAGGTACAGGTTTGTCATCTAAATCTTCTAAATAGTATGCTCCTATCCCTGCCACTGAGGTAATTCGGTAGGGCCCCTCCCAGTTGGGTCCGAGCTTTCCCCAAGAAGGGTTCTTGGCAGCTCCTACGACTTTTCGCAACACCAGGTCTCCCGGTGCTAGTGGTCTGAGATTTACATTGGTGTCATATCCCTGCTTGAGCTTTTGCTGGTAATGGGCCAGCTGGATCATTGCTTGCTCTCTTCGTTCGTCTACCATGTCGAGGCTCCACCCCAACAATTCATCATTGCTGCCTGGGGTGAAGGAGCTCGTCCTTAGTGTCGGGAAGTTGGTTTCCAGGGGGATCACTGCCTCCGCACCATAAGTCATGGCAAAAGGTGTTTCCCCCATTGAGCGCCGGGGCGTAGTCCGGTACGTCCAGAGGACGTGGGGCAGCTCTTCTACCCATCTCCCCTTGGCATCATCCAGTCTCTTCTTGAGCCCGTTGACGATGACCTTGTTGACAGCCTTGGCCTGTCCATTTCCCTGGGGGTAGGCTGGCATTGAGTACCTGTTTGTGATCCCAAGTTCGCAACAGTACCTCCTGAAGGCCTTGCTATTGAACTGAAGCCCATTATCCGAGATGAGGGTATGAGGGACCCCGAACCGTGTAACTATGTTCCTCCAAAGGAATTTCTTCACGTCTACGTCCCTGATGTTGGCTAGTGGCTCGGCTTCGACCTATTTGGTGAAGTAGTCCGTGGCCACTAACAAATACCTCTTGTTCCCTGGTGCCTTGGGGAAAGGTCCCACAATATCCAAGCCCCATTGGGCGAACGGCCATGGACTGGACAGAGGGTTGAGGACCCCTCCTGGCTGATGGATGTTTGGGGCAAACCTTTGGCACTGGTCACACTTCTTGACATACTCTTGGGCCTCTTGCTGCATTCCCGGCCACCAGTATCCTTGTGTGACGGCTCGGTGAGCCAGGGATCTCCCCCCTGTGTGGCTCCCACAGATTCTTTCGTGCAGCTCTTCGAGCAAGGATTCTGCCGCTTCGGGGTGGACACATAGGAGATATGGCCCAGAGTAGGACCGCCTGTATAGCTTGTGATCCTCGGACAACCAAAACCGATGAGCTTTCCTTCGTATCTTTTCTGCCTCTGACTTCTCCTCAGGCAGGACATCATCTTTGAGGAATTTCATTATGGGGTCCATCCAGCTGGGACCCATCACAACTTGATGGACGGGGATCGCTCCCTTTGGCACTTCACTTGCCCTCTCCAGGTGCTCCACAATTATGATCCGAGGCAGAGCCCCTGCCGAGGAGGTTGCAAGCGTGGCAAGTGAATCGGCATGACTGTTCCCACTCTGAGGAATATGGGACAAGCTGAAAAGGCCAAACCCCAACTGCAAGCGCTTGACTTGGTTCAGGTATTCTTGCATCCTCGAATCTCTGGCCTCCATCTCCCCCTTTACTTGTCCTACCACCAATCTGGAGTCTGAGAACATCTCTATCGACCTTCCTCCCATCCTTTGCACCATGATCATCCCCTGTAGTAATGCCTCATACTCAGCCTCGTTGTTTATGGCCGTGAATCCGAGCCTCAGGGATTTCTCAATGACATGATCTTCAGGGGATACTAGGACCAGCCCCACTCCGGACCCCCTTTGGTTTGCCGCGCCATCAACATATACTTTCCAACACGGTGACTCAGGGATGGAGATTGCCCCAACTGATTTCTCATCACGGCTCTTATCCTCGGCTGTCACTTCTACGACTGGTTCAGCGAACTCGGCCGTCAAATCTGCCAGGACCTGACCTTTTATGGAAGTCCGGGGCATGTACTTGACGTCGAAAGCCCCCAGAATTGTGTTCCACTTCGCGATTCTTCCCGTGTAGTCAGCAGTCTGGAGTACAGACTTCAAAGGCAGTTGGGTTAGGACAACCACCGTGTGAGCTTGGAAGTAATGGGGGAGCTTTCTCGTGGCGTGGACCACCGCCAGTATGGCCTTCTCTAGGGGTAGGTATTTGACCTCCGCCTCGTGCAGCGACTTGCTGACGTAGTAAACTGGCTTTTGAATGCCATTGTCCTCTCGTACCAGTACTAAGCTGACTGCGTGGGGCGCCACCGCAAGGTAGGCGTATAGGATCTCGTCGGGCTCAGGGTTGGACATGATAGGCGGCCGGGATAGGTATTCCTTGAGTTGCTGGAAAACTACGGCACAATCCTCAGACCACTCAAATCCTTTCCACTTGTTGATCAAGAGATAGAAGGGCCTGCACCTGTTAGCCGACCTGGAAATGAAGCGGTTCAGCGCCGCGATCATCCCAGTAAGCTTTTGGATCTCCTTGGGGTTCTGCGGAGGCTTTAAATTGTGAATGGCCTTGATTTGGTCAGGGTTGACTTCGATCCCACGGTGGGTGATCATATACCCCAGAAACTTGCCAGAGCTTACGCCAAACGAGCATTTTGAGGCATTAAGGCGGAGCTTGTGCTCTCTCAGGACGCCAAATGTGCGGCCGAGGTCCTCCAAGTGCTCGGACACCAGCTTGCTCTTCACCACCATATCGTCAACATAGACCTCGATGCTTTTGCCCAACATCGGCTCAAACATTCTCGTCATCATCCTCTGGTAGGTGGATCCGGCGTTTTTCAGGCCAAAGGGCATAACCTTGTAGTGGTAGTTTCCTATGGGCGTAACAAAGGCTGTCTTCTTTTGGTCCTCCAAGGCTAGTGGGATTTGATGATAGCCCTGAAAGGCGTCTAGGAAGCTCATCCGAGGATGGCCTGCCGTCGCATCTACTAGCTGGTCTATTCGTGGCATTGGGAAGGGGTCCTTTGGGCACGCTTTGTTCAGGTCAGTGAAGTCTACACAAACCCTTCACTTCCCACTTTTCTTCTTGACCACCACAGTGTTGGCCAACCATTTGGGGTAAAAGACTTCTTTGATAGCCCCCGCGCGCTTAAGCTTATTGACCTCTTCCCTGATTGCATCAGCGTGCTCCTTCGACGGGAGCCGAGGTGGCTGCTGCTTGGGGATCACAGATGGGCTGACGTTAAGGTGGTGACAGATGAAGGATGGATCAATCCCAAGGGCATCGCAGGGGTCCCATGCGAACACGTCAAGGTTCCTCTTGAGGAACTCAAGTAACTCCTCCTTCTCCTTTGGAGGCAGCTGGGCTCCGACCTGGAAGAACTTCTCCGGGTCATCGTCAATTACCACCTTCTCCAGGCTCTCACATTTAGCATCCTCGGCAGGTGCATCCGGAGGCACCACCTTTGTCTTTGATTGCTATGAATCTTCCTCGGTGTGGGCCGAGGACTGTGCATCAAGCCGATAGGATATGGCAGCCACCGTGCACTGCCTCGCCATGGGCTGGTAGCCTCGGATCTCCAGAACCTGGTCTCCTGATGGGAATTTCACCTTCTGGTGCAAAGTGGAGGCTACGCCCCCCAAGGCGTGTAACCAGGGCCTTCCTACGATGGCCGTGTAGGGGGAGTATGTGTCCACCACTACAAAGTTCACCTCCACCACCATTGGGCCTGTCTGTATGGGCAGTTTGATCATGCCCTTTGGGATGACGAGCTTTCCGTCGAAGCTCATTAGGGGGGAGCTATAAGGTGTGAGGTCCTCCTGTCTTAGCCCCAGCCCCTTGTAGAGGTCTGGACACATGACCTCGGCTGCGCTGCCACCGTCCACCATCACCCTCTTCACGTCATAGCCCCCGATTCTGAGGGTGACGATTAGGGCGTCCTCGTGTGGTTGGATGGTCCCAATCTTGTCCTCCTCTAAGAAACTCAACGTTGGGGGAGGATTCCTCCTAGACTTCTTCGGCCCCATCCGAAGGTCCTCGGCGGGCAGTTGGGCCACAGACAACACTCGCAAAGGGGGTGTGCCTGTTCTTCCTGGCTCGGCCAAGATTATGTTGATCGTCCCAGCGGGCTGCCCCATGGCGGCGTCCCTCCGAAGCTCTTGGTAGGTCTGGCCCCGCTGGCCGCTGGAATGGTGCAAGAGGTGCTTCAGCCTCCCCTCCTGGACCAGCTGGTCCAGGTGGTTCCAGAGGTTCCTGCAATCTTCCGTGGCATGTCCGTGGTCCTAGTGGTACTGGCAATAACGGCTCTGGTTGCGCCTATCAGGCTCCCCCATCATCTTAGCCGGCCATCTGAAGTATGGCTCGTTCTTTATCTTTTCCAGGACCTTATGTACGGGTTCTCGGAATACTGCGCCGACAGTCTGGGCATTGGTCGCCCTAGATTGCGCTCCGAAATGCCTCCTCGGGCGGGCGTTGCTGTACCGGTCTGACCTGAAATCCCTCATCTCCTGAGGGATAGCCTTCTCCTTTCCTTTGCCCTGTAGCATATCTTCCTCCACCCGCTTGTACTTGTCGATCCGATCCATCAATTGCCGCACGCTGGTGGCGGGCTTTCCGGTCAAGGACTTCCTCAGGCCGTGCCCCATGGGTAGCCCATTCTGGAATGTACTGATGGCGACGGCGTCATACTTGCCGTCCAGCTCATTGTAGATCTCCCAGTACTTGTCCGAGTAGGCCTTGAGGGTTTCCCCGTCACGCATGGATAAGGACAGTAATGCACTCATGGGCCAAGGAGGCCTGCTGTTCGTGACGAAACGGGAACCAAATGCTTGGGTCAGCTGCCTGTACGAGTCTATGGAATTCGTCCTTAGACCGTTGAACCACCGCATTGCCACAGTTCCCAAGCTGGATGGGAAGACTTTGCACATCAGCGCCTCGTTCTTGGAGTGGACAGCCATCCTCTGGTTGAACTGGCTCACATGTTCCACGGGATCCGTCTTGCCGTTGTAAGCAATGAAGGTTGGCTGCTAGAACCGCCGAGGAAGCTCTGCCTCCTCTATACGACGCGTGAAAGGCGACCTAGAGAGCTGATCCAGCGCCTTGCTCATGGCATCACCTCCTAAGCCCCTGGGGGTTGGGTTGGCACGCCTACGCCTCTGGTAGCGCTCCTCCTCGTGGGAGAAAGTCTCGCTGGGGGGCGTTCTTGACCTTTGCCTGTATTCATCATCACTCTCGTCGTCTGAGGGCAGGTCAGGGCTGGGTTCGGACCGTCTTCGCTGCGTACGGCGCAACTTCCTCTTCAGATCATCAATCTCGCGCTGCATGGCCACCTTATCATCCTTCCTCTGGGAAGCGTGGCTATGGGCCTCTTCCGATCGCGTGGCCTGGCCGTCGCCGCGCTTCTGGGGAACGTGCCCGTCCCCTCGGCTTTCGCTCGCCGTTGAAGTATGCACGCTTCCTTCTCGAAATCGTCTGTTGTCGTTCTGACCGCCCCCGGGGTCGCCATAGTTACCCTGATGCCTTGACTTCGCCGGTTCAGGTCGATTGGGAGTTCTTTGGTGAGGGCCTGATCCTACCATGTTTGACTGTTGTCCTTACTAACGCACAAGCTCTTCCCACAGACGGCGCCAATTGTAGGGACCGGTTTCGAGCGCTCTCCGCAGATTGAGAGAGTGGACCCAAGCCCAGCTAACCCTCCAATGAATTTATAGAGTATGGGTTCAAGAGCTAGGCCCTAGTGAGGAATGCAACGGCCATGCATGGTTGTACGTGAATGCTAATAACACAAATGTGGGTTGTGATAATTTAAACATGGGTTGGGATGCACAATAAGGCTCCTCGGACGGGTTTATAAAGGTTGAAGGTGTTCTTATTTCTCTCAAGAAAGGTTACAATGGTTGGGAGAAAATACACAGCTGCAGTATTTCTCTTTCTTGGTTTTGCCATCCGTCCCCCTTTCAAGAGGGACTTCTTACATTATATATCCCCCTCTTAGCTGATCTTAGCCCTACATTTGTTGATCAATCCGGTTTCCACTGGAGTGCCTGTCCCATCAGCCGCATTCCCATCCCTCCTGTGGGTTGCGGCGCCCAAGACGACACTGTTCAGAGGTCCTATCCTCATTAATGCGGCTAGGGCGTTGGTTGAGGGCATTTAATGTGGAGGTGACAGTTCATCTGGGACTTGCTCCTCCGCCATGCTTCCATGTCCGGTGCGTGGCACTTGCTATCTGCTCCTTAGATGCTCTGGGAGATTCTCCTTGAGGGTGTGCTGCTTGCGTTCTTTCTGATTTCGGATGTCCGAGGATGTAATCATCCTCGGCATGGCTTCTTGGGCTACTGGGCTTTCACGCTTCGTCCTCAGACTTTGGACGCGTCCTCGGCGTGGGCCTTTGGGCCTGGTTCAAAGTGGGCCGGGGTTGCTCGACTCTTTCTGGCCCCACAACAATAATTTAGGATAGTCTCTAGCTTTAGAGTCAAGAAAAATTATTGTGCAATATATTTAGTATAGAATCATATGGGATTTTCACGATTAAAGAAAATATTGAATTACATATTGATAGATGATTAAGTTGAAATGCATTAATTTTTTAAACACAAAATAAATACTATTTTAATTTTCCATGTATTAATTTAGTATTGAATTTTTGTTTATATATAAATTCTTATTATTAACTTGTGAATTTTTTTTGTTCATACTATGCCCCCCCCCCCCCCCCACCCCAACATAAAATCTTGGTTCCGTCCCTACCTCCAACTATCAATGTATAAAATAAAAAAAAAAAATAAAAAAAAAAAATCTTTGAACTATCACTCATATTGATCGTAACGATTCCTTTTGAATTTTCATCTTAACTCAAGACTCAAGAGACCTATCACCCTTAATCGTTGCCAATAGGGTTATTGGCATGAGCTTAGCCTCATCATTTAACTATCATATCAAGCTAATCAAAGTTTTAGTTCAAATCTACGCAGGGTGAAAAGTGGAGAGAAACATGGTTAAACCCTAACTATAAACTATATCTTAAATTCACAAAAGTTTGCAATCCACTAGACAAAACAAACAAAAAAGGAAAAAAAAAAAACAAAAAACAAAGAGTTGATTGATAATATACTTCAATTTTCGTTCATTGATTGCTATTTTTTTTTAGAGATTATAAGAGATGCTAATTTAAATGTTCTAGAATATGGATCGAGATACTCTTAAAAACACTTTAAATAGAAAAATTAAATCTTATTATAGAGTTTTTAATTTTAGGTTGACAACCATAAACAAATGTAACCGTTCAGAACTTAGTTTGTTTAGTTAATTAGTGTTGAATTAATACTGGAATCTAGACAATTCAAGTTTAGAACAATTGAAGACTCAATATTGTAGAAAAGAGACAGCTGGAAGATTGCATTTCAACTGCAGCTCGATTGGTTGAATTCCACTTAACTCAATCAGTCGAAATGCATGTCTCGACCGATCAAGACTCGGGCAGAACGGATTCTTAGCTTATTTTTTCAATTGTTTGATCTAGGGTTTTGATGGATCTTAATTCTTAAGTGGAAATAAGTACAAACCCTAGAGCACGTTTTTGAAGATACAATAGGGTAGTGTTCTGTAGGTAGATCTTAAGTTTTTCCAAACCCTTTTGAAGCTACAACTAGATACTACGTGCAAACATCATATCCATTTATAAAGTAAAGTAATTGTAGTTAGTTAACCATAGTTATTGATCAAATCTTTGAGCAGAGATTTCGGAGTCATGAACAGGGGAGTTCGTATACAACAATCCATAATAGAAGAATCCATAGATTCGAAATTACGTATGGTCACACCAATAAGTACTGTGTGAGGTAATAGTAGATTTTGGGTTAAGTCTATTGTACAAACTTCAATTCTATTAATAAATATGTTGTCTTGAAGATTGTTTAGGTTAAATCAACCCCAAGTTTTTCTCACTGGTTTTCCTGTGTCATCATTTTTGGTGTCTATGTAATATGTGCTTGTGTGATATGTTAATCAATTTAATCAAAAGCATAATTAATTAATTAATTGGTTAAAAGTTGATTAATTTTGTGACATCCGGGGCCTAAAACCCTAACACTTATCTTGAAAAATTCCAAATAATACAAAATTTAAGCTTAAGTCTTTTTTATGACAAACTTGACGTTCTACATCAATAAACTACAACATAATTAGCAAATATAAAATTGGTGGTTTCTTTACAAGCAAATAATAGGATTTAGATTCATGTTGTGGATTGCACGAGCTGTTCAATTGAAAGATCTTACATTATTTATTGGAAATTCTCTTTAATTCTTATTTGGACTTGGTTGCTATTTTTTTTTTCTTGGTGTGAATGGAAAGTTGTAAAGAATCTTAAATATAATTGTTATATGTTAGTTGTTATATTTTTCAGATTTTCGCATGCATCACTAGTTATTGTTGTATATATAGGTATATACATGGATAAGTTGTAATAATAATGTCTGAGTTTAGAAAATATTGTTTCATAAAGTTGTTAAAGTGAAAATTCAAGTTCTGAAATTTTCTAAGTGAAAATTCGAAGTTAGGCATATTCGATCGGTTGAAGCTTTGGCTCAATCGATTGAAATGGTAAAGAAAAAAGCCTGGAGTCTCTGAATGATTCGATCGCTGCTCGATTCCTGTTCGACCAATCGAAAAGAGCACTCGATCGATTGACAGTAATTTTCAACCGATCAAAAATCGTGAATTAGGATTTTCTGCAGAATTTTCAGATGACTGTTCAAAGAGTTTGAAGAGGTTTCAAGCCTAGTGAACGGTTTTATGAAACATTTTAACTTTCCATACGTGCCTTTTGATGAAACATAATCCTATGGGTATAAATAGAGACTTAGGTTCACTTGAAAAACAACTAACTCCACAAAAAATAGTAAATTAGAGAGAAACACAAGAAATCTTATGGTCATTTTCCAGAATTGCTATCTGTAGAACCCAACATCTTAGTTGTATCCTGGAGACAAATTTGCGATAACCCTTTAGCAACAATTGTGTAAGAGGCAAATATTGTTTAAGGAAAACAATATTGTGCCTCCAAGTTATCTATTTTCTATTTATTTTTTGTGTTAACCTTGTTCTTCTATTATTACTTTGTATAATATTTCCTTATTGACATTTATCAAACCCCCAAGTTTGGTATTACTTGTGGGTTACGTGTCTTATTCGTTTTGATTAGAGGACTGAGGCAGGCCTAACTTTCTATGTCAAAATCTAGGAAATAGGTCAGAGAAAAAATAGGAAGAACAAGAAAAGTAAAGAGTGAGAAAGATATGAGCGTGCATTAATAATAGGCTTGTTTAGTTGATCATAAATAAAGGGTAGGAGACTGTAGAGTACGTGACTAGTCACATGAGAGGATGGTGTAGAGAAATTAGCAAGGATGAGATCTTAGTTGCTATTTTTAGTTGTTTAGGCCATAAATTAAAATGAGTTTTAAACAACTAATTAAGTGAATGAAGTGCCAATATCTTATAACTTAAATAAAATGATACAATCTTTTGTAAGGTGGTTCAAACTTCAAAGGAATCAAAGCCCTTTTTTTTTAATAAGTAAATCAAAATTCAAAGCCCATTAAATATGGGTAAATTACCTTCTTCCAATTAAAAAAAAAAAAAAAGTAAAGTGACCCATGCTACATTCTTGTGCATTTAGTTTTGTATCAATGCTTGTGTTAGCTTTCATAGCTGCCGTGTAGTTTGGACTAAATTGGCTATTTAATAGAAGAGAAAAACTAAAAAAAAATAAATAATCATGACATTGACGTCGCGTCGTTGATGACTTAACGAAATTATGGTGTGACTCAGGAGGCTATGGTGTCTAATACTCTAATGGTTTGATGCCACATTTCAATTTAACTTGCTGCCAGATATTTTATATGAAAAAATTGAATTATTCACAAATAAAATATATATAGGTAAAAATAAATAAATAATCATACAAGACAAGATCGAAAATGAATTGAAATGGTGAAGATTAACATGAATTTTTCAAAATTATCTCTCTCTCTCTCTCTCTCATATTATGTGTATTTATTAGAAGTAGGCACACACAGTAGTAGAGACAGAATTTCAGTTTAAGGGGGCAAAATTTTAAGACAATATTAAAATATAAAACCTCAAAAAAATAATCAATATTAATAACGAAGTAAATAAAATTTGTAAATAATATGTAGAATTCAACATTTTTGTTCTATATTCTTCAAAGTATTTAAATTTAGGTTCATAGCAAAATCAAGAGTTCGAAATTGAAAGGTGATTTGATATAAGATTAAAATAATAATAATAATAATAGAAAAAATAATACAGGCTTTAGAGTTTGAGTACATGGACATTAGTTAAAATATAAGACATACAAATCAATGGAAATACATCAAATAAACAAAAAAATAAAAAGGATAAACATTCTAAATGTCGGATAAACATTCAAAATGCCGGGAAAGTGAAATGCTGAAACAGAGGGACAATATAAAAGTTCTTTTTTGTTTAAAAAGAAATGGGATATAAAAGTTTTATTTATAAAAAAATGGGAGATAAATTTTTTATTTTTTAAACAAAAGTTACAACAATGTGGTTAAAAAGTGCGGTGAATATCTCCTATACTTTTCCTCATTTTGTTGGTGATACAGCTATTTTCTTGCAAGTAGGAACTGCTTTTTGTTCTTTTTCTTAGGTGAGGAGGGGCAGAGCATTTAAGAGGATCCTATATACGCACTTATAAGCATTTTTAAGAGGAGCAAGGGGGGCACTTGTCCCCTCTCGCCGCCCCCCCTGGCTCTGTGCCCTTGGGCACACGCGAAGCAATCTATGGTGAAATAGAATATTGTATTAGCATATAATAATAAGTATATCGAGATTAATTTAATCGATGATTTTTTTAGTGATTAGGAAACCCCATCTCTCTTTTACATGAATGGTGAATCTCACTTTATTTTATATAAAAAAACAGAGCTGTAATCAAGTAAAAAAGTGATTAATGTATAGATAATTAGATGGAGGGAACACGCGTGCTTACTCAAAAACAAAAAAGAGTGATTAATAAGATAAAAAAAAAAAAACCCGCATTTGCTTAGAAAGCATACATTGAATAGGGACAAGAAAGTTCACGTATTGGCGTACGTATGGAATGTGGTTGGGGAAGACATGCCTTTTGATTTGTGTATAGAGTTTAAATTAATAAAAACAACAAAAACAATAAATGAAACATAACATTTTCATTGGAACCATTCCATGCTTGATTATACATTATACAAAAAATAAATTAAAAATTAAAATTAAAACCAAACGGCGTGTGCCTGCCATGACCATTGTAATTTTATAAGATTAGTGACAGTGTAGGGCCAAAGAAGATGTTTGACTCATATTTTACTTTCACAATATAGTAGGGTAGCAAATAATTTTATGTCTAATGTCTCCTATTTCCAAATGAATAATTGAAACCTACCCACAAAAAATCATATCCAAAGCTATTTGATGCGGATTCTCAAAAAAAAAAAAAAAAAAAACTATTTGATGCTTTTCTTTTAAACTATGATATAGTATTTTACAAGTCACCAAAACCAAACCCCATAAGATATTTAAATTTATATATAAAGAACCTTTACAAATCATGATTGTTTTTTTTTTTTTTAGAGTTCCAACCTATGACGTCCGCTCCTAATGATAGTTCTTTATCATTAGACTAAGACACTAATCGATTTTTGGTATAGGCGAAGATTGAACTTCAGATCTCTTATTCAATCATCAGAGACTTTATTAGTTAAACTAACTGGAACCCACTTTTTGATTTTTTTTAGATGAATCACGATCATTGACTAATATTAAATTCGTTGGTAATTGGCTCTTACTCTAAACATTTTAAATAAGTGAGGGTGGTCCTTATTGTGGTCCTCCTCGCCCGTGCACTAGTATTTAGGAGAGATTTATTATATATTAAAGAATCAAATATAAAATCTTCTATTAAACAAATTAAAGAAGACTCAAATATAAAATGGGATATATATATATATATATATATATATTTCATGAAAAGAACTTCTGGGAGATTCTCTCAAAGCTACAATGTTATATACATTGTGTCATTTGCTTGAGATCAGGGTTGAAAAAAAAAGCAAATTTGAAATGCACTTCTTGTAGAGTACTAGTATTTTGAAGTGGTATAGTTAAGTAGTTAAGTTTCCTTTGCAAAACTAGCCCATTTAAGCCCACAGAAACCATTTGAAAGTTGACAATTATAGCATGCTTTATTCAGTGTTGCTTCCAACTAAAACATGTTTTAAGAACACAAGTTAACGTGTTTCCATTAGTTTTTTATTTGATTTGAAAAGAAAGAAAGAAATGAAGTTAAACTATATAAAATGTCAATAAAAGTATTTACAACTGCTATGAATTTATACGCGTATGCATACAAGCATTCACACTGATCTCAACAAAGTTCTTACTTAATTTTTGTTAGAAAGTCTTTTTTTTTTTTTTTTTTTTTAATATACCTACTTTTTAAAATAAATTTTATAGCAAAACTCTCTATTTATTTCTCTATAATATTTAAATATTAGTTTTCTATCTCAATCAGGTCAGCTCCGAAACCCATAGCCTAATTCAGACCATCAAAGTCGCATGCTCTCCTCCACTTCATCAACCTTACATAGTTCTACAATCACAACTTACCTAGTTCTACAGTCACAACTTATTTTACAACAGTATTCGAAGAAAGAAATCATGAAAATTTGAACAAAACCTTTTGCCTTTCTCTTCAAAAAAAAAAAACCTTTTGCCTTCGTTTATGAGCTACACATAGTGATATCCATACCCATTTATCTCAATCAACTCGCAACTCCGAAACCTATATTTTAGGAGATCCAATGAGAAGCAAAACAGGGATGATGATATTGATATCCAACAATGTTGATGGTTATTATAACTTTTGAAAATTGTGTTGAGTTGCTAGTGAGTTTGTTGGAGACCAAAAAGTGGGTTTGACTCACCAAAATTTTGGGTGGGGTGGGGGAAGATTTTTTAAGCTCATTGAGAATGTTATAACTCTTCATCATTTACATGTGTGTCTTTTAAATGTGCATTGAAAATTAAACATCTGATGTTTCTTAATTTGTGCATTTAAAACACTCATTAACAAGGTCTTTAAACTTTATTTTATGATGCGAAAGGATTTAAACTTATATGTCAACCACTCATAATATTTGTTCTTTACTAACAAGTCAAAAGACTCAAAACACCAATTGATTTCATTTTGGTATATATATGTGTGTGGATTCGATCTCATTCCTCATTTCACGACCAAAATCTTTACCAAATTGAGCTAACTTAGCATATTGATACTATCATAACACAATCCCCTTCCCCAAATAGCATAATACTAGATTTGGCATAAAAATAAGGATAAAATTTAGCTACAAAATTAGTTGTAACCTAAAATTATAACTACAACTTCGCTCAATATTTTTTTCTTGATGTGGATTTTGACAAATCCACTAGATTATATTTTATTCTCTTTTTCAAAAAAGATTATATTTTATTCTTATATCCTTCATACTTACAAAATTTCTAGAAGATTAAAGATCAATAACTATGTCATCAATCAATTGTTTAAATTGCAAATTTTTATAGTTTAAAATTATACATAAAAATTAAATTTATGAATCATATAACAAATAACATCTAATTGACACAAAATTTGATATATTTTGTTAAGAGTGTAAAAAACATGCAATATATTGGTTAGATTTTAAAAATATGTAGCAATGTTAATTTTTTTAAAGGAAGTTGTAGTCTTAGGTTACAACCAATTTTGTAGTAAAACTTTATCCTAAAAATAATGCATAATTTTCTTATTTTCTTTTGTTTGGGAGGAGAAGAGAAAAATGGTTTTTTACGGGATAAAATCCATATATTTATCTATTTGGCAATTTTGTGAGAAGTAATTTTATAATAAAATAGAGAGAATGTCCATTAAATTTCCTTCCCTTGTATGTGTTCCCAAAAATCAAAAGTGAGCGCAATGATCCGTTCCTCTCTCATTAATTTAGAAGAAATTAATTTTTCATCCTCAATTATTGAATATATACAAATAAAATATCCGATATAATAGTAAAGGTTTTTTTAAAAAAATTTCCTTCTTTTATACACTTCGGAATACACTAAAAAAGAGGAAAAAAAATGTCTCATTTTATTCTATTTCATTATAAACTCTCAAACATAGTATCAATGTTTTTAATTTCTGTTGAGGGTATCAAAGTTCAAATAGAATATTTTTATCAGCATTATTTTATGACAAAGATCAAAATCAAAGTCTACATCTCACACACTCATACACACCCTCTCATTAATAACAAGATCCCTGAAGTCTTAGCAAGCCACCAACTGATCATGATAATGGCAACCTAGTTCTGCTTCTTGCATGGCTACAAGAAATAGTCAAGAAGATATATAAAAAGACAAAGTTAGAGTAATTAAAAATAAAAATAAAAATAAAATACAGATGAGAAAATATATTTTAAAGCTGTGCGCATGGCTCATCCAAGAGGTCTCATACATGGGTGGCATGGACCAGAAGGCATGAGTTTATGATTGTCATTGGTGAGAATTATGTCAAACTCGAGCTGCTGGATTTTCACGCTGACGGATCGCTTGAAAAGGTTGTTGTCATCTTATGCGTAAGATATTACGCATTTGAACTCTTCAACTCATGCGCAGAGATTGAAAGTTACAACATTAAAAATTCCATTTTTTATTTTGTTGGGCATGATGCAATCTAAAATGTCTAACGGGGAGAAGAAAATTGTTTAGTTGACAATTTATTATGAGTAAAATTTTTCTTTAAGTCCTAATTGTTTAGTGTATTACAATTTGAAACCTCTTTCTTTACAAAGGGTTGTCCCAATGTTAGACAGGTGAGATCTTAGGGAGGTTTTATGTGGGGGAGTTTGAACCTAGCTATACCTGCACGTTGACTTGCATCTCTCTCTCTCTCTCTCTCTCTCTCAAACTACCATGATATGTTATTGCAAAACCAAAAAGGATAGGGCTGCTTAAGCTTACCCTATATAATCACCAGCAGTCATTTCTACACTAGTGAACCAAAAATCCATAAGCAATCTATAGAAAAAGAACATATAATACTTAGAGTGGCAGGTTGGAAATCAAAGCATCACAAAAATGCTTTCTGGGGCTAATACTACTTCTTGCTTCCAAAATGTCCCAGTGCAGATCTATTCTGTGAATGAAGATGTTGTTTCAGCCTCCTCTCTTGAAGGAAACTCGGCCTCAGAACCTCATCCAAACTCTTTCCTCTATAACTTTTCAGTTCTCAAGGACAAGGTTCATCAGGTGCAATCTTTGGTTAGCATCCTTATCAACACGGATCATAGCCAACCTGAACCAGCAACATCTTTTGCTGTGGCCAGCATGAGTACTGTGATTCAAGAAATTATCTCGTCCGCGACTGCAATGATGTTCATTTGCCAACAAATGGGGCTTGGTCCTACTGCAGCTGGTAGCACTAGCACCGATGAATTGCACCATGGTCATCATGGCCAGCGTCATCAAACTCGGTTTTCTCAACCAAACTTTGGTGGCAATCGTGCTGGTAACATAGGCCAAGAAAGAGGGCAAGGTTTCTTTTCTAGTGAAACCCTTGCTGATTGCTGGTATGGTGGTGAAACCTTTAATAATTATGGTACTAATAAGGATGAAACTCGAAGTGGTGCTGTTGGCAACAACGTTAATAGGGTCGAAAGGAGAGATCAAGTGGCTCAAGGGGGTGATACTAGTGAAGCGATATTTGAAAGGATTACATCAAAGGATTATGATATCATTGAATTAGATGCTGCGGATTTGTTGGCTAAGTACACACATTATTGCCAAGTTTGTGGTAAAGGGTTCAAGCGTGACGCGAATTTGAGAATGCACATGAGGGCTCATGGAGATGAATACAAGACTAGTGCTGCTTTAAGCAACCCCATGAAGAATAACAATGGAGGCGCCTCAGGTAATCGAGATGGTTTGCTGAAATTGCCTAGGAAATATTCGTGTCCACAAGAAGGGTGTAGGTGGAATCGAAAGCATGCCAAGTTTCAGCCTCTGAAATCCATGATTTGTGTGAAGAATCACTACAAGAGGAGCCATTGTCCTAAGATGTATGTTTGCAAGCGTTGCAATCAGAAGCAATTCTCTGTGCTTTCTGATTTGAGGACACATGAGAAGCACTGTGGGGATCAGAAGTGGCAATGCTCATGCGGTACCACATTTTCTAGGAAAGACAAGCTTATGGGCCATGTTGCTTTGTTTATTGGGCACAACCCAGCTACAATCTCTCTGTCAAAGCTAGCAAAAGTTGAGCAACAAACGTTGCAAATGCAAATTGATGATAGGCACAGATGATCATGTGGTAAATCATCAAGAGCTGTTTTTCTCTAAATCTTGTTATTTTCTATATAGAAAATAATGTACTAATACGTTTTAATTTTAATTAATGTACTAATATAAAGCCTAGACTAGATATACCTAGTTGCTATGGACGATTAAAACATGAAGTAACTTGCTTCATATAGTTCATATATATATATATATATATTTTATATATTATGGTTGTATCAATTTCTCCTCTTTGATGCTATGTTAACTAAGCAGTAGACAATATTATGCTTATTCCTAAATCCAAAGAGTGAAGATCTCGCTTTGCAAGAGTTAGTTTCGTAAGGAATGTGAAGTTCTTGGAAGAATTTTTGTTGATGAGGAAAAGAAAATAAACTAGCTACTTTGACTTGTGGTGGCATTGTGTCGTCATAACTCATAAGCTAGTTGTGCTGTCATTGTTTTCTTTTCTTTTCATTCTTTTTCCTCTTAGTGAGGTTATCAACAAATTCCAGAAAGAAACAAAGAAATTGAGACATGTGGCCCAAAAAGGGCAATATATAGTTGCACTTCAAGTTTTCACATTTGTTGGTCCCAATTCAACATTAGAGTCTTACCTAGAAGGCTAGAACCTTATTTTGGAATCACCTGGCGGCTAAAAGTATCTTGGAGGAACTCCATGATTAGTGGTAAAGCTACTCTTTATTTGGTCATTCAACCCCAGCAAGGAGGAACTTATAAAAACGAAGCCTCCCCGGCCCGCTTATTTTGGGATGAATTAATATTATTAGACACAAATCTGATTATCCCAATAAATTTTCTTTTAAAAATTTGTGGTTTTTGTGAATGGAAAACTTTGATTATTGAGCTCAATGGAAAAAGGATCCTACCCATTTCAAATTTTATCTATTTTGTGTTTCAGATTTTATTTTACAAATCTGAAGATACATATTACTTTATTCATAAAATTCAAAACTCTTTCTAACTACCCATTTGAAAATAGGGAAAGAGATGGAAATGAATAGAATGTAAAGGATCTTTTAAGAATATTTTTTCTATTTGCTTATTTGAGAGTTTAAGTAAAAGAGATTGAAAAAATCGTTCTTTTATTTAAAAGTTTAAGTAGAAATGAATGAAGTGGTTAGCTGGGAGTGCTCATTATCTTTTTATAGCATGGAGATTAATAACATTTAGACCAAAATGTTCATAATATCCATTTATATTTTACAAATTTCTTGTAATTCACCTCTCTTATTTTTTTTATTTTTATTTTTTTTTGCCTCACTTTACCTAATTTTAATGATATTTCATTGTTTTTTTTGCTCTTTAGTTTTTGTGAAGTGAATGAATATTGTTGTATTGCTCTTTAAGCCATCATCATGATCAATTTACCTATAGTACTTTTATTTCTTCTTCTTTTTTCCCCGTTTTTTCCAAATATTATATATAATAAAATATACAAAAGCATAAATTGAGAGAAAGTTCAATAATAAAAAAAAAATTAATTCGATTCTAATTACATGCAAATTAACTTTGTGTTAAGTTTTATTTTTATTTGATACCAAGTGTCTCTATATTTTGGTTTCTAAAAAATAAAAATAAATAAAGTGTCTCTATATTTTAAATACACTTCGATTTCAAGCCAAGAGAGTCATTCAAATTATACTTTAATTATGTGTTAATTATATTATGTTAAAATTAATGTATTTGTAATTATAAAATATAAATTCAAATTTATTATACTTCTATTTAATACTATGAATATGTATAGTCTATTATTTATTAGGTAGAAATATTTTATATGTATATAGATACATGAATTTTCATGTATATAATTTTTCATTTATATATATGGGAAATTACATTTGTTCCACCATAAACTATACCCCATTTTAGACTTTGCCCTATGAACTATTGATATGTATGATTGACTCTCCAAAGTTATAACTTTGAGTTTCAATATTTCCATTGTCATATGTTTTGGAGTTAGGTATGGCAAAATTAAGTATTAAAATGCTAGTATTTCTCCAACACAAATATGAAGAGTAAATTGGTATTTTTTAATTCTAAATTTTGTTAAATTTAACAACAAACAGACAACAAAGTTTTCGATTTAGGAGGTTGGATCAAGCATTTTGATAGTTCAAATGGCAAGTGCAAAATAAGTTATAGTTTATGGTAGAAAAGTAATTTTGATCCCATATATATTGCACCATTGCATATGCTACAGTGAGATATAAGCTAGTAATATTATAACAATAAAACATGATTTTAGAATTACTATTAGGACAAAATTTAGCTACAAATTTGGTTATAGCCTTATGTTACAACCTTACTTAATATATTTTTATTAGAGGTGAATTTTGACAAATTCACCATTGGATTACATATTTTTCTTATATCCTTCATGCTTGCAAAATTTCTAGAAAAGTAAAGATTAATAGCTATATCATCAATAAATTGTTTAAATTGCAAGTTTTTGTAGTTTAAAATAATGAATAAAATATAAGCTTATAGATCATATTATAAATAGTATCTGATTAATACAAAATTTGACATGCGCATTAAGAACATAAGAACATGCAATTCAACGATTGAATTTTCAAATATAGAGTAATTTTTATTTTATTGAGTAAGGTTATAGTTTTAGACTACAACCAATTTTATAGCTAAACTTTGTCCTTATTATTATTACTTATAATTTTATGAAAATAATAAAAACACTAATGATAGCTTCTTGTTTTTTAAAAGAAGAAGAAGAAGAAGAAGAAGTGTTATAATAGTAATGTTGTTATTGAATTATTTCTTTTCATTCCTTCTCATGGTACCCGCAAATGAGTTTGACTTACCTCCAGTACTTTTAAATGGACGTCTCCAATTGTTTTAAATATACAATGGCAAGTGGTAGTAGGTTTTAATTTCCACATTTTATTTAGTTAATGTGTGATATGACAGTTTCTCATTAAAACAAAAGGAGATTACAGTTAAAAAAGTAATGGAGGTAAGCCAAACCCCTCGCAAATAATGTTACTTACATTTCATTAATTTTTTTTTAAATCTAGATCTATAAATAGCTTAATTCCTTTTCCTCAAAAAAGAAAAAGCTAAATTCCATTATATTATATCACATTTAATCCGTTCCTATAAACTCTAATGCAAACTATGCGGGGTTGCCAAACCCAACATCAACTCGAAATCACATATTATCATTGAATTAGAGCCAGAATTTTGGGGTCACAGATGTGTTTTGGTAAATCATTTAGAGAAGGAGTTTTGGGGAGGATTCAAGAGAGAGATTTTATCGATTCCTATTTGCTGTCATAAAATGCTAAAAGAGGAAATTTTATATTTATTGCCTGAATTTTGGGATCCCAAATTCCAACTTTTTTTTTGATAAATTAAATTCCAACTTCAAATCCCATCTAATTAGATGGAATTTCACAATTGAAGGCCATGAAGGGTTTGCAATTTGATGGGTGCACCAATAAAAAATTAACAAAAACAGAGGGGCGATGAGTGAGGCGACGGTGAGAACAAGAGAAAAAGATGATGTTTTGCAACGGAGTACAAAAAAGGTTAAGGAAAATCACCGTGACCTTGCAGGCCACGAACCTCTATGCCCCATCTTAGATGTAGAGGGCAGATCTTATAGAGATAGGCTCGTTGGTGTGTGCCCAGGAGCCTTTGAAAAAGCTTTTGACTTTGAAAATACTATGGAGATGGAAGCGATGACTGACGATGAGGCTGATGAAGACAGTCCAAGTGGGGCAACGGTTCGACTTACTGGAGACAAGAAAGGCAAAATCCGAGCCGCTTGGAAGGATGCACTTATAGTAAAAGTGTTTGGAAAAAACCGTAGGCTATCATTTTCTTATTTCTTGACTAGTTAGCTTATGGAAACCAGTGGGTAAAATGGACTGTATCAACCTCAGTAATATTTTTTTCTCATCAGATTTTCCACTATGGAAGACCGAGCGAGAGTTCTTAAAGATGGTCCGTGGTTTGTTGGAGGCCATTACCTCTCCATCAGATGTTGGGAACCAAACTTCATGGCAGCAATAGCCAACCTCTCAGTTGTCGCGGTATGGATTAGACTACCGAGTTTACCCATCGAATACTATGAGCCGTTTGTATTGAGCGATATTGGACTGGCCATAGGTCCGGTGCTCAGGATTGACAACCAAACTACTACAGAAGCGAGAGGTCGCTTCGCCAAACTTTGTGTCCAAGTAAATTTTGATAAGCCCATCATCAAGCTTGTTAAGATAGGAGGAATTCGCCAACCTGTGCTATATGAAGGCATTAATGTACTTTGTTTTGCTTATGGCCGTGTGGGTCACCGAACTAAGGTTGTCCTTACAGCGCGAGGAAGTCGGAGCCGGAGAGATGACGAACGTTGAAATAGAGGCAACGAGCAGCCCAAAGGCGGGAAAGGATCACATAGAAACTGATAGGGGAGACTTTGGGCCCTGGGTCCTGGTTACACCAAAAAGGAAGCCTAAAATTAATCCATATAAAGAGAAAAAGCCTTTAACTCAAATAGGCAATCCGTCCCAAAGCCCAAGTCAGCCCAGCCATGCTTCGAGCCCACCAATAGGACCTGTCTCGCTAGGTCTGAGGCTAAACAAGGAAAAACACACCTCTAGTGAATTGATAGGAGATAATGGGATGAGTGCTGATCGCACTAAGTGCATCCTAAGTATTGACAAGTCCACAGCCAAGCTTAAAGCTCAGAAGGGAAAGATTCCTAGTTGGAGACAGCCAAACAACCATAGCCAGAAAAATATTGCCGAGTGGAAAATTGTTAACGCAAAGCCTTTTGGATCAAGCCCCCCTCTCCAAATCGGCTCAGAAATGTCAGAATTTCCAAGCTTAGCAATGGATTTCAAAGGTTTTCATGCTGGATGCTCTGTGGAACCTATCCCAACATTGAGCGATATTGCAACCCAATTTGGTGTTGAAGGCCGAATGGAAGGGAAGAAGCTTGAAGAATCGGAGGTGGGCTTTCAAACTGACATCGGAGATGGAATGTATTGAAGAAATGAAGCAAACTCACCACCTTCAAGCAACTAATAGAAAACTGCTGACAAAAATCTCTAGTTGCCTATCATCTAAAAGAATTTATTTGAGTATTTGTTTGGAGAAGGATGCTCAGAGAATAGCTAGGGTGGAGCTAAAAAGGATTAATCTAACCTTCAGACAAAAAGAGTAGAGTATGGAGATGAAGTTGATCATCAGACGGGAAATGGGAATCGCACAGTGGCGAATATGCAAATTGAACAGGAGGTGATACTCTCCAACCTTCCATTTAATTTTGTTGCTTCCTTTTTTGCCTTTAATAATGAATATGTTGATATGGAATTGTCGGGGTGCTTTGAGCCCCACCTTTTGTACTAATGCTAGTGACTTGGTCTGTGTTCATTCCCCTGCTATCATGATTGTCATTGAAACCAAAGTTAGTGGTGACAGAGCTAAAAGGATTGCTGACAGGCTCCCTTTGGATAGGGCAATTTTTGCAAATTCAATTGGTTTTTCTGGTGGTCTATAGGGTCCTCTGGGATTGTAATAAGGTGGATGTGATTGAATTATCTTCGACTGAACAAGAGATTCACGCCATAATTTCATCCACAAGTAAACCTTCTGGTTGCTCTCTGCTATGTATGATAGCCCAAGATTTGCTGAGAGACGCCTTTTGTGGGACAACCTTAAATCAGTAGCTGGACTCCATTCCATGCCATTGGTAATTGCAGGAGATTTTAATGAGACCAATCAGTCTAAGCAAAGCTCTGCATTTCCAGGAGTGTCTAGACACTTGCAAAATGATTGACATTGGCTTCTCTGGTCCCAGATACACCTGGTCCAATCATAGGCCACTTGCACACTTAGTTCAAGAGCGAATCGATAGGGTCTTTGTCAATGCCGAATGGAACGGTCTCTACCCCGAAGCTGTAGTTTTTCACTTAGAAAAAACCCACTCGGACCACTGCCCAATTAAGCTATGCCTAGACAACAATTTGAACTTCCGCCCCCTTAGGCCTTTCTGGTTCCAACCCATGTGGCTTTCACATCCATCCTTTCCGGGGGTTGTGAGAGACACTTGGTCCAATTCTTCCTCTCGTAATCAAGCGCTGTCCAATTTTTCTGACAAGGCAAGTACAAGGAATATAACAGTTTTTGGGAATCTTTTCCACAGGAAGAGGAGACTATCAGCTAGACTTAAAGGAATTCAGGTGAGCTTATCAATTCAGGCCAAATGATTTTTTGGTGGAGTTGGATAGAAATTTGAGATTAGAATATGCTGAAGTGGTTAGGTTGGAGGAAGAGTTTTGGGCAATAAAGGCCTGGATCCTTTGGCTTGTAGAGGGTGATTGGAATACCGCCTTTTACCACACCTCAGCCTAGTTCGCAGAAGGAGGAATCACATTTTGTGCATGAAAGATAGAGTAGGAAATTGGTTGAGTAGAGATAAAGAGATTGCAGATTACATTAGAAAGGGCTTCATGGAGCTTTTTAAATTATATCACTGCTCTGTCTCTCTAGCGGATTGGAACCCCCCGTTCTGGCACTCCTATCTTAATGAGGAAAAAGCTGCCTCCATTGATATTATGGTGACCGATGAGGAGATCTCAGCTGGGTTATAGGGTCTGAAACCTTACAAAGCCCTGGTCCAGATGGCATTCATGCAGGTTTTTCCAACGCTTTAGCTTGTTGTGGGGGACTCAGTGAAAAATGAGGTGAAGTCAATTTTCAGCTTCGGGACTATTCCAGAGTATTTGAATAAAACGCTCATCACACTAATTCCCAAGTGTAAGAACCCAGAATCTTTGAGCAATTACCGACTTATAAGCTTGTGTAACACTATGTATAAGATGGTGATGAAGATAATTGTTGCTCGAATCTGGCCTTTTCTGTCGAAACTTGTCTCGCCTTTTCAGTCAGCCTTTGTTCCAGGGAGGAAAGGTATGGAAAATGCGATAATTGTTCAAGAAATTATCCATACAATGGCTAGTGGAGTTTTATTAGAGACACCCTTAAGCTCTTCAGAATCCGTAATAATCTGATTTTTCTAATTATGAGCTGCATTTCTTCCTCGGCTATCTCTATTTTATTTAATGGGGGTGCTTTAGAGGCTTTCCAACCCTCTCGAGGAATCCGACAAGGTGACCCTCTATCGCCTTACCTTTTTATCCTTTGTATGGAGGTGTTAGTGGCTGTAATTGAAGATAAATGCAAAGAGAAGCTTTGGAATCCCATTAAATCTTCGCAAAGTGGGCCGGCCTTTTAGTACTTATTTTTCGCGAATGACCTAATGTTGTTTGCCAAGGCAAACCGAAAAATTGTATTGCAATTAGAGATGTGTTGGATACTTTTTGTTCTCTTTCGGGGCAGAAAATCAGTGAAGAAAAGTCTCGGGTCTTTTTTTTCCCCCTAATGTGGAGCAGAATGTTAGAGAAGAGCTTAGTGAAGTGTTGGGTTTTAGGTCGACCCCTGCCCTTGGGAAGTATTTGGGTTTTCCCATAAAACATAAGGGTATACCACAAGATTTTGGGTTCATTATTGACCAAATCCAAAGCAAGTTAGCAGGTTGGAAGGCAAATTTACTATCTTTTGCGGGAAGAACTGTGCTGACCCAATCAGTGACCTCCACCATTCCTAACTATACTATGCAGTGTGTGGCCCTTCCCCCCAAAATCCTTAAAGGCATTGACAGGTTGAATAGGAATTTTTTATGGGGTTCATCGATAGTAAGAAGAAACTTCATCTCATTGGATGGAACAAAGTCACAAGAGATAAGGAGGAAGGAGGCTTAGGCATTCAAGTCGCGAAGCCGAAGAATACTGCCCTACTAGCTAAGCTAAATTGGAGGTTTAAAACTAAAAAAACAGCGTTATGGGTTCGAGTTCTCTCTAAAAAGTACCGAGGACAGAGAAGAAGTCCCCCTAAACTTGCTTAATACTACCTCTTGCTCACCCACTTGGACTAGTATTAAGTTGGGTGAAGCTACTGTTAGTAAGGGAGCCAAGTGGGTTGCTGGAAGTAATAGCGGCCTTTCTCTTTGGTTGGATAAATGGTTAGACACGGGTACTCTCAGAAGTTGCATTTTTGGTCCGCTAAACAGAGGTGAAGAGGATATCAAATTGAAGGATGTGGCAAGTTTCTTTGGTTAGAACTGGGAGGGGTTGTCCTTTGTTCTTCCCAAACCGGTTTTGTTAGAAATGAAAGCCACCCCTATGCCTTATTCCAGTCAAAGAGAGGATAGACTGTCGTGGGGTCCATCTCCCAGTGGAGAATTCAAGCTCAAAGATGCTTATCGCATAGCAAATGCCATTGATCCTAAGTCTATGAATTGGACTTACAGCGAGTATTGGGTTTGGAAAGTTGCTACCATTCCTAAAATAAAGTTTTTCCTTTGGCAATGCAGTCATCATAGCATTCCGGTTTGTGCGATTCTAGCTGAAAGAGGTATGAACATTTCTCCTCTGTGTCCTGTATGTAATGCAGCCCCTGAAACAATTATTCATGCTCTTAGAGATTGTCCTAAGGCCCAATTTTTCTGGAATTCTTTCTCTCCTCCTTGCTTTGCTGCTTCCTTTTTTGGTACTCAGTTGATGGTGTCGCTAAAAGTTAATTGCAAGTCGATGAGGCAGTGTGATGTTTCTGAATTAGACTGGGCTATTATCTTCTCCATTGCGGTTTAGGTGCTTTGGTTAAACAGGAACAACATAGTTTTTGGAAAGTCTTCCACTCTAAAAGACTTAAGGCCGAGACACTAGCTAAAGCTGTTGAGATGGCATATCTAGGAATTGCCGAGAAACACAGGAAATCTAGAATAAGAATTCAGGTCAGGTGGCTGCCCCCTCCACTCAATTGGTTGAAGTTAAATTTGGATAGTTCATCTATGGGAAACCCTAGGCTGGCTGGAGCAGGTGGGCTGATTCGTAATGAAATTGGGGAGTGGGTGAAAGGATATGCAAGAGCTATTGGCTGTGCAACCAGCGTTGCAGCGGAGCTGTGGGTGTTAAGAGATGGCATTCGGCTCTGTATCTCTCTCAAAGTTCCAGCGCTTGTGATTGAACTCGATGCAAAATTGGTTGTTGATCTCTTGAAAAAAGATGTGGAAAACCCGAATGGTATTAGTGTCTTGGTTGCTGACTGCAAAGAAGGGTTGAAGGAGATTCCTATGGTCCGTATTCAACACTGTTATAGAGAGAAGAACAAATGTGCTGATACATTAGCACGTAGGGGAGTCACTCTGAAGCAGGATTTTACCATCTTCATTGACCCTCCATCTGATGTAGCTTTTCTTTTAAATTTAGATTCTGCAGGTACTTGTTTTTTCCGTTATGTAGCCTCTGGTTTAGAGGTCTTTTAGTTCTGTTAATGCATATCCTTTTCACCAAAAAAAAAAAAGCTCCACCCCTTTCCCTTTTCCTTGTGTGTGTGTGTGTTTGTTTCTAAAAAAAAAAGTTTAAAGCCCCGTATTTTATATTTTCTACCAAAATTACAGTCAAACAACGGAATTTATAAGTGATGGGATTTTAAATGATGGAAATGTAAAATTTGTGTGTATTTGACAATTGCTTCTTCCAAACACGCCTAAAGAATGGAATATGTAATTAATGAGATTTTAAAAGTTGGAAATATAAATTGTATCCTAAAAGAGTTCAAGTTTTTTTGTTTCAATTTATATATAATTGTTATGTATATATATTAATGAGATTTTAAAAGTTGGAAATATAAATCATATATAAAAGGGTCCAAATCTTCTGTCGCAACTTATATATAATTGTTATGTATATATAACAATTTATTTTTTCAAACATATATGTGCTTGAGTTGTTATCATTGAATTATAGTTATATGTTATGTTAAATTATGTTAGAGAGGTGCCGATTAATTCTTAGGTACTCCGGAAGCATGGAAAATGACGTTCTTTCCTCTCACATTCATGGTATGACCCACTTATTAAATTTATGGTGGAGTTTACCATGTTAAAAGAGGGAGCATCATTTTACTATATTCCGAAACTACTTAAGAATTTTTTTAGGTTACTAAAATATCCACCAACAATAAGGGTTCATACCAGACTTTCTTGTGTGGATGGAGGATGTTCCACCACAGTTTGCAGTTGTTTTACAGGTTGATTTAGCCAATTTAATTTAAAGTATTTCGAGATTTCCCCCTCAAAAAAAAACAATAAGGGTTCATTGAATATTATACCATTGTTATCAAATATAAAATATGGAAGTACAATATTTAATGTGGAAAAGATGCTTGGCTTCACCATTCACCGAGTCCTATTAGTATATCTAATCAAAAACTATATAAGCCACATCAAAAGAAAAATAATGTATTCCTATGTGTGAAAGGTCTCTATTTGAAGGAGTTAATTTTCTAAATAATGTATAGTTCTAAATTCCATGGTTAAAAAGAAAAATAGTAAGTTACTCGATCGGTATTGTTTTGACATTTTGTCTTACATAGAACGTCATTCATGGTCATTTGAAGCTGATAATTAAATTACTGGGAGGTGAAGTAGAGAAATGAGTATAGTTCTAAATTCCATGGTTAAAAAGAAAAATAATACTCGGTATTGTGGTGACATTTTGTCTGACATATAACGTCATTCATGGTCATTTGAAGTTGATAATTAAATTACTGGGAGGTGAAGTAGAGAAATTAAGGAGAAATTATAAGTATTTGTGGTGGACAACGTCACTTGTCCACTATTCCACTAAAAAATTTTCATTTGTTTAAAATTGCTGAATCAGTAATCAGTTTTATTTAGAAAAATTTTCTGACTTAGCAATTTTAAATATGTGGGAGTCTTTTAGTGGAACGGTGGACCACATCACTTATTCACCATGCGGACCTAATAATTTCTCAAATTAAGGAGCCGTTTGGTACGGTAGTTGAAGCAACATTTTTCCATTTTTAAACAACATTACACGTATTTTCACACATTTTTTCACCCACATGTATTTCTAAAAATACAAACAATGTTACTAGAACAACGTTACCAAATGGCCCCTAATAGTTTAAATTTAGGATCAATTATTTTGATAACAAGATAAATTATCACTTATCTTTAAAGCTTAATCTCCTAAAAAATTGTAAACATAATCATTTAACTATTCTTTTAACAGAATTACTTTCTTACTATTTTTATAATTTTCTAGAATAGGATTGTATTTTATTGTTTTGATTATTTTTAGAGGGTTCAAAAACAAATTAAGTACATTTTGTACTTTAGGATTAGGTTATATCTTATGTGACTCTTTCTTAATTTAACACTATTTATTATTTTTTTATTGATTAATATTTTGAAAATCTCATATTATTTATTTATTTTTATTTTTGTAAAGATAAATTTCAAATTTTGTATTAATTGGATATTACTATTGTGGGTACCCGAGGACCGAGGAGGAAGTTGTAGAGTCAAAACACTGGGCCGATGCCCGAAGAAGAATAGGAAAGGTTGAGGCATCAATTTGGACACACCACTAAACACGGGCCCAGGGAGCAATGACGCCCGAAGAGGGAGGTGGATCCGCCAAAGCGTCAATGGTACTCCATAAAAAGGGGGGAAGGGACTGCAAACTGAAGGAGAAAGAAGTCAGTTGCAGGCAGGGAGCCTCCGTAGTGGAACGGCCTGTCGCATCCACATTAAATGATGTACACCAGCTTTATCAGCTGCATTAATAAGGAAGTGACCTAAACAGTGCAGGCTACAGCTACGCAGGCTACTGCCATCACCTACTTCAGATGCTAAGGGCGACAGGAGTCGGGAGAGGATGAAGATCAGGTAAAAATGGACGGAGAAGATGCATTGGGGAAGAGCTATATAAAGGAGGGTAAGGGCATTGAGAAAGGGGGGAAAAGAAAAACATGAGAAAAAAGGGACAAAAGGAGAAAGAAAGAGGAATAGTGTAATTTTCCTTTTGTATCTTGCTTCCTCGGGAGCCTCTGTGTAAAGCTTGATGCTTATTCGTTTCATGAATATGAGTCTGAGTCTTGAATTTTAGTGTCCTCAGGTAGAACACCTTGTTGGCATCCTTCCCATCTCTTACAAATTTCATTGGTTTGGGCCAAGTGTGAGGGGAACTTCTCACTATTCTAAGTGGGCTTGGGCCCTTTTACGCCATTTTTCTGGTCCTTGCAACTATATTTATTATATAAGCTATAACACTCATGACTTATGTATAGTTTGAAAGTACAAAAATTTTAAATATAAAAATTTATATAGATGAAATAGTTATTTATTTTTATCATTTTGAAATTTTGCAAACATAAAGGGTGTAAAAATCAACATAATCCAATGACTGATTTATCAAAAAAAAAAAAACCAATAAAAATAATTAAGTGTTGTAAACTTTAGTAGTAGCTCTAGGAATTTTTTTTTAGGGTGATCACTAAGAAACTTAAATTATACAAAATTTAATAAAGAGATAATTTGAATATATCAATGTCACAAAAAACCACACAAATACATGAAGTATTACGATTTCTTTCTACTAACAAAGAGAGAGAGAAAAAAATGAACTGATAAGAGATAAAGTAGGTATTGAAAATTTTAAGATGTGAGTAATTAATTAAGTGAGAGAGTTGAAATGATAAAGGAGAAGAGAAAAATTTGGGGGGGGGGGGGGGGGGGGGGAGTAGAAACATATGATATTTGCTACAGTTGAGAGCTAACTTGATATAGAGAACAAAATTATTGTGATTACAAAGCCAAATATATATGTATATATATTTATTTATTTATTTATATCAATAGGTAAAACTCAGAAAAAGTTCAATTAGAATTTGAAATTAAAATCCAATTTTGCGTCATGTGTCTAAATTTATGTGGAGACTACATCATAATTATCCACTTAAGGGGTTAAGGATTATATTTGAGCGGTCATAATTATTTTTGGAGTAATGCTACTTTGTTTACAATATTTTCACAACAAATCATATGTGACAATTTATTATTAGTGGGTTAAAAAGTAATGTCTATTAGCCCAAATTAGAAGTATTAACAACTTACCATGTAAGATTTGTCGTGAAATTATTGTGAAAATATTGTGAATGTAATATTACTCTTATTTTTGTTGAATCTAAATTCTTGTGATTATTAAGTCAGGATGGTCAAAATAAGTTAGTTTAGTGTGTGTGTGTGTGTGTATATTATATTATATTATATTATATATATATATATATATATTTGCAAGCGATATATATACATTTTTTTGCAAGTCAGGGTGTCCTGTGAACCAAAAAAAAAAAAAAATGAGGATCCCAAACAGGGGAAGCCACTTAACTCAATTTTTATGATATATTATTATAATATATGTACACACAAAATTCGTAAAAGATGAATCACACAATCACGAAATAGTGTAACAAATTATCAATTTATATTGATTTGTATATATGTGCGTACAATCCTCTGTATGACTCTTTACAATGAAAGAATACAATAAAACTCCTATGATTCGATCTCCAAGAAATTTTACGATCCGAATGGCTATGAAGCTTGATCTTGAATCATGCCTTGATGTCTCCAAGTTGGATGTGTGGTTGGATGTATTTGATTTGAAGTTGAGGGACGTTGGCTTGATCTTGAACAAAATTGAAGGAAAATCCCTAGCTACTTTGATTTGAAGAAGTAGGGATGAGCTTGATTTTGAGGGAGCAAGGGTGCTCTTTTGGACTTAATGATGACTCTCTATTTTGACAGAGTGCCAGTAGGGTTTTTCTTTCTTCATTTCTGTCTCCTTTTCTCAAACGAAAAGTCTCTATTTATAGGCCATTCAATAGCATTTGATTTGAAATTTTCTCTCAGTATTTATTGAAATTTAATTATGAATTAATTTTGGTTTTCCATTTAATAAGAACCTTCCATTTAAGTCTTTTCTTCTAACGTTGGCACACGGCTTTCTTCATCATCAATTGAAAGTTAACTTGATCAAAGATACTCGATCATGATCAATTGGACAGTTGTGGGTACATCATAAAATAATTGGCTCATAAGTTGTGAAACGAAAATTATACATGGTTTTTAAACCCGGACCGGACCGTACGGTCCGACCGGATTAACCGTGAACCGTTCATCAAAACGGTTTTTTATACATGAAAATCGGGCATCTAGAAAATATGAGAGAACCGCTTGAACCGAGGTCTGACCTGAAAAACCGTTCAAACCGTAGGCCGGTCCGACCGTAAGACATCGCTGAAATTTGATTTTCCGATCTGAAATTCTGGCATGGATCTGAAGTGAAAAAATAAAAAGAAAGAGAGAAACTGATGAAGAAGATCCGAAGATGAAGCAAGAAATTTAAGGAGCACCGATTGATGGCATGATGAGATTAAAAAAAAAAAAAAAAGATGAGCGCAGTTGCAGACGTGACTCATGAGGAGGAAGAAGAGGGGAGGACTGTAGGAGTACTGAACTGGAAGGCTAATGCTAAGAAGTAAGAAGGAAATAAAGCTTCACAAAGTAAAAGTAAAAAAGCATTGGGAATAGATAAATCAGAAATCACGTGGGTGGAGTCAGAATGGATGAGTGAATTTAAATTTGAAAAGGAACCTTCTGGTTCCTACTTTGCAAAATGCAAATAGTCAAATCCCCACCATACTAATTTATTTCCTAATAAAAGTCTATATTTTTATTTTTACGTGTGGCACTGTTTTATGCTCAACACTAGAACATACTCGGGCTGGCTACACTAAAGCCGAGGTGGCACTAAGCATGTCTATTTGTTTGAGCACACCTGTAAACTTTTATCATGCTATATTTCTACCATTCTCTCAAAAAAAAAGTTTATATTTGAGTTTTTTACTTTAGTCTTTTCTTTTTTTTTTAATAATAAATCTCATCATCTCTCCTCTTATTTGGATTTTTTTTTAAAACATTATAGTTAATTCATTAATTTATATAATTTAGGTATAATAAGAATAAATAATAAAATTTATTTTAAAGTTTGTTTCAATTTTTAAAAATATTTTAGTCAATTTTATTAATATTTATGGATTTAATACCTTTATTTTTATTTTTATTAATTATTAAATTAATTATGACATCATCACGGTTCGACCCCGGTTCAACCTCGGTTCGACCTTAAAAACCTTGAACCCTTTCCTTTTACGATTCAATGAACGGTCCGGGTTTCAAAACCTTGAAATTATAAGCTAATTATCAATATAAAACTTCAGTATATTATTTTTAATTCTTTAGATGGATTCAATTCCAAAGTGTTATCGTGTTGATTCAAAGTGTCTTTAGGTTTTAGTCATGCATTAACTCTTCTCCCACTACCACACTGCTCAGGTTGTACAAAAACTCTTTTGACTAGTCTAGCATTGAGACCAATCAACAAACCTAATGGTAATTGACTAATTATGTTTGTTGACGATGTGTAGGCCATTTGGGCTACGATTAAGCATGTTCTTAGATATTTATAAAATTATAAATAAATAAAAAAAGTCTCTGATTTCATAATAATGTATGAGTGCGATTTCATTAATTCTATTATTTTAATTCATTGTTATCAAAATCACAATCTGGATTTTAGGATTGTGTAGGATCGTATGGGATCCTACCGATCCTACCAAAACATCAATTTTTGGTTTTTTTTTTTTTTTTTTTTTTTAAGGGATAAATTTTTTATTTTGATGAAACTTTAAGGGTTTTTTTTTTCTATGTTGTGATGGTATGGCTTTTTATTTTTATTTTTTTTATAAAATTATGTTAACCTAAGAAAATGTTTTCTAGTTTTTAGTTCACTTGTAATAAAAATGAAGGAATGCTTCATCATTTCTAAATGAAGAATTTATATTGGTTTTGCTACATTTAAAGCTATAATGTAGTTAATTTTTTTTTATCAATATACTAATTTGTGTTTTAATATTACTAAAATGTTTTTCTTATATATAATTTTATTAGTATGCTTGTATTTGTATATTGATTGATTGATTTTTTTGAGCACGTTTCTGTAATTGTTGCTGAGTTGTATAACTTGAATAGTTGAGTGTGAAGTTATCTCTTAATCTCCTTTGCAACTCTAATATATAAATATACAATGTCTACATAGATGATAAAATGGTTGATAATGATTAGGATAGTGGTCATAAGAACCCTATAATGAGAATAATAAAATGTTCACTTCACCTTAATATTAATCTTGCTTTTTGATTTCATATTTTAGTTAGCTAGTTTCCATTTGATAACTTATTTTGAATTTTAAACTTGGAACTTGGAACTTGGAAAATATTTCCATATTATTGATAAATATTTTGGTATTTGGTTACTAATTAAACATTTATTGAATTTTTTAGATACATTGGGTCAAAACGTAAATATATTTGTTTCGTTAGTAGACGTAGCGATGTAAGACATGAAAATTACATCATATAATGCAAATCTTTATTTTTTTTTTATGGATAAGTTCGCAATTTATGTGATTATTCAACATACAAAGTCATTATCAAGGTATTTTTTACTTTAAATATGAAAATATGTGGGATCTTACGATCCACGATCTCAGCTACGATCCACGATCCCACTTACCTCTCACGATCCTACGTAAGATCCCGATTTTGACAACCTTGTTTTAATTACTAGAAGTAAGATTTGAATCAAATAAGTCCAAGAGTGATGTTGTCGAATATAGGATGACATAAAAGACGATAGAATATGTCAAGGTATGGATGGAGTTCTTTTCTTGAAAAAGAATTATTAAAAAACAATGATGGCTGATTTGAAACAATTACCAGAAATTATCGACTAAACTTACACATTCACACGCATAAATTACATTTTGAACCATCTAAATGGTACATTTTGTGTGATTCACATGCATAAATTACAAACACTTCAAACATCTAAATGGACACTGTGTGTGTGTGCACGCACAAATTTTAAAAGACTGGCCTCTATTCATGGAATTTTAAACCATATTGTGGTTATTTGGAGGTATTTCAGACTTTTCAATGATTTCAGTTAGGGGTGGCAAAATTGGATACAACCCACGATCCGCGAACCCGACACAACACGACACGACATGAAATTAACAAGTTATGAGTTGAGGCTTAATGAGTTTGTGTCATATTTGGGTTGACACGACTAACCCATTTAATAAATGGGTTGGGTTAGTGTTCAACCTATGAAATCCGTATGACCCGTCTGACCCATTTAATTAAATGACATTTTACTAATATACCCTTCATACCTTAGGTATATAAACTTATTAGTTGTTTTGGTTTACTTTCTTTGACATAATGTGATTTATTATTTGTGATATTGAGATATGCTTTAGTTTTGAATGATTATTGGTGATGTAATTATTTGTTAGTTTTGAATTTTATATTAAAAATATTTATTTGTTTGTTTTTTTCATAATTTTTTTTTTAGTTCAATAGAATCTAATAAACAGGTTGTGTTAGGGTTGAGGAATCTTAACCCGTTTAATAAACATGTTAGGTTAGTGTTGACCCATATAGTCGAATACTCATGAGTTGACACAACACAAAGTCGACGCGTGAACACGAATTGCCACCCCTAGTTTCAGTGAGTAGTTTATTTTATTTTATTTTTTTTGGTGGTTTTTGGGATATTTTATATTCGGAAGGCTTTGAATGTATATCACTTTTTGGTATGCTTGTAGGTTCGGGTGTATTTCAATTACTTAAATGGTTTCAATGACATTTTAGGCATTGTGGAAAATTTAGGACTATTTGCATTATTTTAGAGCTTTTATGATATTTTGGTCATGTTTAGGGATGACAATTTTGCCCCGCCCCGCCCCGCCCCATCCCCACCCCACTAATAAGGACTACAATTGTAAATTTAGTAAACCCTAAATCACTAATATTTAAAGTGAAACACAAGAGTACAAGATATGAGATAAAATATTTTTTATTCTAAAACCCTATTGCTATTGCCGCCTCTGACCCATCCCTCTTCTCTGTAGTCCATACGTGTTTTTCAAGGTTCATCTCATTCACGTTACGTAGTGCTTCCAGACTTTCAATAGGCAGGTTTGTTTCACGTTTTTTGCACATTTTTTTGCACATTGTTTCATATATTTGACTATAGTAGGAAGTAGGTTTGTTGATATTTTCGGCCCCACATTGTTTCATGTTTTTGCACATTGTTTCATTATGTATTCGGCCCCACATTGTTTCATGTTTTTGCACATTGTTTCATTATGTTTTTGCACAGAAGCGGAGAGATCTTCTATTCGGTTATATTCCAAAAACATTAAAATAATAGCAAAATTGAATGTTCAAAATTTCTTCAATTCCAGAACAAGCCAGAATAGTGAAGGGCTTACACTTAAAAGAGTTTTTTTTTTTTTTTTTTTTTGGTATATATCTCTCAGTAGTTGAGTTTTAGTACTCATTCTATTCGGTTATATTTATATTTTTATATTCAACTTATTTTTTTCTTTACTATGTGATAGAGTCATAGTTTTTAAAACTTATTTGATTGATAATCTTAAAGATTTTATCTTTGTTAATGTGGTTAAATACTTATATCTATATCTTTCTATCGACAGTATTTTTCCTTGAAATGTGTGAAAGCATTACACACGGTTTAATTTACTTGAATTTTTTCATAAGTGATATAAGTTTATCTTTTACATTGTTCTACATTGTTTGTGTTGGAGACTTTTGGCTTAGGTTTTGGTGTATGTATATTACTTTTTTATGATTGCTAAGTTACTAAATTATCATAAATAATTTTTTTAGGAATGACTTCAAGTGAAAACAATGGTAGCTCCAATCCATCTATCACACCCATTGGCAGCCATCAATCTCCAATGATGGTAGATGAAGATAATACAACTCCCTGTTCAACTCCGTTGGATAGGCCAGAAGATGCCCAAGCCCAACCTAACAATGAGATAACTTAGGAACAAGGGAGGTTGAAATCAGTTGTGTGGAATCATTTTAAGAAAAGGAAAGTTGATGGAAAAGACAAAGCTGAGTGCAACTATTGTACGAGATTGCTTGTAGAGGGTCTAAAAATGGTACTAAACATTTGCATGACCACTTAAAAATATGTCCTAGGAAAAAGTGTAAGGACATTAGGGATATGAAACAAAAAATTTTGGTGAGGGATCAACATAACGTGGACTCAATGGCAGGTGTGAATGCTTATCATTTTGATCAAGATGAATCAAGAAAAGAACTCGCACGTATGATCATCTTGCATGAGTATCCCCTTTCTATAGTTGATCACATTGGCTTTAGAAGATATTCAACTTCTCTTCAACCATTGTTCAAGACGGTTTGTAGGAACACAATCAAGAAGGACATTATGAGCACCTATGATCGTGAAAGGGAGAAATCAATGCATGAAATAGAAAAGAATCGGAGTAGAATTGCTATTACCACTGATATGTGGACTTCACAAAAAAAAAAGTGAGGGTTTATGGTTGTAACGACACACTTCATTGATGATTTCTGGAGATTACAAAGCCGAATTATGAGGTACATTTTTTTAAGTATATATTCATTTTTTTTATTTAATTTTTTTTCAAATATTGTTTGAACTTATTTCACTATTAGTTATAATAATTTAAATTTCTTCTTTTAGGTTTATTTATGTGCCATCTCCACATACAAAAGAAGTGTTTTCTGATGTCCTTTTACAAACCTTGTTGGAATGGAACATTGATAGGAAGTTATCTACTATGACAATGGACAATTGCAGTACCAATGATGCAGTTATAAATATTATACTAGACAAGCTTCAACATAGTACCCTTGTTATGCGTGGATCAATGTTGCATATGCGTTGTGCAACACATGTTCTTAATTTGATTGTTCAAGATGGTTTGAATGTTATTGGATCATGCATAGAGAAGGTTCGTGAGAGTGTGAGATTTTGGACTGGATCAACAAAAAGAAGGCAACGGTTTACAGATACGGCTCGACAATTACATGTTGAATGTACCAAAGAACTAGCCCTTGATTGTAAGACTCACTGGAACTCTACCTATCTTATGCTTTCTACTGCTATAGAGTATCAAGATGTCTTTTTTCGATTGAGCCAAAGGGAGTCATCTTATAAGTGCATTCCAAAAGAGGAAGAATGGGAGATGGCAAGTAGTATATGTGAGAGATTGGCATTGTTTTACAAGGTTATAGAGCTATTCTCAGGTACCTCATATCCTACAGCTAATTTTTTTTTTTCCTAAGGTGTGTGAAATAAAAATTGCTTTGAATTCTTGGTTCACAAGCCCAAGTGATATAATTAGGAGTATGGCATTTAAAATGTTAGAAAAATTTGACTGTTATTGGAATGTGATTCATGGTGTTATGGTTGTGGCAACCATTTTAGACCCAAGATATAAGATTGAATTGTTGGAATATTATTTTCCTCTTATTTATGGTGATGAAGCTGAAAATGAAATTCAAAGAGTTAGAGATACTTGCTATGAAATGATTCGTGACTATACTTCTGGGAGAATGGGTAGGGAAGGTACTTGTGGCACTTGTGTAAGTGAGGATCCACAAGTTGATGACTCCCTTATGGACTTTGAAAGATATCTTAGTCAGAAAAAAAAGGGTGGGAATATTAAATTGGAGTTGGAGCATTACCTTGAGGATGATCTAATGCTAAGAACTTTGGAGTTTGATATTTTGGCATGGTGGAAATCTAATGGGCATAAGTATCCTACTTTGCAATGTATTGCAAGGGATATCCTAGCCATTCCAGTGTCAACTGTTGCTTCGGAATTAGCATTTAGCACAAGTGGTAGGCTGCTAAGTCCACATCGCCGTAAACTTCATGCAAAGACCGTGGAGGCATTGATGTGTGCTCAAAATTGGTTATGGGCTGAAATCAAAGGTAATCAAATTTACTAGTTAATCTATTTAATGATGGCGAAAATGCACTTTTGGTCCCTACATTTTGGGTCAATTTTTATTTTGGTCATAATTTTGATTTCTTTGCAAATTTCATCCCCAAAATTTAAAAATCGTTTTTAAAATCGTCCTTCCCGTCAACCAACAGACGGAACCCTCCTACGTGGCAGACGGAGTGCTCTGCTTGCTGACATGGCGCTGACATGGCCATTAAAATATTATTAAAAATGATTATTTGGCACTTTTAAATGTCATGTTAGCATTTAAATTAATAAAAAAACCCATGTCAGAGTATTTAAACAAAAAATAAATTAAATTTAAAAAAAAAACCTTAAATCTAATTAAAAGACAAAATTTCTTAATTTTAATTTAAACTGAAATTACAAATTTGATTTAAACTGAAATTTTAATTTCTCAATTCTCAGTTTTAAAATTTTTTATCACAATCCTCTGCACCAAAACCCAATCCCAACCCCACAAACCCAAGTTCCCCAACCCAACATCAAAGTTTCTTTAGTCACCAACGTCACAACATCAATTTAATCCCTCTCTCTCTACCCATTGTTCTCTCACTCTCTGTCTCTTTGATTTCTCTTTGATTTGCTCCATACCCAGACACCCATGGCCAGAGACTCCAAGCTCCAAGCTCCATGGCCGAAGACGCCGAGACTCCATAGGCCCATGGCCGAAGACTCCAAGCTCTACCTCTCACGACCACGAGCCGCCGAGACTCGATTGATGAGGACGATGACGAGACGAGGTGGCCGAGGAGTCGTTTCGTGGTCGGGATGGCCATACCCAGACACCCATGGCCGGAGACAGCAAGCTCCAAACCCAGACACCCATGGCCGGAGACAGCAAGCTCCAAACCCAAATCTGCTCCTGACCCAGATCTAAACCATTCAGATCTGGGTTGGTGTTTGTGTACAATTGATTTTTGTGGAAGAATTTGTGTACAAATTTTGGAATATTTTGGGTTTCTATTCTTTTGTTCTTGGGATTGAATGTTTTGGGTTTGTTGTTCTTGTGTGTTCATGATCAAGATGAATTTGGAATAGGAATTTGATAATTTGAATGTGAAATTCATGAGTTTATGGGTTTATGAGTTAATGGGTTTGCTGGAGATTGGTTGGTTTGTTGGATTTATTTCTTATTTTCCTGGCATTGATGGAGATTGGATTTGGTTGCTCGGTTTGTTTCTTGGATTTGGGAAGAACGAGAAGAACATGAAGAACATGTTCTTAGGAAAAAATAATGAAAAGTAAAAATAAAAATAAAAATAAAATTTAAATTAGATTTAAGGTTTTTTTTTTAAATTTAATTTATTTTTTGTTTAAATACTCTGACGTGGCTTTTTTTATTAATTTAAATACTGACATGACATTTAAAAGTGCCAAATCATCATTTTTAATAATATTTTAATGGCCACGTCAGCGCCATGTCAGCAAGCAGAGCACTCCATCTGCCATGTAGGAGGGTTCCGTCTGTTGGTTGACGGGAAGGACGATTTTAAAAACGATTTTCAAATTTTGGGGATGAAATTTGCAAAGAAATCAAAATTGGGACCAAAATAGAAATTGACCCAAAATGTAGGGACCAAAAGTGCATTTTCGCCTTTAATGATTTATGTTGAATTTATGTTCAATCTATTATTCACTGGATTTTTCAATTGTTTGATTGAATTTGTTTTACTTTTTTTAGGCCTTTCATCTATTGTAGATGGAATTGAAGCTAATACATTCCAAAACATCATTGATGATTCTAATGATGAAGAAGAAAGTGGTGTCACTACATTGGGAGAAAGTGAACTTATTCTTAAAGAACTACTCAATTTTTATTTGTTATAAGACAATGTTTTATTTATTTATTTATTTTTATGTTTATTTTGTTAAAGAACTAGTCAATTATCCTTGATGATTCTGTTCATGCAAAGACAATGTTTATTTTGTTATAAGAAATTTTGAATTATGTTGTTATGTATTAGACTATTTAAATACTTGGCTTATTTAAATGCTTGGATTTTAAAACATTTTGTTTTGTTGTAATTTATATTATTGCACCAAAAAATTTATTTATATATATAAAATTGTATTAGGGGCGGGGCACCGCGGGACCCCAAGGGGCGGGAATGGGGCAAGGTAGTTTTCCCCGCACCCCGGGGCGGGGCGGGGACTGGGAAGGGCAACAACCATGTGGGGTGGGGACGAAGATCCCATACTCATGTTAGGGGTTTCAAGGGTATTTTAGTCACTTTGAAGGTTTCATGGGCATTTTGGAGGTTATGAGAGTATTTTGGGTATTTTTGAGATTTTTGGAGTATTTTATGTAATTACCGAGATTTTAAAGGTATTTTGGCCTAGTGTCTTTCATCAAAAGCGACATGTTGGGGGTTCAAGTTCCATAAATTGAGGGTAAAAGTGACATGTTGTGGGTTCAAGTTCCGTAAATTAAGGATAAAGTTGCTTATCATGACTTCTTCCAAATTAACCTCATGAAAATGGGAGTTTTATGCTGTGGGTAAGAGCTTTTATGATATATTTTTGTCAATTTAGAGAATTCAAGTATATTTTGAAGGTTTTTAGCACATGTTCTACACCAAACAAACAGGGACTTATTTTCTCCTTATGGTTATTATGATAAATTAATTATGTTATACACGTAAGAATTATAAACATATGATGAAAATTTTAATAGCCAACTGCCACGCCAGGATTATTACTCGAGAAATTATTTTAATCAATTTCAATTTCCAACATCAAGAGAAGAAATATATTTATTTTATGGGTTGACAATCTAAAGTCAAATGATGAAGGTAATATTAAAGAGATTGAATACAATTTAGTCTTATAGCAAGTTGATAAATTGAAAGGTTAAAAATAATATTTTTCGAGAAGCAAATGAAAGAGTAGGAGCTATGGATATTTTTTAGGAGGTTGAGAAATTTGATGGTAATTATTCTTTTTTTTTTCTTCTTCTTCCTTGATATGAGGTCGTTATCATTGAATAAATATTGTTATGGATTTCAATGATATCATGTCAAATTTTTACATATTTGAAGGTTTTTTTTTTTCTATGGGAAAATAAGCATCTGAGTGCGTTGATTTTATTGGGTTTGAAAGATTTGATTAGCTAATCATTCTTAGTTACACAATATTGTAAATTGGATGAAAACCAATTACATCATCTTAGTTTGCCATCTTGAAGTTGGAATTCAAAGTCAGACTAAATGGTCTTTTAGAATCTAACTCTATACGCTAAATTTTATTTTGTATTCAATTTTTTTGTGAAGGAAATATGAACCTTGGAGACACAGTCAAAGCCTCCCCTTCTATATATCCTAGTTCTAGGAATGGGAGCCATCAATGGCAGATTTTAATTCATTATAAGAGAACATGCATTACCTTTCTTGGATTTGTTCATCTAGACTTTTTATTGTTGGTTCTTCTAAACTTATAGGATATGTATAGAAAATTAGAAATTAGAAAGACAAAAAACCGAGAAACCGCTCAAAATAATGAACACACAAATGAAATTGTGATCATCTGTATCAGTTTGATACTTTGATGTAACTTTTTTTTTTTTATAAATTTTATTGAAGTGCGTAAAAGGGAAAATGTCAGAATTACAAATTTTTTTCAAATTTTTTTATATTATAAATTGTTGATATAGTCAATGACAGGTCTATGATTGTTTTTTAGGGGTGGTCAATAAGAATTAAGAAACATAAATTATATTACCAAAAAAAAAAAAAAAAATATAAATTATACATGATTTAAAATAAACTAGCCTCATAGCACGCGCAAACGTGTGTGAGGAGGCTTTTTTTTTTTGTGGACCTATTTTGTAGAAGAAAAAAATATGTTTTTATTTTTATTTTTTATATATAATTTATATTTTGAAAATCTATTAATTTGAAAAAAAAATTAATTTGAAAATTAATAAAAGAGTGGTCATACTTTTTAGGTAATATTTTAGTGGGAGTTAGAGTTGCATTTTTACCAGATTGTCCTTTAGTTTTGTCTCTACTTAAATATAAGAGTGTAGGAGCATTTTTGAACTAAATAATGAGGAACCTAAATAGGAAAAACCCCTTAAATAATAGTATAGAATAAATGATAAACTACATGTTTGGTCTTAACCTTTACGCTGAATCTAAATTTGGTCGCCTTCAAAAAAAAAAAATCTCAATTTGGTTTCAGACCTTTCAAATGTGTCAATTTGATACCTAACATTTAAGTATTGTGTCAAAATAGTTCCGGCCTTTGAGTGATAAATGAAAAATACTGACGTGACTAATAGCAAAAATAAGATTTTATGCCACATAGACTGCCATGTAGACTACCATATAACCTATTTCATTTTAGTTTTAAATTCTATTACTTCATTTTAGTTTTAAAAACTTAAACAAAAATCAGAATTAAAAAAGGAATAAAAAAATTCCCAATTTGCATCTCTAAAACAATAGCCCTAAGAATTCACGAAGAAATCATCAATTCATCACCCACGTAGCACCTCACGAAGGAATCATTAAGGATATGGAAATAGAGAGGTAGGAGTTGAGAAAAACTACAATGGATTGTGTAGAGAATTGTGGGTATATAATAATCTTTCACTCTCAAGGGTTGTAGCTAAAGTTTTTTCTCTGGAAAGCACTCCTCAACATATGTGAGTAATATAGGTATATATAGTGTGGGTAGAGATATAGTGTATCAGATATGACAAAATAGCAAAATAGAATGTTTTGTGAGTATCTCGCGAGAAGGTCTTACTTGTGAGACACTTGTGAAAACCAGCTGTCACCATCCTGTTATGACTCTTCTCATTCCAGTCATGTGCTGAACACATGCTTTACTTCACGGGAAAGTTTCTCGCGAAAACTTTTTTAGTCTTCAATTGCCTTGAGTCTTCACACTCTCTCTCACACATAACCCTTACAATAAAATTCTACATAAAATACAAGGTACAAAAGATTGAAAATAATTACAATCAAATTTGACACAGAATTAAAACTAACAAAAAATAGTTATAAATCACAACTTTACGATTTTTTCCTAAAATCTAGCACACACAAATTCTAGCAGTTTACTCAATTTCAAATCTTAAATTTTAGTTTCTTAAAAATTATTTCATACGTAACCTCACTAACAATAGATCAATTTAGATTAAAAAATTAAATTAAACTCAAAATAAAAGAGTCTCATCGTACGTGCAAAACGCGTGTGATGAGACTAGTATATTTTAAAAGAATAGTGCATTAAGTACTATAAATTTTTCTACATTCATCTTGCAAATTGATTCTTCTGCTTGTAAACTTTTTACAGCAAAACATTAAAATTTATAGCAATTTTAACATTTTCTATTTAAAATTTGAAAACACGAAACACTTCAAATTTTCGACCAGCGCGCTCTCAAACCAACCCGCGAATCTCGAACATCCGCTAAAAAACTCGAAAATTCAAAGAAACACAAAAAAAAAAAAAAAAAAAAAAATTTAATTTAAGAAAACCGCGGGTCACCTAGGTAGTCCCAAAACCAATCCTCACCGTCCTTTAACAATGAACGAAGATAAAAAATTCCACGTCATCGATCCGCACCTCACGAAACCAACCAATCACAATCCAACTCCACTCTGTATATAAACATAACACAACCCTCACTATCCTCTTCACAGTTCTATCAAAATCTCTCTCAATTCAAAAAAGCCTCACTCAGAAATTTTCATATTCAGTTTCAGTGTTTGAATCGCAATGGCACCAAAGGCAGAGAAGAAGCCGGCGGAGAAGAAGCCAGCGGAGGAGAAGAAAGCCGAGAAAGCGCCAGCGGAGAAGAAGCCACGAGCGGAGAAGAAGCTGCCCAAAGACGCGTCGGAGAAGAAGAAGAAGCGGTCGAAGAAGAGCGTCGAGACTTACAAGATCTACATCTTCAAAGTGCTGAAGCAAGTGCACCCAGATATCGGAATCTCGAGCAAAGCCATGGGAATCATGAACAGCTTCATCAACGACATTTTCGAGAAGCTTGCACAGGAAGCGGCTCGTCTCGCGCGATACAACAAGAAGCCCACTATAACTTCTCGCGAGATTCAGACTGCTGTTCGTCTCGTTCTTCCTGGGGAGCTCGCGAAGCACGCTGTTTCTGAGGGCACTAAGGCTGTTACGAAGTTCACAAGTTCTTAGGGTTTGTTTGGGTGTTTTTGAATTTAGGGGTTGTATTTTTTTTTTTTTTTTTTTGTGATGTATAGTCTGGCTTCTCTGTGTTTTGGAGTTAGATTTGGTAGGGTTTCTCTGTAAGTCTCTGTTCTAGAAATGAAATATTAGCTTTTGTTTTGGAAATTGTGGATTTTTGTGCATTTATGTTTGATTGGGATTTTGATATGAATTGCAAGCATTATTGAATGACAAAGTCAAATGTTGCAAATGAAAGTAAATGATTTTGTTACTAAGATTGAACAAGTAACTTAAAACATTGAAATTTTTGGTGATATAATGGTACAGATTAGTGGCAATGTGGTACAAAATGCTAAATTTCAATTGGCCGGCAATTATTTTGAGTTAAGGCTTTATTTTTTATTTTTTTTTGGTGGTTTTGTTAATTACAGCAACTGGGAACTTGTGAATTAGAATTGTGAATCACTACAAGAATTTTTTGGGGGTGGTGCTCCCAATTAAGCCAAAGGTAATTTGTAACCTGTATTAATGTGCCCAATTTTATGTCTCAGCTCTATGCCCAAAAATGAAAACAGAAATGAGAAGAATGCCAAGCATGTTTTGCAGTATACAACTGCCTTTTGGATTAAGGATGTAACTCTAGGTAAGTAAGTCATACTATACTAGTATGGTATGTATCTCAGATTAGTTTCTTTAATAACATTTTTAGTTTTTATGCCAAGTTTTTTTTTTTTTTTTTTTGGATCAGTTTCGTTCAATGCTATTTTTCTGTCTCACTAAAGAAAACCACTAAACAGGAAAAAATCCCCCAGAAAAAAAGAAAAGAAAAGAAAAACGAAATCTTTATGGCTATTCATTGCCAAAGAAATGACACATATATATTGCAAACACAAGTATTACTTGTTATTATTGGCACAAAGAAACTAGAACATCCACCCTCTATGGATGAGTTTACACTTAAGTTAGATTGAAATAGTTAGAAGGAGAAGGTGGTTTGGGACAAGGTGGTCCAGCAGCTGTGAAATCACAAACACATTCATCGAATGGAATTCCTCCACCGGCAGGGCGACAGAACGCGGTCATTTTCTAACTCGAGCTTTATCTGATGGTGCAAAATCTAATAATTCTATACATTATTTTTTAAAAAGCTTAAATTGGACCGCCTGTTTTGATCCGATGACAGATTTTTACTTGTTTTAAAAAACTAAACCGTTAGTGCTTAATAAATTTAATCTTTTGACCATTATTCTAACTTATTTTAACTAGTATAAGGAAGCACTATTTGCACTCTAAGTGATGCACATTCTCCCCCTTCGTGCAAGTATACATTTGTGTTTACTTGCAATGTGCATGTGGTTGATAGCATTGAGTGGAACGTAAACTAACGAATTATTTAGTTAAGCCATATTCATCCATTCTAAATCTAAAATAATTCAGCATGTTTGCTCGAAGCAATTTGAACAAACCTGAGATGAAAACTAAGACCACAAGCAAGTAAAAGGAAGCAGAGAACTTGGCCATCTTCATTCTTCACAATTGCAAAAAGTGTGGACCAATGTAGATAGTGGGTTAGATAATTAGGTTGAGACTTGGGAGCTTATTTACTTGGCCTTGCATGGGTTGGGTTTTATAATACTAGTCATTAATCTGTGCATTTAATGAAATATGATTTTATCTCAAGAAAGGTTTTTCTATTTTCTACTTTTTTTTTTTTTTTTTTTGGTATGTAAATACAAGATTAGATAATTATGATATTTGCTTATAGAAATTTATTATGATTATATGTAGAATAGAATTTAAAATCAATTTAATAACAAATATTAGAATATTTGTGGGCTTAGGCCTTCACGTGTCAACCACTTGTTGGAAAGATAAAGCACATACCCATTGAGCTTAGGTTTTTTACCACTGCGCACCTTTGATGCGGTGGTCACTCCACAAGTACAAATACTTGCGGGGTGTTGAGGGCAAGGGTCAGGGTTCAAATCTCCAGAAGAGAGCTTCACACACATATACACTTAGATTATGCTAGAGTAGAAATTCTATCTTATATATATATATGTATTTGTGTAAATCTGTGAAGACATAAAAGTTTATATTATACAATATAATGAGATCAATCAAAAGTTTACAAATAAGGCAACGAGTCACTAAGGAAGAAATTCATACTTGGTTATAATGGATTTTTTTCCTTATGGGATTTCCCCTTGGAAATCTAAAACATGTTGACTAAAAAAGCATTCTAATCAATAGGGTATGTATACACCTTACCTAACCCCACCAAATTCCAAACTCGTGAGTTTAAAAAAAAAAAAAAAAACCCTTATAAGATGTTTAATTAGGAGTTTCAATGTTTGACATAACCAGTGAACACAATACAAGATTTTACAAGTAAGGGTTGGACCTTAGCGGGTTCGGGTCATAATCAAGTTAACCTGAGAACAGCACGATTAGAAACATGTCAAAAGTGGGTTGACCTGCAATTGACATATTGGAGAAGCTAATTTATTCGTGTTAAGATGGAATGATTCACTTAACTCGTATAACAAATAAATATTCATTCTATTTTAGATTTGTCAAATAACTTTTATATCCACTTGTATTTTAAAATTAAAAAGAAAGGTGAGTAATTGTAAAGACTTTTACAGAATATAAATGTATGGACTTCGTCAAGGATGGAACATTTTTATTAAAAACTTCTTTCTAGGTGGATGATACTACATTATGGACTGAATATTTTTGAAGTAATTTTATGATTTTTGAACTTTTGGATGACGATAGGATTTAAGTATTTGATGTTATTATTAACTTTCAAATTGCATGCTTAATAAGTATTTTGATACTATGGGTTTGTATATAATTTAAAACAATGTAGGTTAAATGGGTTGTATTTGAGTTACATTCGTGTCAACCCAACATGATCTGTTTATTAAGCTTGTCAAGTGGGTCATGTCATGTTAACTCACTTCATTAATGGGTTGTGTTAGGGTAGAAAGGTTATGACACGATTATTAAATATGGGCCGTGTTCGGGTTTAGCTATTTAGCCGAATACTCCTACCTCAACACGGCACACCAACATGAATTGAAACCCCTACAGTGTACATATCTCAATATTGAAAAAGATTAAAGCTTTGAAGTAGCACGCTTTTTGTATTTTTGGTGTCTTAAATTCTATTGCAATTGCACTTATACACATGCATTGGGCCTAGAACACTTAACAAGTTAGGTTGGGGGAAAATAATGATTCAACACAATCATGTTGGGTTAAAATTTGGTTTAAATTAAAATTGAGATAGGTGGATAGTGGGGATGGGGGGTTGGTGGTGGTGTTTGAACCACAAACCTAGTGCACCACAAAGAATGCTATTACGTGACAAACAAGTCGGGTCATGTCGGGGTCAATCAGGTTTGGGTCAAAATGGGTTGTCTAGAAATGGGTTGGGTCAATCAAGTTATAGATTGGGTCTAGTCAATCCATCCAATGCACCTTTAGATATGTAATTTTTAATCTAAACCATGATATAGCTATTTCAATTAGAAATTATCCTAATACTCATGGTTGGAGGCTCTTAAAATTTTGAAAATGCCTTGAGTATTTTATTGTGACCCAGATAAGGATTAAATTCATGGTTTTAAAAACCGGAACGGTCAAAGAATCGAGAAAGGGGTTCGGTTCTTGATTTTTATAGTTATTGACCTGTTTTTAATCGGTTATTTCATTTTTTATCGGGCCGTTCCAGTCCAATTTTTAAAACATTGGGATTAATTATTAACACAAGCACAATGAACTTATCCGCAGCTTGAACCGATCCCGCTACTGCTTCTAAGGATTTCCCTCCTTAGACTACTACTAACTACTCCAGCGAAAGCAATAGCCAGTGCGGGGCAAGTTAAGGAGTAATTTTTGTTGTTGTTGATAATCTGGTGAATCAATTTGTAGGACTTGGCAAATGATAAGACTTTAATGTGGATTGGATTGATATGAATAAAGTCCTGCAGATACTTTGGGTTTATTTCAAATAATGATATTTCGTTTCTTTGTAATTTAAATTAGTTAGATAAGAGTTAGTTTCTTAAAATTAGCAATTACTGTGAAGAGATGAACATTTTCTTTGTTAATTGATTATTTATGTAAGTTGAATGGAGTCAATGGACAAAAGGAATGAAAGCAAAATTATAACCCACTCATTCTATCTCTCTCTCACGTACTAAGGAGGCTAATCACCTCGATTTCAACTGAATTTACATTACACACTCTTGATGACAACCCAGTTCTTAACATATTCATTGGACTCCCAGACATCTATTTCTATATAATATCTAAAAACAAAAAAAAAAGTAGCATTTTGGTCTACTTGGCCTACTTTTGTCCAGTTAAGTCCAATGTGGTTGTTTATGTCAAATTTGGTCCATTTTGGCACTCGGTCCACTTGGGTCCATTTGGTCGATTTTGATGCATTTCAGTCCAGTTAGGTTCATTCGGTCCATTTTGGATTATTTGAACCTTAAATTGAATCTTTTTGTAAGTTGTCTTTTCAATTTAGTGCTCAAAAATTCATTTCTTTTTCTTAATTTTTGAGTTGAAATGTATGAAATTATATTCTATTTGGGCCAAACTCTTTAGTTTTGGGCTAAAAAAATACAAATTAAGTAGGCAATACAAATTAGATATATGGGTCCTAAAAAAACAATAAATATGATAAATATTTACAAGATTACCTTAAAATTTAGGTTTTAATAATATAGACATTGTACTTATATTTGGAAAGGAAAAAAAATGCTACAATTGTAAATTTATATAATAATTTAAACTTTAATTTAACATGTCACAAGTGTTCTATGAAATGATGGTGCACATATATTTGACATGCATGTTAAGAACATATAAAACATGTAATTCAACAGTTGGATTTTCAAAATATGAATTCAATAATAAGTTATTGAGTGGTGTAACATTGCTTAGAGTTACACCAAGTGTAACTTTAAGCAATGTTACACCAACCAATAGTTTTTAATTGGATGCAAATTTTGACAAATTCACTGTTAGATTATATTATCTTCATATTTTCTCTATACTTGCAAAATTTCAAAGTAATTAAAGATCAATAGTCATGTCATCAATCAATTGTTTATTTCAAGTTTTTGTAGTTTAAAATAATGCATAAAAGATTATTTTATGAATTGAATAATAAATTACATCTGATTGGCATGAAATTTGGTGTGCATATTACGAACATATTGAACATGTAATTCAATAGTTGGATTTTCAAAATATGAATTTAATAATAAGTTATTGAGTGATGTAACATTGCTTAGAGTTACACCAACCAATAATTTTTAATTGAATGCAAAATTTTGACAAATCCGTCATTAGATTACATTATCTTTGTATATTCTCTATACTTGCAAAATTTCAAAGTGATCAAAAATCAATAGTCATGTTATCAATCAATTGTTTATTTCAAGTTTTTGTAGTTTGAAATAATGCATAAAAGATTAGTTTATGAATTGAATGGTAAATTACATCTGATTGACATGAAATTTGGCATGCATGTTAAGAACATATAGAATATGCAATTCAACGGTTGGATTTTTAAAATGTGAATTCAATAATAAGTTATTGAGTAATGTAACATTATTTAGAGTTACACCAGGTGTAACTTGAACCCAACTCTCTCTCTCTCTCTATATATATATATATATTATTCTTGGATATGTTCAAATTAGTCAACTGATTATGGAATATTTAAAAAAAAAAAGTCATTTTATTATTATAATTATGTAATTTAAATATTTTTACTAAACACGCACACACATACATATGTATAACTATGTATTGGTGTTGAATGCAAAAAATATTATACATTCCATTACATAAAACTAATAAAAATAAAAATACATTCCTAAAACCCGCCAAAATCGGTAAGAACCAGGAAAAATGGGAATTGGGACCAAAAACGATTTATTGACCATACTAATTTTTAAAACCATGGTCCCAACAATGTCGTTCATCCCATGCATGGTGGCCCTGGGGCCTGGTCATGAGCCAAAAAAGCTCTTGGAATATGCGTATTCTTTTTTGACTGATGTGGGTGTTCAAAGCTCTCGGAATATATATATTTTACTATAGCCGGGTGAATAATAGTATGAAATCATATTAACTTAGAAGAACCAATATTTTGAGTTTTTGTTTTGTCAGGAACGAAACCAATTCATCTCTTCTTAATTAAGAACTAGATTCCTTGTTTTTTTATTATTAGCTGTAGTATTTTACTTCTTCATTGATCCTGGCAGAAGGATAAGCGCAATTCACTACTATTCATTAGTTACGTTCAAAATCATAAAGCTTGGTTATCATCTTTCATGAACAAGTTCAAACATTTATAACTCTCTGAGGTTCAACATAGAACTGCACAATCTCAACAACTAAAATTTAAATGTGAACTATGAGTTCTCAGTACAATTTGCATATATTCTGTATAAATTCTACGTATCTGGACAAATATTGATTTGAAGGTAGTTTTTAGTGCCTATACGTTTTAACAGTTTCAACCAGTGGAAAGCACCCTCTCCCTAATCAATCTCATTCAGCCTGTACATAATCAACAAACACACAATTTTTCTGTAGTTCATGCAAAGCAAAAGCCAAGGCAGCACTAAGAAGCTCAATCCCATAAAAGATTATTTTGGGGGTGGTGCTCTCAATTATGCTAAAGGTAATTTGTAACTTGTATTAATATGCCCAATTTTATGTCTCAACTCTATGCTCAAAAATGAAAACAGAAATTAGAAGAATTCTAAGCACAATATACAGTTGCTTTTTGTTTTTGTTTTTGTTTTGGTTTTTTGTTGAGAAACACATACAAAGGTGTATGAATGTTTCATTATTGTTATTTTTTATTTTTTGAGAAACAAGCAACTGCTAGGTGATGTGTGAATATGAAAGTTTGTTTTTTGGATTAAGGATGCAACTCCAGGTAAGTAAAAGTCTTATAATACAAGTATGTTATGTAACTGTGTATATATATCTCAGATTAATTAGTTTCTTTACTAGCCTTTTTACTTAATTAGGGAGTATCTTTGCCAAGTTTTTTTTTTTTTTTTTTTTTTGGCCAGGGCTGAGCTTTTGTCGGTTCGGGTCAGTTTCCAGCCACCTGCAACCTGACCCGAAATTTTCAGGGAAACCCGAACCCAACCTGAAGATTTTGGCCCATGTTTGGGTCGGGTTTTGGGTTGGTCTCGGGCAGGCTTTTTTTTTTTTTTTTTTTCGTCCTGTTACTGAAAAAAAAAATCAACTAAGAACAAAACAAAGATAAAATTTAAGATACTTCCCATAATTGATTTTTAGGAATAGTCAAAATAAATTAGACATTTATGGTAATAGTTAAATTTTCATTAAATAAAATGAATTCAATAGAATATGCTTTTATATATATATATATTGGATACTTTCTATAATTTATTTTTAGGAATAGTCAAAATAAATAAAATGTTTAGAGTAATGCTACAATTACAAACTATTTTACAACATTATTACAAAATGTTGATGTAACAAACTTTTATTGGTTTTCATCTAGGCCCACCATTAATATCATTTTTTCATTTACCAATAATTATTCACCACCTCAGTAGTTTGTAAATTTTTTTGTAAATTTTCATTAAAGAAAATCACCACATATATATATATATATAGCCAAATCCCACTATTGTCTCCAACAGATATACATGCATCATACAAGCAATTGGGATTGATCTGCAATTGAGCGCATGTTATTTTGAGCTCCATAATTCAAAATGAAACTTAATTAGATGAGAATTTGACTAAATTAGATATGTCACACATGAAGACATGACTCAAAAGGAAACTTGAATTTTCAAAATGACAAATTTGCATTAGGAATATTTCCAAAAAAAAAAATTATCATATACAATTACATCCCTATTTCGGTTTAAATTTTAATTTTTTTTAAATGTGAAATTTTGGGTCCAATGCATGCTGCCATGTGACAGCATTATTTTCTGCCTCGCGTCCTCTTTGTTTTTAAGTTTTAAATTTTAAACACAAAATAGCAGCTAGACCCAACCACAAAACAATGAACTAAAATGGCCACAACCACTCAACTCACACCCAACCAACCAAAGCCATCACTATTCACTAGTCCATTAGAAGCCTTACCCATATATCATTTACGGCTAAACTCTCTAAGTTCTTTCATCTAAATTCTTAGAAGTGGGTTTTAGTTAGCTTAACTTTGAAAATCTCTGATAATTGAATAAGAGATATGTGGTTCAATCCCCGTTTACACTAAAAACCGATTGATGTCTTAGTCTGATGATAAAAAACAATCATCATCAACCATAGGTTGAAACTCTCTTTAAAAAAAAAAAAAATCTTAGAATATATTGCAAAATTCCTAATTTGTCATCATGGATGACCAAATTTAAAATGGAATTCAAATTTAGAAACAAGGTTTAATGGAGGAAAACATAACTAAAAAGGAAACTTTAGGTTTGAATTAGGAAAAAAAAACTGAAACAAGGTTTAATTGAGGAAAACATAATTGAAAAGGAAACTTTAATTTTCAAAAGGTTTGCATTAGGAAAACTCCAATAAATGGTTATGGCTGGCAAAGAATTTTAAGGATAATTCTTTTTTGAATATCATATTAAGAATGTAAGCATATAAAATCATACTTTTAGGCATGATCATAATAAGTGGAAGTCACTAGAAGTACGAAACTAGAAGTCTGGAATAATTCCAGGCTTCCCTTTAATTTACCTCTTCCCAAAGCTTTCAAAACCCACATCTTTTTGTTCATAAAAAAACCCCACCTCTTATCAGTTGCTTTCAAAGTTATTTTTCTGTCTCACTAAAGTAAACAGGGAAAAAAAAAAAAAAAATCCCTCAGGTAAAAAAGAAAACCAAAAACGAAATTTTTATGGCAATTCTTTGCCAAAGAAATGGCACATTATATATATTGCAAACACAAGTACTGGTTGTTATTATTGATATAAAGAACATTCACCCTTTATGAATGTTTTACTTTTACACAAGTTAGGCATGTTCACTGCTAACTTGTTATTATTGGCACAAAGAAACTAGAACATCCACCCTCTATGGATGTGTTTACACTTTAGTTAGATTGAAATAGTTAGAAGGAGAAGGAGGTTTGGGACAAGGTGGTCCAAAAGCTGGGTCGCAACGGGCACCCTCTGTGAAATCACAAACACATTCATCGAATGGAATTCCTCCACCGGCAGGGCGACAGAACGCGGTTATATGCCCGATACCCCGGTAACAAGGAATGCATGTTTCTCGACATTTTTCAGGATCAGGACAACCACCACCTGTCACTGCTAGTTGACATGCGCTCGCCATTGGAATCATTGTTTCTACTGCATGCATACATACACCAGCAAAATCAAATTAAGGCGGCATATTATTGTCCTGTAAATAAAGAATTGGATATGAATCTCTTTAGCATAAATTGGATCACTTGTTTTGATACCATGATAAATTTTACTTGTTCTAAAAAATGAAACTGTCAATTAAGAAGTGATATATTTAATATATTCTTCCCCTCATCCAAGCATACATTTGTGTTATCTTGCAATGTGCATGGGGTTGGGAGCTTAAAGTGAAACGTCCTATACTAACGAACAGTCAAGCCACATCCATGTATTCTAAATCTAAAATAATTTGGCATGTCTGCTAGAAGCTAATTTGAACAAACCTGAGATGAACACCAAGACCATGAGCAAGTAAAAGGAAGCAGAGAACTTGGCCATCTTCGTTCTTCACAACTGCAAAAAGTGTGGACAGATGTAGATAGTGGGTTGTGTAATTAGGTTGGGACTTGGGAGCTTATATACTTGGCCTTGCACGGGTTGGGTTTTTATATTACTATTCATCAACCCTAGCATTTAATAAAATATGATTTTATTTCAAAAAAAATATTTTTGGTATATAAATATGAGATTCATTTGATAATTAATTATGATATTTATTTATAGAATAAAACTTAAAATCAATTTAAAAATCTATATTAAAATATTTATGGATAGAATTGTAAGGACCCATAAAATAAGATCAATCAAAAAGTTTAGGGAGAAAGAATTCGAGTCCCCTAAGGAAAAAAAATCATATATATATATATATAGGGATTTTTTTTTCATTATAGGATTGCCTCTGGAATTAATTAGGATGCTTTTCTAGGCAATCCTATAAACATGTTGCCTAGAAAAGCATCCTAATTAATCAATATGGTATGTATACACCGGACCTAATCCCACCAAATTCTAAGCTCTTGAGTTTATAAAAAGAAAAAAAGAATTGATAAAATCTTATATTTTTCTCAAAATCTTATAAGGTGTACATAGCTCAATATTAAAAGATTACGGCTATGAAATAGGACGCTCTCTGTATATTTGGTGTCTTAAATTCTATTACAATTTCACTTATACACTTGGTCCTAGACCACAAAATGAGATACGCTGGGGGTAAATTTTAATTTAACCCAATTGTGTTGGGTCAAAAATTTAGGTTTAAATTGAAATTGAGATAGATGGATAGTGGGGATGACGGGTAGGTGGTTGAGTTTGAGCCACAAACCTTTAGTGCACCACAAAGAATGCTATTATGTGACAAACACGTCAGGTTGGGTCAATTGGGGTCTCGGTCAAAATGGGTTATCTTTTTTGATACAAGATAGAATTCTACTCTAGCCTAATCTAAGTATATATGTGTGTAAAGCTCCCTCCTGGAGACTTGAACCCTGACCCTTACCCCCCACACTCCACAAGCACTTATACTTGTAGAGTGACCATCGCACCAAGGGTGTGCAGTGGTAATCAAAATGGGTTATCTTAAATGAGTTAGAAACAGGTCTAATCAATCAGATTACGGGTTGAATCAAGTCAATACACCCAATGCACCTTTAAATTTGTAAATTTTAAACTAAACCATAAATGGATCTATTTTAATTAGAAATTACCCTAATATTAAGGGTTGGAGGCTCTCAAATTTTTGAAAAATTCACGATCCTAGTTGTTTTAGCCTAATAGAATCGTATGACCCGATTCTAACAACTATTCTTATACACATGCATTGGGCCTAAACCACACCATGAGTTAGGCTTGTGGGTAAATTTTGATTCAACCAAATCGTGTTGGGTCAAAATTAGGTTAAAATTAAAATGGAGATAGGTAGATAGTGGGGATGGGGGTAGGTGCTGGAGTGTGCACTACAAAGAATGCTATTACGTGATAAATGGGTTGGGTCAAGATAATCAAGTTTGTGTCAAAATGGGTCATCTTAAACAGGGTAAGAAACGGGTTCAATCAATCAAATTACGAGTCGAGTTGTTAATCCACTCAATGCACATGTAGATTTGTAATTTTTTTTTTTATCTAAACCGTGAAATGAATCTAGTTTAATTAGAAATTATCCTAATATTCCGGGATGGAGGCTCTCAATTTTTTTAAAATGCTTTAAATATTCTATTGTGACTGAGACAAGGACATACAACAAACAGAAGCAAGGAGCAGGCAAGTTAAGGAGTATTTATTATTATTATTATTATTATTTTTTTTTTTTGATAATCTGGCAGGTCAAGGAGTAGGACTTGGCAAGTGATAAGACTTTAATGTGGATTGGATTGATAAGAATAAAGTGCTGAAGATCATTTTTGGGCTTGTTTCAAATAATGATATCGTTGCTTTGGAATTTAAATTAGCTAGATAAGAGTTAGTTGCTTAAAATTAGGAATTGTTGTGAAGAGGTGAACCTATATCTTTGTTAATTTATTATTATTAATTTTTGCTGAATTTGTTAATTTATTATTTATGTAAGCTGAATGGGCAAAAGGAATGCAAGCAGAATTATAGCCCACTCATTCTATCTCTCTCTCACGTATTAAGGAGGCTGGTCACCTAGATTATGACTAAATTTTCGGTAAAAATGGGCATTTGCCCTTTTCGCCAAAACTTTCCAGCAAAATGCCCCTATTTTAAAATCGATTTTTAAAAACTCAATTTTTAGAAAATCAAATTATGTGAAATCAAACTTTAAAAAAAAAAAATGGAACTCGAGTTCCATGTAAAATTTCTCACATTACTCAATTTTCATCAAATCGAGTTTCAAAACAGAGCCATTTTGCTACATATTTTGGGCGAAAGAGGCAAATACCCATTTTGGCCCTAAATTTTCATTACACACTCTTGATGACAATCCAATTCTTAACATATTCATTGGACTCACAAACATTTATATCTATATAATATCTAAAATCTAAAACTTAGCATTTTGGTCCATTTCAATCCAGTTTGATCAATTTTGGTCTAGTCGGTTCAATTTGGTCTATTTCAGTTATTTCTGTTAAATTTAGTCCAATTAGGTACATTTTGGTCAAATTCGGTCCATTAGGTTCTTTCTGTCAAATTCAATCCATTTCGGTCTGCTACTATCTATTCGGGTAAATTCAATCCATTTTGGTCTATTCGGTCTGCTTCAGTCCAATTCTGTCCATTTTTAACTAATTGGGCCTTAAATTGATTCTTTTTGTAACTTACCTTTTCAATTTTTGGCTAAAAAATTCATTTTTTTTTCTTAATTTTTGGGTTGAAATGTATGAAATTTTATTCTATTTTGGCCAACCTCTTTAATATTGGGCTAAAAAATACAAACAAAATAGAAATTAGAAATTAGATATATGGAGTCCTAAAAAAGAATTAAAAATGATAAATATTCACAATATTATATTCAAATTTAAGTGTCAATAATATAGACATTATACTTATATTTGGAAAGAAAAATAATGCTACAATTGCAAACTTAATGTAATATGTTGCAAGTGTGCCATGGAATGGGTGCATATATATTTTTTAATATTCTTGGATATGTTCAAATTAGTCAACCGATTGTGGTAAATTTTTTTTAAAAAAAAAAGTTATTTTAATAATAGTTTCTCAATTGAAATAAAAAATATTATAATTATGTAATTTAAATCTTTTTATTAAATTACATTTTTCATATATATATAAATATATATATATATATGTGTGTGTGTGTGTGTGTGTGTGTGTGTGTATGTATTTATTGTTGTTGAATGCAAAATACAGTACATGTTCTATTACATAAAATTTTTTAAAATAGAAAATACTCTTAAATAACACATGTACTATTTAACCTACAAATTTTACATTATATTCTTATAAAATAATTATATTATATTTTTTTCACTCATCGACTAGTTTTTAATAAAATACATGGATGCTTCCCGTAGAATTTTATCTATTACATTGATCACCTTAAAATACATGGATGCTTCAACCCTTGTTTGCGAAAGGCTTGTGGCTATGCTTTTTTTTTTTTTTGTTCTTCTAAAGAGTCAAGGATTTCAGAATTCAGTGACTATTGTAATACTCTAGTACAATTTCTTTGTACGCTTCACCTAAATATGTAGGCCAAGAGTCTAATTATATAAATTTAGTGGGCTAATCGTGCCATTGTACCTTTGTTTGTTGGGATTTTGACGCACCAAGCTACTTTCCTAAAATATCATCCATCCCATGCCTGGTCATGAGCCCAAAAAGCTCTAGTCATATACATATTCTTTTCTTTTTTTTTACTAATGTGGGTGTTCAAAGCTCTCGCAATATATATATATACGACTATAGCCTGGTGAATAATAGTATGAATTATGAAATCACATTAACTTAGAATAACCAATATTTGAGTTTTTTGTTTTATCGAGTGAAAAAAAAAAAAAAAAAAGTCTTGATTAGCTGTAGTATTTATTTCATCACTGATCCTGGCAGATGGATAAGCCCAATTCACTTGTATTCATTAGTTACCTTCAAATCTCATAACACTTGGTTATCATTCATTCATTTGTCATGAACAAATTCAAAAGTCTATTACTCGCTGTGAGGTTCAACATAGAACTCCACAATCTCAACAACTAAAATTTAAATGTGAACTCTGTACAACTTACATATATTTGGTATAAATTCTACATATCTGGATAAAGATTGATTTGAAGGTAGTTTTTAGTGCCTATACGTTTTGACAGTTTGAGTCTAATCAATTTCAGCATGTACATAATCAGTGAATACAAAATTTTTCTGTAGTTCATGCAAAGCAAAAGCCAAGCCGGCACTAAGAAGCGCAATCCCAGCCAAGATAATCCGCAAATTAATTTCTGAAGGAATCCCAGCCGTTGCACAGCAAACAACTGATGCACCAATCAAAAACTTCTGCAATGCCTGGAATGCTGTATATGCTTTTTTACATGATGAACATTTAAGAGTGTGCTGCTCAAATCTATCCAACATCTACAGAACACAATGACAATAGAAAACTGAAAAAATCAGTAACAACATCAATATGCCCGTGGGACGTCCGTACTAAAAGAAGTAAGAGGCATTTCAAAACATCTATTGTATACATATACACATGTGTTTGCGTGTGTATGAAATTATAACATATACTTTCAAAAAAAATTCCATTTTATTATTCCTAGCATCTAATTAAAAAGGGAAAATTCTAAAATTTTACACTCATCTTAACAACTAAATAGCATATCTATTGTTAGAAACTTAGAACTATGATTAAATTGATTCACCATTTCCTTATAATTTAAACTTTTGGGACTGATGGTAATTTATTTTTTTATGTGTATATGTGTTTGCGTGTGTATGAAATTATAACATATACTTTCAAAAAAAAATCCATTTTATTATTCCTAGCATCTAATTAAAAAGGGAAAATTCTAAAATTTTACACTCATCTTAACATCTAAATAGCATATCTATTGTTAGAAACTTAGAACTATGATTAAATTAATTCACCATTTCCTTATAATTTAAACTTTTGGGACCAATGGTAATTTATTTTTTTGGGAAAGTAGAAGGAGCTGGTGAAAATGACTATTTCCACACCTGACGTTTTGATAAAACTGTTGAGGGCAGAGGTAGTTGGTTGCTCGTGCCAAACCACTCAGGTTGGCTGTTGCCATGCCTCCTCAGCCAATTTCGAAATGCCAAGACAAAGCGATCTGCTTGGGTGGGTGTAAATGTGATATTTGTATACTGTTTATTAACATCAGCAGAACCCTCCAATGTCTTTGAAAGAAAGACCTTCTCTTGACCCTGAAGGACAATCATGTCCCCATCATATACCTTATTTGAAGTCCAATGCTCATGCCATCTAGGAACCACCTAACACAACATACATGAGAGTAATTCAAGTTATAAGGATATAATCATTTCCTTAAAATGGAAAAGATTCAGCTATTGATATGCACACTCACTTTAAGGGTATCAAAGGAACATAAATGAATAACTTGAAGTAGATAAACAATCAGAAAAAAGGGGATGAAAGAAAAGTGAGAAGAGCATGCTTTAGTTCCTCTCATGTGCATGTGGGTGTGTGTTAATTCTATAAATATAATCACATATATGACCCCATATGTATAGCACACAGGTCCACACTAATTACAGCTGATTTCATGCCACAACCAAACATTAAAAAGAAACAGGTGACCATGGAGAAAATAAGGACTCCATACGTCTATTAGTATCTCGTAACCATGAATATTTGAAATCATGTACATCCTTTTCAAGAAACAACCACAACATTTTGACTTCCACTCTTTGGAGGCAATCAGAAAGCTAGGGGCCTGTTTGGTACATGTGTTTAAATATATGTTTTCAGTTTTTAAACAACATTACACATATTTCTACACACTTTTTCACCCACAAGTATTTCCAAAAAATACAAACAACATTACTAGAACAACGTTACCAAACGGCCCCTAGAATTCAAGAAAACCACACAATATTTCACCTGAGGTTCCGTATATAAACCAATGCTGAAGAAATAAAGAAATTAATCTGTTAGCGGTAATTCACACTTGATAATTTAATTTCTACCCCCCCCTGGCGGGGTAGCTAATTCTGAAGAGGACATGAGAGGCAAGATAATTTAAGTCAAAATAGTGAATATTGAGCCTTCCACCCTTTCAGTCATTCATGTCAAACTGCACTCTCCTAGCATTGACTCCTCAGACCAAAGTTGACACCACATTCCCACCTCCTGACCTGGACCACTCTCTTCCAATATCAATCCAATCACTAAAACTGCTTCAAACCAGGAATAATGCCCCTTTTAATCTTAAGTTGAGCATCTATGGCCCCACAATAAATCAATGCATCATCAGCATGTAAGAGATGAGGAATGTCGCCTTGCCCCATCCCTCTGGCTTCCACCCTTAAATAAGATTCCCCAGTAATTAATTTGAGCATCTGCTCAGAAGCTAATCTCCACAAACCATTGCCTCCCCCTATCCGTGCTTTTATGCGGTCTAAGATGTAAATGGGAAGGATGAGACTTGAGACAAATTAGCTTCACAAAAACCTCAATGGTTGGATGTTGACGTAGATTGCATTGGTGCATGGAATTCCATGCACCATGCCACACTAGGTTGAAAACCAATTATTTTTCAGTTAACACATAGCTGACTCTGGCTATGTTTCAGATCTAAAACTTTCTTATATCAACACGTTTCTTGGTGAGGTTTATGCTGACTTTGGTGTTGTATACCTATTCAGGTAGCTAACCCTTGTAAAACTCTCCAACCATAGACTTTGCAAATTGAGAGAGAGCTCATTGGGTATATTTGGGGTTCGGGTTTTGTGAAAATCTGTGCCACTGGTAATCTCCCTACTTTGTTGGTACAACTTTCTCCTCGATGCTGCTGGTGGACGTCGGCCTAACGCCAAACCACATAAATCTTGCGTTCCCTGTGTGATTATTTGCTCTATTTTTCTCTTCCTCTTTCCTTAAATTCAATATAATTAACTACATTCACAACATGAGATATGATTCATCTAAAACTGAGATTCACAGTGGTGCATCATTGACTCTTCTATTCTATTCTATTCTTTTTTCTTTTTCTTTTTTTCACTTTTGATTTAATCTTCCAAAGTTCCAATCATCTTGATCCCAGCTATGAAAGAAAATGCCATTTGAGTAGTAAATTCCTATGCATCCAAGATTTTTATACTTTCTGAAATCATTAGTTATGAAATCATTACTTTCAGCACCCTTTTCATATTATAATAAATATTATCCATTGTCAGCATCTTAGACAGAGTAAAAGATGAATATATCAACTTAAGCTTCAAAATTTGGTAGTGCAGCCTTTAATTTGTGTCTTTTCCCTGATGATGTCAGACACATCTTGTCATTTAATTTTATTTAAAAAAAAAGGATTAAGAGGAAATCATCATACCACAGGAAACAACTGTAATACAAGATCAGACCAGGTTTGATACTTTTCACAACGGATATGATTAGACAACACAAGTTTACTGAATCTTAGAAGAAGCAAGTATAATAATTTAGAGGACAAATTACAAACTATAGTCAGAACATTACTAAAAGAATAAAATGATCGGGACACCCATGTTCTTGCTATCAAATTATAATTCACACAAAAAAAATGATCAAAGAGTTCTTACTTGCCACCAGGCACGCCCAGGCATTGTGAACTGGAAGAAGTTTCGAGCACTACAAACAATAGATCGGGTCTTCCCAGGTGCCATTGGCACATTGAAGGAACAAATCCATATTATCCATTTTTGATCACCAACAATTGGAAGCTTTGTGTCTATTTCTATTCTGTAAACAGTCATTGCAAATATGATTAAGATTCAGATATGTGCTTAAAAAAAATAAAAAAATAAAACCTACAATACTTTAGCATCTAGGGCAAGGAAATTGTACCCTGGGGAACTGATTTTAATAAGACAAGGCACTATGTCATAGCTTTTAATTTGAAAAGGTATCAGAAGTACATAGTTCTCTAGATAGACTTTTCACAGGGTTATGAATGCAGGGATAAACAACAGAGTAAAGGAATGCCTGAACTGCATCTTATCTGGATCTCAAACTGAAGGTGCCAGTTTCCTTGGCCACCTAGTCTCTTGATGTCTTACACAAGGCCTAAGATCAATTCAATGGCTATCTGCTATTGTGTAGCCTTTTAGGTCCTAAATGTGTCTAAGAAACATAATTATCTCAAACTTTAATAGCCTCGTGACACTTTACACAGGATCTAAAATCAACTCCCTGGCTATCTCCTTCTATGTAGCTACAGGTCACAATGGTCATTAATGGTCCTAAATGCATCTAAGAAACATATTTATCTCAAACTTTAAAAAGATGCCTCTATGGATAGTCTTGAGGTATTGAAATTAATGTGTCGAAAAGTGCCTTGTTGCTTAAGCCTCACATATTCTTTTCTCAAATATGTGTGTTAGCGATGCTTAAAACATATGCACTGCAACTAAGAAGCTGTGCTAATCCTGAGCAATCACATACCAGAATCTTAGACATGGGATTTCATTTGTATCATGCAACCAATATATAATATAAGTAATAAACTAAATGTAAGATGTATGTAGTCACATCCAAGATGTATGCAGCTTTAACTACTTAAGTGGGAGTGATGAACTTACTTATTAATATAATAACATGGTGCAATAAACTTGGAACTGATCTGTGGGTTCCCATCATTTGCTCCAGCAAAACCCCAAGGACCACGAGACTCTAACTTGAAAGGCAAAGGCTTGGCTCTATCTCTCCTTCCTGTAACCTGTAGGTTGATTAATCTTATAAGCAATGTGAAAAGTTATCCATTTATCAAATGGTCTTTGGGCCAAATGGAATCTCCACCCATAAGTTTGATGTGGTGGGTAATGTCAGGGTGTCTGACTCCACTTGGGTGTGTGACAGTGAGTAAATTTACCAAGTGAAAAAAGAAAGAAAGATGAAGAACGAAAACATTTACTATTATAATTAGTGCAAACATTTAACATTATTCCTTATCTAACACTACAATATTCCAGTAAACTACATGGCTAACTAAGTGCTTGTATTTCTAAAAACTCATGAACCAAATGTTCAAAAAGAGTGATCTGGTAACAAAAGCAACAAGGCAACATATATACAGATTCAGAGGTTTCAGAAATAAGAAATTGGTTGATCCTCAACCATAAACACCCTTTTAAATCCAGTCAAGCTGTTACATTTGTTTCATGGTTGAGGTTTTCATAAATAAGAAACTGGTTAGAATATTTGCTCGTCAAAAGCAAATATGCAGGATGAGAATCACCATTTGTCATTTTTTTCTTGATTCAGGGGTTCCACATTATGGACTTCCCAGGAGAAGTCACAGACAATTAAAAACACTAAGCCAATTTCGTTGTAAGCTTCAAGCTTGAAAAAAATACAGTGTGGTTCTGTCCCAATACATTCATCAATACTTTTTTTCCCCAACAGCAACAGTTTGTTAAATATTATTGTTTATACTATTTGAGAAAATATGCATCACCTTAGTCAGCTACTGAAAAAATAACAAAGCTGTTGGCAATACACATACAAATTTCATTTCACAAGGAAGCATTGCAATCTAACATTTCCCAAGCTACATAAATTAATCACTAATTTATACACAAAGCTACCAAATAGTAGTTTATTGAACTAAAAATTGATTGTTAACAGGTTCAACTATATACCTTGTGATGAGCAAAATCAATGTGTGAAGGATCAGAGACATTCTCCATGAGGGTATCATAGCCATAGAACAGATCACGCTGAATTGTCACCGATGAAAACTCAGGCTTATCAAAGTCATCAGGCAGCCTATAAAACATCACAAGTTTCTTATTAAATTATTTATTACATTGCAATGAATTACATCCCACAACTTGTACACATTTCATTATGGCCCCCTATCATTAACTTCAATGATTAAATCAGCATAAAAAAACAATTATAAACAATTATAGATATAAAGTGAATCAATTCATCAATTACATGGGAGGCTTGGTAGCACGAGCTCTTTCCCAGCCATTCTCATCCGGCCAAACAAAGAGCAGACCTTGAGATTGCATTGTGGGAAACCTGGTAGCGCATGCTCTTGGAGACCGAAGAGCACGAGCTTCAGGGCCTTCAGATGAAGCCTGAGGAATCTTAACACAAGATCCACATCCATCAAATGACCAACCATGGTAAGAACACTGCAAGTTGCCAGCTTCATCAATCCGCCCTTCCTACAAACCATGTTAACTAATCAGGATCATGAAAGCCCTCCAAGAACCAAATTCCTCACTCAGTTGTAGACAATTCAGAAGAATTAAAGAAATCCTTGTATTGATTTTAACTTATTCTATTACTTCCAGACCGAATAAAGCCAGATTTCCTCTAGAAACCAAAACAACAGAAAGAAGGAAAAAAAAAAAGTTCTGAACTTGTGAGACACTAACAACATATATCTTAAGAAAAAAATGTTCTCAATTATCAACATCCAAAACCCAATTAAGGGTGAGCTTCAAAAAGTCCTCATCTATTGTTAAAAAAAGAAATTCCTTTTCCATTTTCTTAGCAAGCAAACAGAGGATAAGTACAATTAGCACAAGAATTGGAGCATGAAAAGAAGGATGTGAGAAAGTTACAGATAAGGGGGCGAGACGGTGGGGGCATTTGTCATCAAAAGCAACCCATTGACGGGAAGAACTGTCAAACCAGAGCACGATATCTCGACCCAGAAGCTGAAATGGGGTTGGGAGCTGAGGGTCCAAATCTTCAATCAAAGAAACTGGGTACCAGTGATCCCTCCAAGAGAACTTGGAAGATGAGCTTTCCTCACCATCCTCATCCTCAACTCCATAATCTTGTACATCTTCTTCTTCAGGATTCTGATCCACTGGTGTGGTTAGTGGTGGGGTAGTTGGAGTAGCTACACGTAGAAGAGAAAGATGTTTGGCTCTACTATTTTGTGATTTTCTTGAAAAGTTGAGTCTTGGGGTATTGGTGGATACAAAAGGAAGGGTCTTGAGTGCTTTATTGGTTGGTGAAGGTGATGATAATGCAACAATTGTAGCTGAAGCAGAGGTTGAGAGTAGCAGTGCCATTATAGGGTTGTGTCTATTAGCACTAGTTCACTCCAAGGATGCTTTTTCTTTAAGCTTTAACGAGAGAGAGAGAGAGAGAGGTTGGTTTGCTTTTTCTCTAGGGGGGTCTAGAGCTTTGCGTGCAAGTTTGAAATGGCTGTGTGTAACTGTGGGCTGTGTCTGTTTGCGGCTCTTTACTTTCCAGAAGTGAAAGTGAAAGTGAAAGTGAGTTTTGTTTGTGAGAACTGATCTGAAATGATCACTTCACAGTTCACATTGTTGAATTTTTTGAGTGTTTAGGATTTTCTTCTCTGGTTTTGGCTTGTTTGTTTCTCGTTGATTAATCTCTATAGTTAGTAACACGTGTCCACAGTATGAACCACCAGCTTAACGGTAATACCAGGAGGGAAAGTTGTGTGGATCGAAAATTACAAAAAAGGGCCTATTTTCTTACAGAGTGGTTAAATTTTTGTTGAAAATTCATTGGATTTTAGTCTTTGCAAGTATAGGTAGGATGGTGCTATTGTGAGAATTGAGAAATTGGTTTTGGCAGAAATATCCACGTCCACAATTTTGAGGGACCGAGACTAGAAAGGAGCTGGAAGATCAAATAAATGACAGATTAAGTTAGCGTGATAAGTAAGTTTAATTAGCTGGTAAAATTTTGTCGATTTTATCGAGGAAGAATGGAAAATCTATGTTATGTAATAGGCTTATAGCCGAAGTGGCATTCGGGGCAAAGCTGTCTCTGGTCTTCTTTGAAAACGTGCAGCAGTTACTAGTTAGGAATTTTTGTACTAGCTCAATTGGTGACAGTTTCCGACCAAAGAAAAAACGAGAGAGAACAAAATTGAGACGGGGTTTGGTGCCCGTTTGGTAGAGGAGTTTGAGTAATGTTGTTTGAGTGTTTTTAATATATGTGTAGGTAAAAAAGTGTGTTGAAATGTGTGTAAGGTTGTTTAAAATTTGAAAATGTGTGTTAGAACTTGCTCACCAAACAGGAAACAACGGGATTTTTGTTGTTTAAACAACACAACACAACACAACACGTATTTTCACAATATTTTTTCACTCACACGTATTTTCACAGCACTTAAACAACATTACTAGAACAACATTACCAAACAAGCCCAAATATCATATTCTTGGCCAAGATTGGCTTTTAGCCAATTCCGCGTTTGACATATCACTGGTACTAGAGCAAGCTATCTCTTGGCTAACTTAAAAGCAATTTCATACTGTCCTGTGCTTAAAAATGTGGCATTTCATCTGTCAACTCCACGATTTTCTTCAAGCCAAACTTTAGCCTAATGGACAGCATTTTTCTACTTTCCCAACACTATCTCAAATGGTGATTTGCCTCGTGGGGCCACTGAGAAGTTCAATTTAAAGGTTAATTCATTTCAAATAAGAAAAATTAAACACTTTATTCTTTATTAATTCAGACATGATTCACCTCTCTTAGGATTTATTTGAGATCCGCTTATTTTGCTGAACTTGAAAACTTTTTGCTGAAAGTACTATAAATAAAAATAAAAGTTAGCTGAAATAATACAATGAGACCCATAAATAGTACCAAAAATAAGCTAAATAGTAAAATAAGCTGACTTTTTAATTTGGAGCCAAACGCACACTTAAGGTCTTTTTGGGATCCGCTTATTTTGCTAAAACTGAATTTTTTTTGCTGAAAGTATTGTAAAAATAGTACAGTAGGACTCATGAATAGTACCAAAAAGTACAATGGAACCATAAATAGTAGCAAAAATAAGTTAAATAATAAAATAAACTGACTTTTAATTTGGAGCCAAGCATTCTAAGATTTGAAGATCGAAGACAACATGCTATCTCAAACACTACAAACCTGATTAGTGTACTACATGAGAAGAAGAAAAATATGGAAATTATGGCCATGGTGATGTGGACGATTTGGTACCGACGCAACCAGCTTCGGGTCAATTCAAATGAGTTTCCCAGATCGCAGGTCCTCCATCAAGCAACTCAGTCCCTGGCTATCTTCCAACAAAGCCAACAATCCATTTGCCAGCCTTCAGCTACGCCACGGCCTCCCCCCCGCGCACAATGGAGTCCGCCACAGCCAAACTGTATTAAACTGAATTTTGACGACGCCATGTTTCCGAAGTTGGGCAAGGCTGGACTGGGAGTGGTCGTTCATGATAGTCAAGGTACTGTGATTGCTTCGCTGTCGGAACAAGCTCCTATACCATACTCATCGGATATTGCGGAAGCCATGGCAGCAACAAGGGTGTTGGTCTTTGCACAAGAACTGGGTATAGCTGAATTTGTTCTTGAAGGAGACTCGGAAGTTGTGATTAACACCCTCCGTAGCAAGGAAGCCTCGTTCTCTTCGTTTGGCCACCTTCTGGAGTCAACAAAATCCATGCTTGTTTCTAGTATTTGTTTAAATTTTGCCCATGTACGTAGAAGTGGTAACAAAATAGTTCATAACCTAGCTAAACATGCAAGAAATGTCAGAAGTTTATCAGTGTGGGTGGAGGATGTTCCACCCCACTTAGTTGATGCACTCTTTGCCGACCCTGGCTGATTTTATAAAAGCAATAGTTTTCATTCCCAAAAAAAAAAAAAAAAAAAAAAAAAAACTTATTTTTGCTACTACTCATAAGTCTCACTGCACTTTTTGATACTATTTATAGGTCCTACTGTACTATTTCAGTTAACTTTTACATTTATCTATAGTACTTTCAGCAAAAGGTTTTCAGTTTCAACAAAATAAGCAGATTCCAAACAGACCCTTAATGTCTGTTTGGTTAGCATATTTTTTGTTAACTTACTTTACTATTCAGCTTATCTTTAATACTATTCATGAGTCTCACTACACTTTTTGGTACTACTCATAAGTTTCACTGTACTATTTCAACTACCTTTTACCTTTATTTATAGTACTTTCAGTAAAAAAAAAAATAGTTTCAACAAAATAAGCAGATTCCAAATGGACTCTTAGTGTCTGTTTGGTTAGCATATTTTTTGTTAACTTATTTTACTATTCAGCTTATTTTTAATACTATTCATGAGTCTCACTACACTTTTTGATACTACTCATGAGTTTCACTATACTATTTCAACTAACTTTTACTTTTATCTACAGTAAATTTAACAAAAAAATTTCAATTTTAGCAAAATATGCAGATCTCAAACAAACCCTTAATAGGAAGAAACTAAACTCCATACACAAATATGACTATGGGCTAATGGAACCCAATGTCCACAGAGAGCTCAACTACAACACCAACCATGGACCAAACCAAATAGTGTGCTCAGTGCTCCCCTTGACATCAGAAACAAAACCAACTTCGATTGGGAGCTTTAGCAAAAACAAAAACTATTTTGATTTGTAGCATTCTCTAGACTTCAGAGTGTTGCATGCCACAGAATCAAGGTTCATAGAACATAATTTAATCAAAACCCGAGGGTACCAAAGTTCAGGTATGGCAAAAAGTTGTACATACTATATGGAGGCAGAACTGAAATAATTTCAATCAGAATAACCCATTTGAGAAAGTCACATCACAACTGACTTTTAGATTTGCAGAATTTGTATGATTAGACTGTTATCCTCATTCCCACAGGTTCAGTAAAAATATCCACTAGAAACCATTGATGAACTGTTTACATAATTCCCTTCAGTTTTCCAAGGTTAGTCTCAATTTCACAGCCACAAACACACACACACACACACACATAGAGAGAGAGAGAGAGAGTGCATATGCTGCTAACTATGGTGATTAAATCACACATAAGACAGATATTTATTTATACACCAGAAGCCCAACTTTTCTTTCTAGCAGGAAGACAGAGCAACATTACAAAATTGAGTGCTCAGACTTGTATTTATCCCTCTTTAGAAGAATTATGAATAAGATTCATAGGAATTTATTTTGTGTCTAACTGAAGCAGTAAAATCTGTGATGGTCTTGTCAAATTTCACCTCTCAGTCCCAAGGCAAAAGGATATCTCATAATCCCAGTCGGTGCATGTTCAAATAGAATGCTGGGTCATGAGAATAAATCTTAAGCCCACTCATTTAACTGTTATATCAAGCAGACTCCAGAATCCAAACATGACCATCAGTCTGAAAGCCTAACTGATTCAAAAAGATCAAATCACACAAAATACACATAAATGAGCACATAGTTTACGTACACCAAGAGAAGGTCCTTCACAAAATTAATCAATTCTTTGGGTAAGTTCGATGGTCAGGTCCAACGTCACGTGACCCAGTATTTATGTAAGGCCCTCGGAAAGTTGCCTGTGGTGGCAGTGGCTTTGTTGAGTCAATAACAGGCTTTCTTGAGGACCTGGATAATACAAACCATGTTATTCTAAATCTTGCAATCAAATACAACCATCTGCAGTATACACATCATAGAGAGAAATTTACATACCCCATGTAAAAGGGAAATGCCAAGCCTGCAGCTGTAAAAACTACTAAACCAGTAGCAACAATGGCATTGCGTGCTTTTGTCATTGAGGCCACCAAAGCAAATTAAAAGTATGACCTGAAAAAAGGGACAAGAAAATATCACTGATATGTGCCACCTTCTAATGTCAAGGCAACTGTAGCAATTTATTTTAGAACAATTTATCTAAATACCATGCCTGTATATGCCAGAGAAATACACACAATCAAATGTTTTTAAACTTGATTCAATATTGCCTATTAACCAACAGCCAGTAATCTGTGGAGAGAATGAATGGCCAAAGTCATCTACCAACTAATGTAACCACCAATCAAAGTTACAAACAATTAAATAAGAACAAAATAATGCAACAGATAAACATAATTAGGTCTTAAATTAGATTGCATATAATTGCTAGAAAAGGCATAATATATAACATATAAGTTATTGCTTATTGGCTCCTCTCTAAAATGCAACCCACAAACAACACACCTTTCAAGATTTTAACTTCTGAGAAAAAAACATGTATATAAATGTTAGCATTCAAAATGTGATCACAACCAAATCTATAGGCTGAGAAGACAGGAAAAACTTAAGATATTCCTAACAATGGCATTCAGTTGCTTCGATTCATAGCACCAGAGCGCCTAACGAGATCTCAATCGTTCCAAAACAACACGCTAATTGTATAGTTCTTAGCAACAAATACATACACAATAGAAAACCCATATAATCTAAAGACAAAACGAACATAACTAAGATCACATTACTGCAAGAAGACTAATATACAATCAAAATGATAAAAAGATCTAAGCATGGCTATAACATATGGTTGTTTAAACTATATGAGCTATAAAGAAATGGTCCTAGTATTCGTCTACATTTCAACATACCAAGTGAAGCAAAAAAAAATCCTAAAAATATCATAGATTATAACTATCCAAGAAATAAATTCATGACAATGAATTACTCCCCTCTTCACAACAATTACAAATTTACAACTATATCAAAATATTAGACCAAATCTACAATTACAACAATAAGTTTGCGAAAAAAAAAAAAAAAAAAAGACAATGACTTTGTTTTTGCTTCAAAGTGGTCTGCTGAAACAATCACCAAAAGTAGTTTCAAATTTACAAACCTTAATCTTTCTAATCAATGTTTAAAACGAGGTTAAGAAAATGGGTCGGCCTAAAATCCTAAACAAACATTAATTATAGTGAATCGTGTCTTCCATCATCATAATCATTAAATGGGAAATGAAGAAATCTAACAAACCCTAAGAAGAAGAAGAGTAAAGTGGAGAGCATATTGAATCATCAAATTACAACTTACCTCGTATGAGCTTTTTTTTTTGGTACTTCTGTTTCTGGCTAGGATTGGCCGACAGGGAAAGTATTAAAAAAACAAAACAAAATCGTTAATTTTACAAAAATAAATGGGAAAAAAAAAAAGTTGTCACAGACTCACGGCCCAAGCTTGCTAGAGGAATCAGTGGTTCACAGTGGGCTTTGAATCGGACGGGTCTCACGGCCCATAGTTCGGTAATTTGATTACTTAAAAAAAGAATGGTAATAATAATGTTTTTTTTTTTTTTGATAGAATTATATGATTTGAAATTATACTATTTTCTGGTTTAAAATTTAAAAAAAAATGAAATCAATGAGTTCAAATTTAAACAATTATGTTTTTTTTTTTTTTAGAAAATTTTTAACCATTTATGTAAGTTGTTCCTGAGCTAATAGAATGATGCTTTACATATCATTTATACTTTTATTAGTGGTGGTTTCAAGAAATTTTTTTAAGGTCGTCATTAAAAAATTTAAATTATGTAAAATCTAATAAAAATAGAACTTCATATATTGACAAAAAAAAACACGCAAATACGTAAAAGTTTTACAATTTTCTTCTACGAATTTTATTATTTTGAGATCTTTGCACAATAGTTTTATTATCAATACACCAAACTACATTTCTTTCAAAATTTTAGTTAAATACAAATTTTCTTGTGTTTTTTCTTTTATTTGTAAGGACCTAATATATTGTTGAATGACCAAAGTTTAAGGACAAATGTTGGTTACAAACTATGTTGCAGCCAAAAGTTACAATTCTCAGTAAACAAATTTACATAGCTATATATTTTGAAAATCTAACCATTGAATTACATGTTCTTTATGTTCTTAAAACACATGTCAAATTTCATGTCAATCGGAAGTTGTTTACTATTCAACTCATAAACATATTTTTTATATATAATTTTAGACTACAAAAACTCAAAATTCAAACATTTGATTGAGGACATAGCTAATGATATTTAATTTTCTTGAAATTTTGCAAGTATGAAGGATATAATAAGAAATGTAATATTTGTCAAAATTCACATCCAATAAAAAAATATTAAGTGGAGTTGTAACATTTGTCTACAATCAAGTTTGGCAACAAACTTTTGATCAAAAAATTTTGTTGCCAAACTTTGTCCAAAGTGTAATTATATTGGGCCTAAAAGAATTTAGGGTGGTCACAAATTTTGTTTGAGGATAAAAATCATAAAAAATTTTAAAATTATATAAAATAATTTTTTTCCAGGTGGTGGTCGTTTGACCCCAGAACTTACTGCGAAGCCACGTCTGATTTGTACACATTATTTTTCTGATCAAACATAATGCTTGGAACTCGAGTTTGACAAATAGTATGTCAAACAAATTGTTACATAACTAAATAAGTTTGGTCATGTGCTATTTAGAAAAAATTTCCTAAAATTATGCTATTTAGCAAATTTTTCCGATTATTTGTGTTCTTGATGTGGGATTGATCGCTAGATTAGTTTGTCAAGGTTGTTTATGTCATTCAACCATGGAGACTACAAGTGTGTTGATGTTGTTTTGCTAGGGTTATGAAATGATTTTTCGAAACAATTTTATTCTAGTAATCCCTTTGATGCAAAGGTTTTATTTGGTTAGTTCCTTTTTCTTTTTCTTTTTTTCTTTTTTTTTCAGATGATACTTACATTATATTTGTGTGCGTTGGGCTGGGCTGCCTGCCGCGGTAGTAGGCCCGAGTATTCTGAGTAAGGGAGTCGAGACCGGTCCAACTGGAACTCAACTTGGGCCGGCTTGTGCGCAAACGTTGAGTCCAAGTCCAAGGGGAGACGCTGCGAAAATGGGCTTATCCTTTGTTCCTGCCGCAGGAACTTTTCTCCAGCTTCTGCCGCAGGATTGACTTTTCTGCTATGCAACAAGTCTGTCCGCCGTGCTTTAAAGCTTCTGTTATGCAGTGAAGCTGCCTGCCGTGCTTTAAAACCTCCTGCCGTGCATTAAAGCTTCCTGCCTGCCGTGCTTTAAGGCTTCCTGCCGTAAAGCCTGGTGCAATAGAGTTGTCTGCCATGCTTTAAAGCTTCTGTTATGCAGTGAAGCTGCCTGCCGTGCTTTAAAACTTCCTGCCGTGCATTAAAGCTTCCTGCCTGCCGTGCTTTAAGGCTTCCTGCCGTGCAGTGAAGCTGCCTGCCGTGCTTTAGAGCTGCCTGCCGTGCAGTAAAGCCTTCGGCAATGTGAATGACTACCATTTTTACTGCAGAAACACATTTCTACTTCCTGCGCATAAACAAATCTAAAAAACCCAAAGAAAATACCCATCAAACAAGTGTTAGTTTAAATAGGTTAGCATATTCTCAAATATATGCATACATATATAAGTATATATACTTATCCGTATTCACATATACACATATAAAATATATTTTTCCGGAAACCTGAGAAACAGAGTATATGTATATATATATACTTACGGCAGGATAATTGTTAGCTTGCGTCAACAGTAAAATACGTAACAACAAATAAAGAAGTAAGTTCCGGCAGGAAAATGGTTTAGCTTATGTAAACAGTAAAATATGTAACAACAAATAAAAAAGAAAGCTTCGGCAGGAAAGGTTTAACACGGTAATTACAATGAAAATGTGCTACGGCAGGATAACTAATACAGCAAGTAAAACACCACATCAGGACAACTGCTGCGGCAGACGTGAAAACGTGCTACGGCAGGATGACTAAATACGGCAAATATAAGTTATAAAATCAAGTATATTTGCAATCAAAATTAAGTATTAAATCTGCCCATGAGATAAGTAAACCAAGAAGGAACCCAAACTCCAACCTCAACAACCTTATCATGGCTCTTGCCGTAAAAGTTGTTCATTTTGGAGAATAGGCCTAAATGGCCACTAGCTATTACTTTTAGAGATTTCAAAGAGTGGATTTGCTAAGAGGGAGGGAAAAGAAGGTCTATTGATGCATGCCCCTATTCCTACCGCGTTTTCTCTCTTATTTTTCTTTCTTTCTTTCTTTCTTTTTTCTCCCCTCTGAGTGTTTTTCTTCTTCCCCTGTTTTTTTTACTCATTCCCCTGTTTTTTCTCTTCCTCGGTCTGTTTGGTCCGTCCCCTTTTCGGGTCCCCTGGCTTTTGTGCCGTGGTTACCTCCCTTTTATAGTGAGCTAATTCAATGGATTTCTCCCTTTTACCCCTAGGGCTTCACCAACTGTTTTTGGTTTGTTGTGGGCATCCTTTCAAGATTACACACTCACCCATTGGTTGCCCCGACCACTGCCATCTGCTCAAAACATGTTTGTTGCACGACAAAATTCCATTTTGTTTGTTCCTCCCGTATACCTTTACCTCACTACCTAGCTCTATGGCATGCATCAGTGGTCCCAACCATTTATTACTTCTTTTGGGTAAGATATCATCCCAGCAGGATATGTTCCCAAAAGAGGTTATGGCAGGAAACCAAATATAGACCCCCTTTTCCCCCCACCACCAAACCACGCCCTCTGAATCTCTTTGACCGTGGGCCCACCTCCCTTGTATTGGCTGGGTACAGGTTGGTGGTGCCCGGCCCTTCTGTTCTTGCTCCATTGTCTTTTGTTTTTGTCTCCCACGCCATTCCTGCCGCAGCAAATTAGCTCTGTTTCGTCTGCTGCGTGTTTTTGTCTTGTTTCTTCATGCGTTTCCTGCTGCATTTGTCATTTCCTTTAGTTTGACTCTTCTTGTTCTTTGGTCTTCTTTGTGGGCCTTTGGGCCTTGCTCTTCATTGGGCTTTCTTCCTCATAAGCCTTTGGGTACAAATTTGTGAAAATGGGCATCAACATTTAGCCCCCTGAGCATATGGATTGCTCCTGCAATTCGTATGCGAAACTCATGCAGTTTTTCTTTTGCGAGTTGTTTAACAACTCTCATGCGAATGCTTCTCTTCTTTTCTTCACGTGCCTGCTGTTTCAATATTTACTCTCCTTAGGCAAGTTGTTTTCTTTCTTTCTACAATTTTATGACCCTCCAAGGGTAGCCAAAAAGTTGTTGTTCATGAGGGTGATGCTGGGTCTGCTGTATGCTTTCCTTTTGCCCTTCATGACTTGTGCCTGCTAGGCCTCTTTGGGCCTGCTGTATGTTTTCCTTTTGCTAAATTCCATTAGCCCAGTACTATCATTGGGCTTGTACTATGCAGTTTCGGGCTTCCTTGGCTCATTTCATTGCTTTCGGGCTCCTTTGTCCCATTTTATTCTTTTGGGCATCCTCGGCCTGTTTCATCACTTTCGGGCTCCTTTGTCCCATTTGGGCTCCTTTGTCCCATTTTACTCTTTTGGGCATCCTTGGCCCGTTTCATCACTTTCGGGCTCCTTTGTCCCATTTGGGCTCCTTTGTCCCATTTTACTCTTTTGGGCATCCTCGGCCCGTTTCATCACTTTTGGGCTCCTTTGTCCCATTTGGGCTCCTTTGTCCCATTTTACTCTTTTGGGCATCCTCGGCCCGTTTCATCACTTTTGGGCTCCTTTGTCCCATTTGGGCTCCTTTGTCCCGTTTCAATTCTTTACTCCCATGGGCTTTTACTAATTTCATTGGGCTTCCCCGGCCCAACTACTGTATACTCATCCTTGGGGCTCATAGGCTTGCCATCAACCCCTACTCTCTTTGCTTACATTACTTTTGAGCCTGCCACGGCTCATTCTTACTTTTACACGTCATACACTGCCCATGGGATTGTTATTCTCTCTTTCCTGGCTCCTTTAAGCCCGTTTGCTCCTTCAAGGCCCATTTGTTTATTTCATGGACCTATGATCCATTATTCCTGCCGCTTGGGCTTAATGGTTTTTTTCTCACTTTACTAACTCTTTTCTTCCCATATGGTTTTCATTCAAAGGGATTGTTGATGATGATGATGTGTGCATCCTTCTCTTCGTCATTTCTTTGCTTGTTTCTTGGTTTGCTTCTTGGAAATTCCTTGTGATCTTGAACTTTTACAATGGTACTCATTTCTTCATGTCTGCCGCAATTTGTATACTTATTTCTTCACGTTTCTGCAGCAGTACGTACTCATTTCTTTGCTTTTGTAGGGATAAATACTCATTTTTCTGCTTCCGCAGAATATGTAGACACTTTCTGCCGCAATGCACTTATTTCTCTGTGTTAATGCACTTCTTACTCTGCTTCTGCTAGAGCATCATCTATACTGTAGGAAGTGAAGGTTGTAGCAGATTCTGCGGCAGAAGAATTAGGCTTGACTGCTTACATATTCCTTAGCATCATCTCTTCATCTCTTCATCCTTTCTTGTTGGGTTCTTCTTCATTATGATGTTTTACATTTTCTCATCTCTGCAGAATGCTCAAAATTGGCTCTTTGGATTCTTTAACTCTTCTTTCTGCTAGAGCATCATCTATACTGTAGGAAGTGAAGGTTGTAGCAGATTCTGCGGCAGAAGAATTAGGCTTGACTGCTTACATATTCCTTAGCATCATCTCTTCATCTCTTCATCCTTTCTTGTTGGGTTCTTCTTCATTATGATGTTTTACATTTTCTCATCTCTGCAGAATGCTCAAAATTGGCTCTTTGGATTCTTTAACTCTTCTTTCTGCCAACTTCGCGAACAACACTTTTGCAGACCAAGGATCCTTCTTACATTTTTCTTTTCTTTTAGCCACTTAAGATTGCTTCACTTCGGGCTTGATTCATTCTCTAAAAATAGAGAAAGTGTTGTCTTCTACTCCCTTCGTATCTAAGCCGACAACTGAAAAGAGTTTCATCAAAACAACTCTGCCACTTCACTTTCTTCAAGTAGAGTTCTTTCACAAGAGGAAAAGCTTCCTCTAAGTGTGTAAATCAAAGGGTGACTTCACTGCCTCTTCTTGTGCCTTCTTCTTCTCTGCATCTTCATTTCTTTTGCTTTCCAGGATCAGCCCGAGCCCCTTTCCATCAATCGTCCTACAGCCGAGGAGCTGCCTGCCTCCATGGGCACACCCGTGGCAGATTCTTTTGATGGGGCTGGTGAAGCTTCTCAGATGTCCATTATTTCTGTTGCTACACATGGGATTCCTGCCGAGACTCCTAGCCCTCCTACCGGACCGGTACCCAGAGAGGGTACTCATACTGAGGGGGTTAGCGAGGCCACTCCCTTTTCAGCCGAGATGCCCATTTCTCCACAGGGATTTGCTCCTCCTGCCATGACTCAGACCGAGGCTGTTTCACCCGTTGCTCCTCTCGTCCTCTCTACCATTGATCCTTTTCCGACTGTCTCAGGCCGCGAAGGATGGTTCTTCCTTAGTAATCACTCCTTCTTCCATTCCCAGCTCGGCCATTCGCGGAACCGATGTTGATCTGTCTTCCGAGGAGTCCGAGGATGCTCCCGAAGATACTGATGGTGAGCCCGTCCTGCCGAGGAGGACTTCTGAGTCCGAGGAGGAAGAGGATGCTCCCGAAGATATTGATAGTGAGCCCGTCCTGCCGAGGAGGATTTCTGAGTCCGAGGAGGAAGAGGATGCTCCCGAAGATATTGATAGTGAGCCCGTCCTGCCGAGAAGGATTTCTGAATCCGAGGAGGAAGAGGATGCTCCACCCGAGGCTAGATTCATGGGTATGTCCCCACTCCCCTCTTTTTCTTTTGTTGGGTTTGCTTTTCTTTCTTTATTCACGGGGCCCACTCTTCTCTCTTTTTTTTTTTTTTTCATTTGCATGTCTATTTTCTTATGTACAGAGACTTTTGAAGGGCTAGGCATTGCGGCCAGCGTAGGGACGCCTGTGGTAGTTAATCCTGCCGCGCCCTCAGCACCCATTCCTGCCGTATTTTCTGCACCAGCTTCTGCCATATTTACAGCGTCAGTTTCTGCCATTCCTTCTGTGCCTGCTTCAGTTCTTCCCTCAGAAGTGACTGAGTCTGCCACTCATTTTAAGGTGCCTACAAGTGGTGCCGCTATAGATATATTTTTTCCAAGGGGAAATGAGGATGCTTTTACGAGAAATCTTCACTTTTCTAAACACTTTCTTTGTCATTCTGCCACAGCCGCTGTTGGTGAGGATATCACTACTTCTTTGGTGAAAAAGGCATAGATGTTGTGAACTAAATCTCTTAACTTTGTTGTAGTCTTCCGCAGATCCTATTTCTCCAAATTCTTCTTTCTCATGTTGCTAAGCTTGGCTGTGTCTCTCCAATTCTCATGGTCTGCCATTGAATGCGTTGCTCGAGAGATGTTTGGACTTCATCGTTGATTTCCACTTTTTGTTCCTTTACATATGTTTCTGTCGTATCTTTCTTCATGGCGGGCCAGTAGTAACCCATTTGCAGCAGGCATCTGTAAAGCTTCTCCTTCCTTTGGTGCTCCCCACACTCTCCTGAGTGTATTTCTTTTATCATTTCTCTTGCTTCTTTAGGGACCCAGACATCTTAAAAGGTTCTCATCATACCCCTTCTTGAAAAGGACTTCGCTATGCAAAAAGTAGCGTGTTGCCAACCTCTCAAGATTGTACCTTTTGCTGTGTTTTTGCGGCAGGATGCCTTTTATCAGGTACTGCGTGAGTGGGCTTCTCCAATCTCCACTGACAAACACAGTATAACTTTCTTCTCTGTCTGCCACAAGTTGGTAGGTCCCACACTGGGTTTGGACTTGCTCTGCGTCTTTACCCATACTTGGCTAATAAAATTCTGCCTTTTGAAGCCTACGGTAAAGGCTGACTTCCCCGCAGGATCCGTAAGTCTTGTCATATACTTCTTTCATCTTTCTTTGGGCTTCCGCCTGCCGCACGCACCTGGACAATACACCATCCGGCATCCTGTGGTACAATTCTTCTCTCACCAGGACGTAGTCTTTCAATACTTTTAGTTTTGCGTCATTTCCTTCCTTCATCAAAGCTTTTTTTTATGGGGATCTACAAATCTTCTTCACACTGTTCCTCCTGGAACCTTTTTTTTTCAACATCTCAATAGTAGGCTCTTTCCTCTTGCTGACTTCTATCCCGGTGCTATCCCCTTCGAAAATTATTTGTGAGCCTAATGCGGCCAACGCATCCGCAAACTGTTTTTCGTTCCTTGGAGCATGTTCTATTTCAAGAGTTGAAAACTTTTCTTCCATCTTCTGGGCCATTAATGCACCAATGGCACATGAATTGGTGGCTAGGTAGAGTATCAATGGCCTTTTGGGGCTTGCACAGTAGGAAGGTTCATCGTGATCTGTTGTAGCCTTTTGAAGGCTGCCTGCTGTATTTCTTTCCTCAAAGCTTTGCCCCTTCTATCCCAGCGTGGAATAACTTGGCAGGCAGTGTGGAATGCCCTGGCAGGCTGTGTGGAACGTCGTGGCAGGCAGAGTGGAACGCCCCGGCAGGCAGAGTGGAATGCCCTGGCAGGCTGGGCTACTAGCTTAGCCTCACGGTCCACATTCAATGTATGCACTATTAGCCCAAGATCCCATCCTGGCATTTTTTACTGTAATCCCATGCGAAGACATCTTTGAATTTTTTCCGCAATAGTATCAATTATGATTTCTCCTTTTCTGAAAGTCTTGAGCTAATTGAGATGGGTTTTGGTTCCTGTGGGTCCGACCCCAGGTTAAATTTCCTCAAATTCTTCTTCTGCCACAACCTATATATCCTTTTCTGCCACGACTTCTTTGTTTTTCCCTTCATTACTCTCCTCCTCCAAGCTTTCTTGAACCACGCAACACACCAAGCTTTTGTAGAAGATACATGATGTTGCTATTTCATATTGGTACTCTAAGCACTTTGCGGCAAGCTTTCTAAATTTACTGCAGAATGGGCCTTAGCCCCCAGCATGCGAGACAACTGGATGAGTCATTGGCTTTTTAAAGAAGACTTCCCAAATTTTGTTGCAGAATGGGACAACCCCCAATATACGAGAATAAGCCTTTAGCTTTCAGTAGGAGGCTTCCCTTGTTTGCCGAGAATAAGCTTTAGCCCCCAGCACGTGAGACAACTGGATGAGCTTGATATCACTTTCTCTTGGTGTTGATGCTCCGTCATGTGGTTCATGCATTCTTCAGTAAAGAGAAAATTAGATGCCATGGATCTACAAGTTGCCATATTGTAGAAATTCTTCGTTGTTAGAGAATTTGGAAAAAAGTTACTTCCCAAGCATGCTTTGACTTCGTTCCACTGCAAGCACAATTGCTTCCCATGTATTTTCTGCTACATATGATTGTGGCTATAGCTCTTCCGCAGATTCTTTCTAAAGACTTGCGATCACGGCTCCTTTGCGGGTTTGATTGAGTGTAGCCCCCATTATGGGCTTTTGCCAAGAGCTCATAACCATGGTTCCTTTGCTGGTTTTTAGCCAAGAATTCATAACCACGACCCTTTTGTTGGCTACTGCCACCAAGACCCATATTTCATGGGTTTCTTCTTCGCTTGCTTTGAGTATGGGAATATTTAGATGGAGCTTGCTACGTCTCTTGCTTCATGGTTGGCTAGTAATAGCCAAAAGTCAGCGGCTTCTAATATAGAATTTCCCATGACGTGCCAACATCTTCCTGGGACAGCATGCTTCTTTATTCTTGTGGCAGAATGCCCTTGCAGCAGAACGCCTTCAATAAAAACCACGTAATAGTTTTCTGCGGTAATAGGACAAGCAACTCTATTTACGGCAGGATGTGAGTGAGCAATTGTTTCTGCACTTTGCTCCAGAGTTCTTCTAGGATGAGACATGGGCATCAATGAGCTTGATGACTTGAAGAGTGATGGTGGAGTTGCGTAGTTCATAGGACAAGTAATCTGATACATTCTTTCTTAGAAACATCATAAAGATAATGTTTTTAATGCCACTCTGGGCATAAATCCTTCGAGGTGCTTCACAGAAAACTTCTCAACTCTTCAAGGTTGTTGAATCGGTTTGCTAGACCCGATAATGGACAAAGAGCAGCTTGCAAGTAGCTTGTAGATTTGGGCTTCTTTATGGAGAGTACGCGATTACTGAGTGGTTGGCTTCATCCCAAGGTCTGGATTTAATTTGGACACTTCACCACCATATCACATGCCTTCAATGTATGCTTTGGTTGAAAGCGGATGTTTCGATATCGCCGAATCGATTACTTCTCCCTCCTCCCTTCATTGATACTGATATATTTGCTGATGTAGTAGCAAAAAAATGGATTCGACAAAAGTGAATATGAAAGGCTTTGTATGCACCTCTTTTACTTTGAGGACAAATCTCAAATTTGTTGTGCTGAACTTTGTGGTAGGATATTCTGTAAAAGGGACTGCTGGAATACAAAATTCTGCTGCAAAATATTCTGCTGCAAAATATTCTGCCGTGAACAGTCTGCCGAAGAACAGTCTACCGCGAACAGCCTGCCGCGAACAGTCAGCCGAAGAACATTCTGGAATTCAGCAGATTTTGCCGTAAATAGCCTGCCGAAGGATCTGTACTTTCTGCCACGAAATTTCTGCGGATGGACATTTTACACTTTTGGAAAAGTTTGCTAAGAAATACTTTGCAGAGGAAATAGTGATTTGCAATAGTATAGTAATGATGAAAGTTTTCCTTTGGCTGCTATAGCTTCATTTTTTTTTGTTTCTAGCTTTTGGTTCTTGAAGAGGGAGTAGAGATAGAATCACTATCATGAGAAAATGATCAAGACCTCGTGAGGGAATGAAGGGATTTTTCTCCTCTTAGTGCTGAACTTAAAGGTGGAAATGTAGAGAGTTTTAGAAAGCTTCTAGTGTTTCCTTGAAAGAGATGAGAGCAAAAGGTGATAAGTAGCTTAGAAAGCTTTTAGGAGAGTTGCATGTTTGAATGAGTGGCTTGCCACATGTCCCACATGCATCACAAGGAGAACAAGTGGCATTTAAAGGATAGGGCCAAGTATTGTGAAAGCCTTCTATTGTAGAGTTCTCAATATTTCTGCTCTGTTTTAACATTGTTGTGCAGAGTTCAGCTATGGTACTGTCCTACGGTAACGCTGCTACTGTCCTGCGGTAATGCTGCTACTGTCCTGCGGTAACGCTACTACGTTCTGCCATAGAATTCTGCTATGGTACTGTCCTGCGGTAACGTTGCTGTATTCTGCCGCAGGATTCTGCTATGGGACTGTCCTGCGGTAACGTTGCTGTATTCTGCCGCAGGATTCTGCTATGTGACTGCTATGACATTTTGGATACTTCCCTGAGAGTATGGCTTGGAAGATTTAAGAACATTTGCATGTCTTCCTTTGGTAAGGACTTGGAAAACATGTTTGCGAGGGAGAAATATCTCATTCTCCCCATCTTGATCTCAACTCCCCAGTGGAGTCGCCATTTTAAATGTGGGGGCCTTTTTTGTGTGTGCGTTGGGCTGGGCTGCCTGCCGCGGTAGTAGGCCCGAGTATTCTGAGTAAGGGAGTCGAGACCGGTCCAACCGGAACTCAACTTGGGCCGGCTTGTGCGCAAACGTTGAGTCCAAGTCCAAGGGGAGACGCTGCGAAAATGGGCTTATCCTTTGTTCCTGCCGCAGGAACTTTTCTCCAGCTTCTGCCGCAGGATTGACTTTTCTGCTATGCAACAAGTCTGTCCGTCGTGCTTTAAAGCTTCTGTTATGCAGTGAAGCTGCCTGCCGTGCTTTAAAACCTCCTGCCGTGCATTAAAGCTTCCTGCCTGCCGTGCTTTAAGGCTTCCTGCCGTAAAGCCTGGTGCAATAGAGTTGTCTGCCATGCTTTAAAGCTTCTGTTATGCAGTGAAGCTGCCTGCCGTGCTTTAAAACCTCCTGCCGTGCATTAAAGCTTCCTGCCTGCCGTGCTTTAAGGCTTCCTGCCGTGCAGTGAAGCTGCCTGCCGTGCTTTAGAGCTGCCTGCCGTGCAGTAAAGCCTTCGGCAATGTGAATGACTACCATTTTTACTGCAGAAACACATTTCTACTTCCTGCGCATAAACAAATCTAAAAAACCCAAAGAAAATACCCATCAAACAAGTGTTAGTTTAAATAGGTTAGCATATTCTCAAATATATGCATACATATATAAGTATATATACTTATCCGTATTCACATATACACATATAAAATATATTTTTCCGGAAACCTGAGAAACAGAGTATATGTATATATATATACTTACGGCAGGATAATTGTTAGCTTGCGTCAACAGTAAAATACGTAACAACAAATAAAGAAGTAAGTTCCGGCAGGAAAATGGTTTAGCTTATGTAAACAGTAAAATATGTAACAACAAATAAAAAAGAAAGCTTCGGCAGGAAAGGTTTAACACGGTAATTACAATGAAAATGTGCTACGGCAGGATAACTAATACAGCAAGTAAAACACCACATCAGGACAACTGCTGCGGCAGACGTGAAAACGTGCTACGGCAGGATGACTAAATACGGCAAATATAAGTTATAAAATCAAGTATATTTGCAATCAAAATTAAGTATTAAATCTGCCCATGAGATAAGTAAACCAAGAAGGAACCCAAACTCCAACCTCAACAACCTTATCATGGCTCTTGCCGTAAAAGTTGTTCATTTTGGAGAATAGGCCTAAATGGCCACTAGCTATTACTTTTAGAGATTTCAAAGAGTGGATTTGCTAAGAGGGAGGGAAAAGAAGGTCTATTGATGCATGCCCCTATTCCTACCGCGTTTTCTCTCTTATTTTTCTTTCTTTCTTTCTTTCTTTTTTCTCCCCTCTGAGTGTTTTTCTTCTTCCCCTGTTTTTTTTACTCATTCCCCTGTTTTTTCTCTTCCTCGGTCTGTTTGGTCCGTCCCCTTTTCGGGTCCCCTGGCTTTTGTGCCGTGGTTACCTCCCTTTTATAGTGAGCTAATTCAATGGATTTCTCCCTTTTACCCCTAGGGCTTCACCAACTGTTTTTGGTTTGTTGTGGGCATCCTTTCAAGATTACACACTCACCCATTGGTTGCCCCGACCACTGCCATCTGCTCAAAACATGTTTGTTGCACGACAAAATTCCATTTTGTTTGTTCCTCCCGTATACCTTTACCTCACTACCTAGCTCTATGGCATGCATCAGTGGTCCCAACCATTTATTACTTCTTTTGGGTAAGATATCATCCCAGCAGGATATGTTCCCAAAAGAGGTTATGGCAGGAAACCAAATATAGACCCCCTTTTCCCCCCACCACCAAACCACGCCCTCTGAATCTCTTTGACCGTGGGCCCACCTCCCTTGTATTGGCTGGGTACAGGTTGGTGGTGCCCCGGCCCTTCTGTTCTTGCTCCATTGTCTTTTGTTTTTGTCTCCCACGCCATTCCTGCCGCAGCAAATTAGCTCTGTTTCGTCTGCTGCGTGTTTTTGTCTTGTTTCTTCATGCGTTTCCTGCTGCATTTGTCATTTCCTTTAGTTTGACTCTTCTTGTTCTTTGGTCTTCTTTGTGGGCCTTTGGGCCTTGCTCTTCATTGGGCTTTCTTCCTCATAAGCCTTTGGGTACAAATTTGTGAAAATGGGCATCAACAATATTTAATGATGTTTGGTGATTATGATGAAAATTGGTCTTCCAAAATCCAAATATTGCTAATATTATTGATTTGAAATATCATCTATGTCTAGTTTTAGTCACATGATCTTTTTAATGTTTTATGTGGCTTATTTAAATATTACTCATGAATAGTCTTATAAATCGCTACCTGGTGAATAGGAGACCAACTTTGTTCTTTAATGAATGTTGATGCCCATTTTTGCAAATCTGTACCAGTCTGCCGCAATCCATATGCTCAAAGCTTATGAGGAAGAAAGCTCAATGAAGAGCAAGGCCCAAAGGCCCACGAAGAAGACCAAAGAACAAGAAGGGTCCAAAGAAAGAAGTGCAAGTGAAAGCCATCTGCAGCAAAATACAAGTCTGTCTGCCGCAGAATACCAGTCTGCCTGCCGCAGAATACAGTTCTTTGGCAGGATGGCTTCGGCAGATGAAGATAAATTGGGCCCAAGACCCTTTTGATCCAGTTAACATTATTTGGCCCACAAAGGCCCAAATCCTTTTGTATAAAAAAGGCAGGCGTGAGAACTGATATGAAAAGGAACGATGAAAGGAAACAAGGAGCAGCAGGAATTGCGTGAAGGAAGAGTCAAACTAAAGGAAATGACAAATGCAGCAGGAAACGCATGAAGAAACAAGACAAAAACACGCAACAGACAAAACAGAGCTAATCTGCTGCGGCAGAAATGGCGAGGGAGACAAAAACAAAAGACAGTGGAGCAAGAACAGAAGGGTCGGGGCACCACCAACCTGTACCCAGCCAATACAAGGGAGGTGGGCCCACGGTCAAAGAGATTCAGAGGGCGTGGTTTGGTGGTGGGGGGAAAAGGGGGTCTATATTTGGTTTCCTGCTATAACGTCTTTTGGGAACATATCCTGCTGGAATGATATCTTACCCAAAAGAAGTAATAAATGGTTGGGACCACTGATGCATGCCATAGAGCTAGGTAGTGAGGTAGAGGTATACAGCAGGAACAGACAAAAAAGAATTTTGTCATGCAGCAAATATGTTCTGAGCAGATGGCAGTGGTCGGGGCAACCAATGGGTGAGTGGGTAATCTTGAAAGGATGCCCACAACAAACCAAAAACAGTTGGTGAAGCCCTAGGGGTAAAAGGGAGAAATCCCATTGAATTAGCTCACTATAAAAGAGAGGTAGTCACGACAGAAAGAGGGGAGACCGAGGAGGGGACCGAAGTAGAGGGAAAAAACAGGGGAATGAGTGCAAAACAGGGGAAGAAGAAAAACACCCAGAGGGGAGAAAAAGAAAGAAAGAAAGAAAGAAAAAGAAGAGAGAAAACGCGGCAAGAATAGGGGCATGCATCAATGGACCATCTTTTCCCTCCCTCTTAGCAAACCCACTCTTTGAAATCTCCAAAAGTAATAGCTAGTATCCATTTAGGCCTATTCTCCAAAATGAACAACTTTTACGGCAGGAGCCAATGATAAGGTTGTTGAAGCTGGAGTTTGGGTTCCTTCTTGGTTTACTTATCTTATAGGCAGATTTAATACTTAATTTTGATTGCAAATATATTTGTTTTTCAACTTATATCTGCCGTATTTAGTCATCCTGCCGTAGCACGTTTTTATCACGTCTGCCGCAGCAGTTGTCCTACTGTGGTGTTTTACTTGCTGTATTAGTTATCCTGCCGTAGCACATTTTCATTATATTTACCGTGTTAATTATTATACAAGCTAATCATTTCCTTCCGAAGCTTTCTTCTCTATTTGTTATTACGTATTTTGCTTTTGACACAAACTAACCATTATCCTGCCATAAGTATATATATACATATACCCTGTTTCTCATGTTCTGAAAAAATATATTTTATATATGTATGTATATATTTGAGAATATGCTAACCCATTTAAACTAACACTTGTTTGATGGGTATTTTCTTTGGGTTTTTTAGATTTGTTTATGCGCAGGAAGTAGAAATGTGTTTCTGCAGTAAAAATGGTAGTCATTCACATTGCAGAAGGCTTTACTGCACGGCAGGCAGCTTTAAAGCACGGCAAGCAGCTTCACTGCATAGCAGAAACTTTAAAGCACGGCAGGCAGGAAGCTTTAGTGCACGGCTGGAAGTTTTGTTGCACAGCAAAAGGCTTTACGGCAGACAGCTTTAAAGCGCGGCAGACAGCTTTAAAGCATGGCAGACAGCTCTATTGCACAAGGCTTTACGGCAGGAAGTTTTAAAGCATGGCAGACAAGCTGAAAAGTCAATCCTGCGGCAGAAACTGAAGAAAAGTTCCTGTGGCAGGAACAAAGGATAAGCCCATTTCGCGGCGTCTTCCCTTGGACTTGGACTCAACGTTTGCGCACAAGCCGGCCCAAGTTGAGTTCCAGTTGGACCGGTCTCAACTTCCTTACTCAAAATACTCGGGCCTACTACCGCGGCAGGCAGCCCAGCCCAACACACAAAAAAGGCCCCCACAATGAACAATGTAATAAACACACTTAAATGATTTCATAAATTGCCACAATTACAACATATCATTTCAACATGGCTTATTGGAAATTTTAAGTAATGCTAAGACCATTACAAATTTTACTATGCTTACATATTATCATATCACCAATTACACACAAAAAAATATTAAAAATTTCAAATTTTCATTTAGAAGATAGCTGAATCCCACCAATCACATTCATTTCCATATCATTGATTTATGTAATAAAACTTGTAATACATTTAGCAATTTTCAGAAATTTTTGTTCACACTATGCACCAATTGGGAGCATATCACCCACAAAGGGTGAATATACAATCCCTGCAATGCGTCCAAACCAACCTCACAAACGAAACTTCCTCCTTGTTGCCGAAAAGCCAACACGTAGATCTCCCTCAATAAAAAAAACCTCACTTTCTCCTTGTAGCCGAAAAGCCAACACATAGATCTCCCTCTTCCATAGCCAAAATTCATAACCAGTTATGGACCCCACAAGTCAACACCACCATTGTGTGTGTGTGTGTTTTTTTTTTTTTTATATACAAGATAGAATTCTACTTTAGTATGATCTAAGTGTATATGTGTGTGAAACTCCCTCCTAGAGACTTGAACCCCGGCCCTTGCCCCCACACTCCACAAACACTTATACTTATGGAGTGACCATCGCACCAAGAGTGTGCAGTAGTGTGTGTTTTTTTAATATATCACAAAGTAGTATAGTTCCAATTGAAGGCATTGCAAAGATCGCATACTCACCTATTGCAGGTGATATGCCCTTCTAGAATGTCTGTTTAGTAGCAGATTAGAAAATAGTTTGGACAGAGTCAAGAATTGGAGCCTCTTCTTTTTCTTTTCTTTTTTTTCTCTCAATTTTTCGGACAAGACACTAGATTGTTATTTCAATAGTGAGTCTAAATCATATTTAGAAATAAAAAGGAATGGAACTTCCATGTGATGCCCAGCTGCACCATAGTTTTCCTTCGTACTTTCAAAAAAATAATGGAGAAAATAATTAGTAATACAAGAAAAAGGGCCAAGCTTAACCATAATCTGCCAACCACCACAATTTTCTCTATTTATTATTGTCCTAAATCTTGAATGTCAATTCAGGAACAAGCATCTTTTACACAATTAGGACCATAAATTAATCCATTATTTAGAGATTAAAAAAAATGCAAAAACAGTGAGAACACACAAACATTATCCTACTTTTGTGATCTCCAGCAACGGAAAAACCAGTACCACAGGAAAAACAGAACCATAAAAGCAACACCATCAATCAAAATCCACCATTAAAAGCTAAAATCCACAACATCCAAAAGAACACCTTAGGTAAGCACGGTACACCAGAGGTAAACTAACATATCTCTATGCAGTACCAAAGACAAGTATAAAATTCCCCAAATAGGAGAATTAACAGTACATAGCCAAGTTCCAAACATCCAAACTATTTTTCTTTTATCCAAACAGAAACCCTACTTAACCATTCATTTTCACTTCTAGAGATTAAAAGCAAACTAAGTGAAAAAGATCACTTGGCAAGCATGTTCTGCTGGGCCTGGTTCTCCTGCTGCTGCTGATAATTCAGAGGCCTCCTGAAGAGCATGATGTGTGGCTCGGGACGGTGAATTGCATAGTGGACCCATCCACGGCTCTGCTGAACCCCAATTGCACGCCACTCGTTCTGAAAGTAATGTCAAAAAATAAAAACAAAACACAAAATAAGCCCTCTAAAAATAAACATTATTTGCATTTCGTTTTCGTTCTTCACAATACACGGCGAGGGGGATTTTAACCCATAAATAAACATTATTTATGGTTCTCTAACTAAAGGAAAACAAGAAAATCAATAGTCTTGATTTGCAATAACAAATATGAGAAAGAAATCAACGAAAGTCCATCATAAAGTCATTGGAAGAGCATATTGATACATTCAGTTTTAGGGATAGACAAACTGAAAAATCTATTCGGGTTCATTACTCGATAAATCAAGTAGCAGAGAAAATAGGACAAAGTTTCACACCCTTGTATTTGTTCATCAACCCAAGTGTAGCAACTATTACACAACTAGAACCATGTTATACCTAACTAGAACCTTATCGTCCATGCTTATTTAGTACTTTAAAGTTTAAATAAGAACTAAACCAGATTAATTAAATTCCAAATATTTAATCCACTTTAGTAAAACTAGTTAAGCTTCTCTCTGCAATTAAAGAGTCCATTTGGTTAGGTGATTGGGGAGTCTAAAAGCGCATTTTTTTTTAAATCCAACAACAATTTCTCGTTTACAAACGCTCATTTTAAACTCAATACACTGATTCACAACAGATTATACAAACGCACAGAAAAAACGTTTTAAATATCTCAGGATCAAATTTCCAGTGCCGATTCTACTTTATCATTAACGCAACAAAACAAATCAAAACGAAACGTTTCAAGTAAAAAAAAAAAAAAAACGCCGAAAATTATGAAAACCCTAAATTGCTTACTTCAGAGAGAAGACGATTCTTGGGAAGCAATTTGGCCACTTCAGGAGGCAGCACCACATGACTGTACGGACGATCACAGATTAGAAAAATACGCACACACTCTCACCAAAATTTTCATTAAAATTTATAAAATAAAAAAAAATAAAAAAAAAAAAAGAGAGAGAGTAGGAAATGGTGGTTACCGATACTCGTAAGTGTCATCGAAGTACTTGTCGGAGTACTGGATCTGACCCATTTTTCTCGCTCACTGAAGCTTTTCGCGACGATTAGATCACTGAGGATTTCCGATCTGTGAAGAAATTGACACGATTTTAACAGTTCAAATATTGGAAAATGAAATCGATTCAAAATTTTTGGAAATCAAAGGATAAAGAGCAGAGTATAACCTTAGGGAGAGAGTGAGTGAGAGACAGAGGAGCGCAAAAGAGGGTTAGAGAGAGAGAGAGAGAGATAAATGCGGTGAAAGGGTATTTCAATGTGAACAAAGGGAAGTGGGGGAGCACAATGTAAATTTGCTTTCCTATAATTTGTGTTATTATTAGTGGAATATTTTTATATTTGGAAATTAAAGTTAAACGGCTTTCTCGTGAGTTTTGAATTTCAAATTTTTTCAATTTTTCCCGCTTTTAAGCTTTTGCTGATTGATTAATGGGTCTAGAATTTGTTTCCGAAACTGCTTTGAGCTTTCTCAACGGTAACAAGATCCTTTTGTTTTTTTAAAATAAAAAGTTTATCCAACAGCTTTTGTCACCAACTTTTATGCTGTCTTTGGATCCTGTTTGATTAAGCTTTAATATTTTCTATTTTTAAAAGAAATGTAAAATTTTCTATATAAGTATAAATGTAATTATACTACTTAGTTCTCACGTTATAAAGAAAATTAACTAAATGAATAGGTTGTTGGTCGTATCGCAAATTTATAAAATATTTTCATTAATTTAATAAGCATTTTATAATCACACATACTTTTGATGCACATCTCTACTTCATCCACCTTACTTTAATCCAATGATTCACATCCTTTCTAATCTTTCCATTTTTATGAATTATTAATCCAAGATATCAAGAGCTTTTGCTCTTTAGCATCATTTTTTTTTTTTTTTTTTTTGAGAATCCCTCTTTAGCATCTTTTAGTCATCAAGTCTTATTACCCTTTCGTTTGTATTTCTACTTTTACTAAACTTACATTCTGTGTACTAAAATTATTTTAGTCCGACTTAATCAATCTTTAGATTCTATGGCTTAACTCTCCAAGTTTCCAACTTGGTATTTACTTCGCCTATAGTTTCATTTCATCCACTAAACATATATCATATGCAAAAATCATAGACCAAGAGATTTCCATGAATCAATTTAGCAAGTTCATCCATCCTAGGTGCAAAAAGATGCATTCTATAAAAATCAATTTAGTGAGCTCCTCCATACCTTGTGCAAAAAAAGGCATTTTATAAAAAAATATTGTTTTATATTGAAGTAAAACATTTACTAAAAAGTAATAAACTTCAATAATACATAAATTCTCGTTAACTTCTTTCTCATTAACTTAACCGATAAAGTCCCTTATTATTAAATAAGAATTCTAGAATTCAAACCTCGCCAAAGACCAATAGATGGGTTTGCCTGATAATAAAAGGTAATCATTATTCAACAGATGTCTAAGATAGATATTACATCATTCCTGATAAAATTCCAGTTACTGGTCAAGAAATTGATGGTTCTCAAAAAATGAGGCTTAACTTGAAAGTCTTCATCGGATTGAGATAATGGCTGAGCAGTGTTTTCCTTAGGATTTTTCTTGGGAAGGTGGCTGTTAAGATGGTGAGAAATAACACTACTGCAAGCAAATGGATTATAGTACAAGTTAACCCAAGACATAAATAATTTACATAAGCATGCAGCCTTGTTTTCTTCTCCATACTTAAATACTATTGCAAGCCCAAATCTGAAATGGAAAAATTCTGAAATTCAATGCCAAAACCAACAGCAGTTAGAACACTTCACATTTCAAAATTTTGCAAGTTCCCAACAACCTGCTCTAGTTTTCTACAATTTCTACTGACTAAGATCTCTCCTCTCATATCTGTGCTACAAAAAATATCAGCTTGTAAATAGAGGTGTAATGTCTACTTTTCTGTACACCAAAAGACAAAAAGATCCTATACATCTTAAAGGAAAAGCCTCCGCAAAATAATGCCTTCTCCATTTCACCAAAAAAAAAATCCAGACAATCCAACACCTTCATACCAATAATTCAGCAAATTCAGGGACTGACTTCTGCAGCACTGATGTCCCTTGGAATATAACCGTATGGTAATGTTTCTTGAACTTGTTGAGCTGCAACATGAAAAATGAACACATCAAACTCAATCCTAAATTTGTTATGCTCCAAAACAGAACATGTGAAGAAACACGCACCTCATCTTGGGTTACTTTATTAAAACCAAATTTATTTGTCCATATTGATTCTGCTTCATCAGCAGCTGGTAGCACAAGGTTTCTCACATTTAAAGAGCTAAGCAGCCTCTCAATGCAAGAAAACAAGGACTGGAAGTAACCCTACCAAAACAATGTTCATCAAGTCAGAATACACCGTGCAAAGGAAAAAAATCATCCCAGCAGTAGATTAAAATTACCTGTCCTTGATAATCGGTATCTGTTGCTACTAAAGGAAGCTCCGCCACTTCCTGCCCAAATATACGAAACATTCCAGCTGACACAACTGATTTGCTGCATAATAAGGAATAATTATCAGAATAATATCTCTGCTGTACAAAATTATCTAGTAAAACACTTGGAGACATGATTCTTACTTGACTGTTAGTACAGCACAGTAAACCCCCCCAAAGTCTTGGCCGCGGATATTCCTTCTGCAGAACCATTTAATATTAGATTCAATTGGGTGTTATATAAAACAAAGAAAGAAAGCAAGGAGGTAGAATAAATAAACACACACACACACACACATGTTGAAGAGGGAGAATATTAATGCTCACCCATATATCATTGATGGAATAAAGTCTCGACCTGAAGCGGAATCAACTATAGGATCAAAACGTTCCTAGAACACGTCCAAAAAAAACCCGATAAGTACTTTAAAGCAAAATCTTCCCCCTCAAGTCAAGACAAAATATGTCAAAATATCAACATGCATTACACAAGCTAGAAGTAAATGAGGCATGACCAATGCATTAATATTATATGAGAATTTGCATATGTTGTACCCCACACAACAAAAGATGTAACAATTTGATCTACCAGATGCGTACTATAATAGAACCTCACAAATTTTTTTAGGTAATGGAAAATCACAAATATATATATGTGTTATTACTCACGTGGAAAATGGATACAGCCTTAGATAGCAACTGTCTAGTTTCATCAGAAGAAACCAATTTCCAATTAAGAACCCTCCATCTTATATCAAAATTAGCATCACTGTTTGAACCTTTCTCTTCATGCTTCATCCTTATAGCATTCAGAAGTGAGTCTGGAAGCATCTGTTCTCCTTCAACAACCAAATTTTCTAAAGCAGAATGAATCTTGTTGCACTCTTTGCAACAGAACCACTTCCCTTTTGGCAATTCCTAGTGGAAAAGTAATGTCAACATTTGCAAATAAAAAATAAGTAATTATGGTCACAATAAGCTACAAAATCTTGACTAATAAAAATTCACACCTTAAGATTCTCCATATTGTTATCCTTCAAACAGCCAACATGATATTCCCTTTCACACTGAGGGAAGAGTGCACAATATCAGCAATGTAAATAAACAAACTATAAATGCAAAAACACTTCAAAACTAAGACTTAACAAGTCCAGACATGATCTGAAAATAAGATACCTGGTCGCAGAAAATAACAGTGCGAGGACCAAAACTTTTGCAGAAATCATGGCCTCTGCAAGAATCCAATCAAACATATCAGAAGTTGTTAAGTTGAAGGTGCAAGTTTAACGTTGATAATGCTAAATGAACAATTATTAACTCCATATATATAAAGTTAACAGGTAAATTAGCACTTCAATCCATGTCAAAGAAATCCATCAATAGAAAATGTAAATTGACTAATTTACCTTTATCTTATATAAAAAAAAATAACTTAAAAGAGGTTCATCATTGTGAAATAGATTGTGGCAATCAAATATAGGGAAGAATGGGGAGTTAGACATCGAATTAAGCTAGAAGTAAGCATGAAGTGGGAGTTTGGAAAAGCAATACAGCTGGTTGGCACTCTCACTCTAACAAAAAACGCAAATCTATAATGCTAGAAGATTCGGTTTTTGTAATGATATATAGTGTGCTGATCAACGACTGAAGGCCTTTTTTCCATAGCTATTTATGCTTGCTGCAAATAAATCTTCTATGACCGAGTATATAGAGCTAGCAGACAGTATGGAACATTGGAATCCTATCTTTGTGAAAGAGGTCCAAGACTGAGGGTTGTAATCAATTAACACTTTTTTACTTACTCTGCTCTATTGAGAAAAATGTTGGAGTAGATGATAAAACGTGTTGGAAGTTTTTTTGAAATGGTAATTTTAAAGTCCGATCTTATTATAAGTCTTTAAGAGAGGTCATCAATTCATGTCTCCCTTGAAAGGCTATTTGTATGGTAAATGCACCTTGAAAAGGTTGCATTTTTATTTATTTTTTTAGGATTGCAACTTGGGGGAAATTTCTTACAATTAATAATCTTACAAAATGGAAGAGGGTTATTGAGGTTTGATGTTTTATGCGTAAAAGAAACGGAGAGTCTACAAACCATCAGCTATTTCAATGCTTTGTGGCTAAAAAGTTATGGAATTTACTATTTAACGCATTGGTATGAGATGGGTTATGCCTAAACCAGTGCCTGCTTTGCTCAAAATGTAAGTGAAGAAAACCTGTGTTGTTTAGGAAAAGATCTTGGAATGTTATGCCATTCTATCTCATGTGGACTCTTTGGAGTGAAGGAAATAGAAGGCATTTGAGGTTCAAGAGATTTCTATTGATAGAATCAAGTCGTCCTTCGTCCAAACTCTCTTTTCTTATTCACTGTCAGATGGAAGTAGTCCATCCACTTTACTAGATATTTTGGATCTTCCTACCTGATTCGTGAGTACCGTAGTCTACAACCTCTTTTCTTATTCACAGCGAAATATTCTTGGCTAGTTTGCTGGCTATATGATATTGGCTTTTCCATTTAGTTTCATTACAATTAACCAGAAAACTAGACAAGAATATTGCAAATCATAAACTACATAATAAGGTTAGGTCTTAGAAGCCATCGTTGTGATAAGTGTACCCCTCTCCTTATTGCACTGAATAATAAGAGTCCACATTGCACGTAAGTACATTAACATTATTAAGCTAATTCAACTCTAGATAAAACTCTTTTACTAAGATAACTCTACTCTAAATAAAACTCCATTACCCATATTCCAACTATTTCAATTTAGATTCTATTATAAAAAGTTTGAAAACTCTAAAAAGAAATTAAATTTCATTATTTTATTCTACATTATTATATCATCTACCATAAATTTTAGTTTGATTTTAAAAAATAAATCATTTTTCATTTTTCTTAATTAATTCATAGTTTTGACTCTACCAATATTTGTGATTTTTCCTTACTTTACATATGAATTTTAATTAATCTGTGCATCACACAGGCACACTGCTAGTATGAATAATTTTCAGAAGTACAAGTGCAGGGAAGGCAGAAGAAATTAACCTAAAGTTTAAAATTATTTCCCAAAAAATGGGTAGAAGAAAAACACCTCATCATTACACACGGCAACAAACAAATCTGGTCTTGATTAAATCACAAGAAATTGGTCAATCAACAAAAACAGATGAGTAATCATTGAAGGCCCTTCAAGTTTCAGTTACAGATTGCTGATATGCCATTAAATCATCAGGTATAGCTAAAATTTCATACTATATGTGCTGCACCATTATTTTTCCGGGATTCATGCATGCAAAGAAATTAAAGGCAAAAGAAAATACTGAAGCATCTAACATAGAAACTTCTTAGAGCAAGAACAGTGAAAAAAGAACCTGCATAATGCGCATCCACCAAAGTCAACCTCTGGAGTTTTGACAATACGAATGCATCGCATGTTTATCTGTTCTATAGGATCAACTCCAGCAACCCTTCCAGCAGCTACAGCATTAGCATTACGCTCCACAAATTTTTCTTTCTGGAACACATTCTGGCAATACCTACAGTACCAAGTACCACTCGGAATTCTTGGTAGAGGGACGCACTCTGCAATTAGCCAAATTAACCAACATCACAAATGCGACTCAAGCAGATTGGAGGAAGAAGAACCACAATTATTCCAAATTGTGCATGCTAAACAGTGATTAATAAATCATAGAGATTGGCCTTTCACACAAACAGTTACAAGAAACTCAAGAACGTGAACCTTCATATATGTATATATATAGGTGCTAAATTATGATATCCACAGTTTCACAGAAATTATTTTTTTTCCAAAGAATTAGGCAACAAATAAGTTACAGAAATATATATTTGCAACTCAAAACACAATATGCACATCTCTCTCTCTCAATATAGTCCGTAGGAATTTCAGCACATAACTATAATATATGAGAAATTGGATCTTTACTACCAGGTAAAAGGTTCCAATCACACAATGTATTCAAGAAAAACAAAATCTCACCTATGTGAAAGGCCCGCGGGCATCCATCACAGCACAGGAGATCCCCTCCATCCGCACAGATGGTGCAGAGATCATCATTTTCATGGGTAGAGAATTTCCGATCTTTTGAAAGCGATATAGACAATTCATGCAGAGACACTCCATTAGATGTGTAAATGTGTAGGTAACTGCCAAACAAACAAGAGCAAGTCAAATGAAGATATAATAAATAAATAAAAAGAGAAAACTAATACAACTTATTTCTTGTCAATTTCTAAAAATCCTGTCTCTAAAATATGCATGGACCCAGCCCATGGAAGTCTTGCCAGAATCATGTCAATTGGCAAATAAGGAAACAATTGATTTGGACTCAGATATACACCAACTACAGGACCACTGAGGAGATAAGACCACATGATTTGACCTCACCACACAAATGAATAGAACAAATACTCACGGCTTGCGACGTGATGCCCAACCAGCATGAGCTTCAAACTGTGAGGGGCTGACCTGTTCAAAATATGCCAATAAGATTAATCTCTGGCACACACAATATTCAATAGAACATATAACCGCTCAGAAAAGATTCCAAAAGAAAGAGAACATTTCTGGCATACATAATTATCAGAAGAAACCAATTTACCTCAGAGTTGCAGCAAGTACAATAAATTCCAATTCCCTTTTTGTAACCGACCAACAATTTCTGCCAACAAATCACTACTCAGAAAAGAAATCTAATAAATTAATGTATGTGTGCATGTGTGTATATATATATATATATATATATATATATGTGGTTTGTTGATATTCTATTCATTGCTACAACCTGTCCACGAGAATAATATGCCACTTCTGTCCCATCTGGCAGAACATCTTCTTCAAAAACCAACTTATGCAAGCGTAGGTCCCTTTCAAAAGAATAAGGAAAGGACAAAGTTTAACATTCTAATTGGAATCACTACAAAACTGTAAATTACTCGACATGTATCAAATTGAACAGAATAATAAAATTAGAAAGATGCTTACTTTCTAGTAATTCTTCCCTGGCTCTTACTTCGAGATGAGGTACACTTTGAAACATTGTCAAATGACTTTGAAACATTGTCAAATGACTGTGCAACATTTTCAGATGACTTTGAAACATTTTCAGATGACTTTGGAACCAGAACTGGTTTTGGTGATCTGAAATAATTCAAAAATAAATAAATCAATTTTTAAATATCAGAGTTTATAAAATAAATCAAGAAAAGAGAACTGTTGCTTTTTATTATATAGATGATATTTTATTGGAGAATATGGGAGGGAAAATTCAAGTAATCAGCAGGTGAACAAAAATTGAGCCTATAATACAATCTAAATTTAAAAGGGTAAGAAAATCTAGGAATGAAAAAAAAAAAAAGCATTACAGCAGCCTACAACAACCTCATTTGATCATGTCCCAAAACTATTGGTACAACAATAATTTTGTATGCCACAAGAGAGTAACAGTCATCCACGTCATATAATAGGAAAAATAAACACCAATATAAACGCAATCTATGTGTCACCATTCTAATTTACCTACACCTACCTTATTTAATCATAATGCGAGTCTAACTGTATAAAAAATGCTAAGTTTTAAAACCATGATGAAGGCAGAGTATAAAATCCTAGAATCAGATTAGGACTTGCAGGGCACAACAAAGTAGCATCATAAACTTACCTAGTAAGTTTAAGCTTGCCTCTAAAGCACCTCCTTGATAATATAGCCTATTTGTGTTTCTTCATTTTTTTTATAAGAGCTATTTCTGTTTCTTTATTATACTCCCCATCTACTAGGGCTAACAGTCATTAACAACAAACTAATGAAGGAAAGTCCATAATTAGCAGGGAAATTTGAAAGACGAGCAATTCATTGAACCCTAAAAGTTCAAAATTTAAGAAGTTTTAAAAATAAGGTAATGCATTTAAACTCAATACCTATCTCTTCGCCACTACAATGAAACTTATAATTTACCAAAGAAATTGCGACTCCATAATCGGTCCCCTAAGCATCATGTCTGAACACCATCTTCCCTAATTGAAGACTTCCAGAAGGTTCCTAGTGTATATGTATCTAAAAATTGCTAAACACTAATTTCACCTCAGAAATGTGTACTATCAATTTAATATCTATAATACTAAATAACAAGTATGCCAATTTATTGTGTTAAATTGTTACACACAATGTTCATGACGAATTCTATAGTTCAAGATAATCAAATCTAACAAGCTCTAGCCATGTTATAAACAATGTCAACTCAGCAGTGCCAGAAAGGTCTAAAACAATATAAGTGCAATGGCAGGATATTAACAATGCATACCTATTGCCGGTATCAATTGTTTGAGCTAGGGTGACTTGAGACTTTTTCAAATCCACACATGATTCACATAGCAGCATTGACTTCCCATTGTAAGATCTAGGAATAGGCTCTGCAATCCATTAAACATCCAAAACATTACATTTTTTTCCAGGAAAACACACACGCATGCAGATGAACACTATATCCTATCAAAGGCGTGTAAAAGCAACCTCTGCAATTCAAACAGATGGACGATTTCTTTAAAGCAGTGCAACCAATAGCATTTTGGACAAACTCATCCAACGTGTCCAACGAAGCATTTAGGCACGCATTCATGACATCACGAAGAGTGTTCCCATTCTCCAGGTAAATATACTCCGGTGGACGTTTATTTGCACTGCCAGCATGCAGCTCAAACACGGTGGGTGTAAGAACCTACATTCAACATAAAAATAAAGCACACAATGATTCACAAGAACAACAACAACATTAATGGGTCCTCAAAAAACCATACTTGAAAATAATAACCAAAACACTCACTTCAACCCCTTTGCATTTGGCACAGTAACACAATATCCCGGAACCTTTAATCACACCTTTCAGCCCAGTCTCTCCAGCTGCTCTAACCTGCAATACAAAAAAAGACACATAGCCAATACTTCATACCCAAAACCACTTAACTTATCCACACACATAAACAAGCAATGTTAAAATTAATACCTTGGCACCCCGGACATACTTAACTGGCATTCCCTCGAGAATACCCATCTCGAGTAAATCCTTCAACTTGGATGGAAACTTCTTCAATTTCAACATTCTCATATCAGCCGGAGCCGTTGTAACCATACCGGACGAACTACCTACTCCATCATCAACATTTGCAACCACTTTCTTACCACTCTCTTTCACAATACTCTTCTCCTCTTGCCTCGGCTTCAATGCCGAACGAGTAAACCTCCTTGAAGGCGTCTCTAAAGCCACATTCTTCGGCTTAACATCTTCGTTAATCAAAACCCCCTCAATCTTCTCATCCTTAACCAAATCCTCATTCGTTTTCTCGACTCCCGGCTCCGCCTTCATCTCTTCTTCATTCACATTAGGCTTGCTTTCGCACACTAATTCCTCTTCTTTCAAAGGATTCTGAACCATTTCAACCACTCCACCCTTCAATTCCTCGTCGAAAACCGGCATCGAAGTGTCCTCCTTGGAAACCCCTTCTCCGACCAATTCCGATTCTCCAACGTGGCCCTTCGGCTCGTCGTCGCTCGTTAGGTCCACCACGTCGCTTTTAGCTTCCTCCTCGCTCATCGAATCGCCCGAATCTCCCAAATCCTTCGCCTTCTGATCCATAACCTCGTCGTTCTCGGCGTCCTTCGGATCCGACTTCTTCAATTTCTTGCTTCTATTGGTCGCCACAGCCTCATTCTGGGTCTTCCTGGACCGGGTCCGACCCAAGGACCCGCAGATCTCTGATTGCGCCTTCATTGCGAAGGCGAACTCGCGCTTGTGACCCGTCCGAACCCGAGATAGCAACACGAACTCCTCCGAATCCGTACCGTTCGCCATGCACACACACACAAAGATCGATTCAAATCTGATTTTTCAAAAAAATTTAAAAATTTGAGGAATTCAATAAAATAGAGAGCAAGAAACAAATACGTGAATCTTGAAATTGGAAAAAGATTGAATTAAAGAACAAACCTGTAGCCTGGATTGAAGGAATTGAATATTCTTGAAGAAAAAGATTAGGGTTCGTGAGAAGAGAGAGAGAGAGAGAGAGAGAGTTTGGGGATATTGGAAGAAACTGTACGGCTCGGCTTTCTTGGTGTAATTGAAAGAAGGCTCGGGGAATGAGAAAGACAAAGAGAGCACACCTGTAATTTTCGCATTGCCGAAAGTAGCCCTGGGAGATGACGTTTTGTCTCTTATGAAAGGCGAGGTTTTCGTTTTCCACTTGGAGGTCCTATATTTTTGGTGAATTGTATTTGTACTAGTCTCCATTTTTTCTTTGCGCTGATTTCGTTGTTTTCAACTTTTTTTTTTCTTTTTCTTTTGTTGTTTTTTTGAAAGAAAGATTATCACTTCTAAATTCTAATTTCCTAAGCTATATTATCAAAATATGTTTCTTTTGTATGCTATATTAATATATTAGCTAAATTTGTATTTTTCAAATAGATCCATTGGATTTGAATTTATAGAGTTTCATAATAGTTGTTATAAATTCAAAACTTTTTGTTATTTTTTTTTTTTTTTTTTCCCACAGTATTTCCTCAAAACTTTCAACTAGAGAATAATCACTGTTCACGCCGGGTGGGCCCACGAAGGGGTAAAGCGCTGGCCCAGAAAATTCTTTTTAAAGTGCAGGTAGTAGGACTCGAACTGGGGAGCACACCCAGTCGAGCCCAGCGTCCTGAGTTTACTTTTTTTTGATACTTATAGTTTCTATTACTTGATTTTGAAATAAAATTCCACAAGTGCTCTACTACTACCAACTGTAGTACAAGTCTCTATCTTTTTGTATTTTCATTTTAAATTGTAGTTACTTTATTAAAATAAATAAATAAATATATATATATATATATATATATATATATACACGAGACAAATTGATGATCATAAAGTAAAACCATACTATTTTTTTTTTCTTAATCTTGTTTTTCTATGCAAAGATTCGTTTTACGTCTCTCCAAGGGCGGGAAATGCGTAAACTTTGTTTTCGAAACTCATTATAGAATGGGATGGAATTGGAAGCTATTGATTGGCCTGTTGCAGATTCAAGTTCAACCCCACTTATGTGATGTGATGTGATGTGTTCTGCCATGAGGTTAAATTAATGTGTTTTTTGGTCACGTGTGCTCCACCCACTGCTCCTTAAGGAGTAGTATTTTATTTGAGGATAGCTTGTTTATTATTTATGGCCAACTTGCAATTGTTGCATTACCAAAATAAATGTGAGTTCCTATCAAAATTTTAAAAAAATAAATAAATAAAATATGTGAGTTGGAAAACAATCATTGAATTGTGAAGAACAAGGTGTACAAAATAGAAATAATTACATGCCTTTGAGCCTTTGACTTTCATAAGTGATATCAACTTATCAATTGGACTTTAAAGATTTGTGGCGTGGATCATATGCAAATTAGTAAAAACCTGTTATATTAATAATTTGTAAAAATATTAAAAAATAATTTGTAAATGTAAAATCATTTGTTTCTTATCCTATTAGCATGGAAACAAGAAAAAAGTAACCCGGAGTCTCCAATATATATATATATATATATATATAGGCAAAATTGAAAGAAAATCTAATTAGGTTCTAAATTGGATTCCAATTATTGTTTAATTTTGCTCCACATGTTATATTTAAGTTTTTAAATTTTTGTTATAGGTGAGTTAATGAGATACAAAAGACGAAGAGTTTAATATAAATAAAATATAAAAAAAAGTAAACTCATGTGTGTATCCAAAATAAATTAAAATAAAAAAAATAAAAGAGAGAGAGAGAGTATAAGTTGAATCCATATATGTGTGTACTTATAAATTTTTTAATTGAAATGTGCATATGCACAAATTATGCACTAGTATATATAATGAGAAATCATTATATATTTTAGAAATGTATGGTTTATAAAAAAATGCAAGCTAATACCATGTATAATTTGAACATCTTTTCAAAAAAATGTATTGTATGAGCCCAAAAAAGGCTAAGTCCACTTAGAACAGTGGAGCTACGTTTAGAAGACCCAATGCAATTAATTTGTTTGAGTATAAGCTTCCAAGGTCAGCTTTAATACGCTTTTATGATCTAGTTTCTAGGTTAGTGCAGAAATAGTTGAAAGAATCATAAAAAGGGAAACTAAATTTGAGATTAACGCTACCTCGAGTCTGTTCAATGAGCAAATGTTCATAAAAAGTTTAAAGTCTCAAATACAGGATTATACTATACAGATTATCTATTCTCTTTTAATTATTCGTCCCCCCATTTGGAGGGGTTTCCTTTCCTTATATAGTCAATCGAATTGCATCCTACCCTTTCACTTGTACAGCCAAAGGCCTTACTTTGGATGCTTGTCCCATAAGGGCTTTGCTAGAGATGGTAAAGTGTGCCATGAATTGTGAGATTACTGTTCAGGGGTCATTCCTTCATCAATGCGGCTAGCTAAGTTGGTATAGTGTATTGAATGCAGAGGTGATGGCTACTTTACTTGGATATTTCCCGTCTTCTTTACTTGCACGTCTCTACTATTTTCTTAGGTATCTTGTCATTTGGTGCAAGTGGCCTACTCAACGCTTCCCAAGGTAGGCTCACTCCTCGGGGAGTTGGTCTCCTCATCCTTCTTCCTCGAATTCTCATCCATGTGCTGGGTTAGAACTTAAGCATGGATGGGCCCTTCCATCCCATGAGCCTTATTCCGTACTTGGATCTTGTCCCTCCCATATGTATAATTTGAACTGTATAATTGTGATTGTTTTTAATTGTATATGTACATATGCATGAGACGACGCACTAGTACAACCATAATAAAGGAAGTATAATTGCCTACGTATTAAAAATATTTAGGTTTTAATTATTTACTAAAAAAATGTAGCTTCAATTTCGTTCTTTATGCAAGTTTTTTTTTTTTTTTAAGAGAGTTCCAACATATGGTATCTGTTCCTAATGATAGTTATTGATGCAATTTGGATGTGCATTTACAGTATCAAACGGATAGAATTACCCATATAAACGCGTCAACATATTTTAAATTAGTTCAATCAAAATTAATGAGATGTTCCTTTGGTAAGCCTTCTCAAGCTCTACCGTTTGAGCTACATCCCCGTTTACACAAAAAATTGATTGGTGTCTTGATCTGATGATAAAAAGTACTCATCAGAAGCAGATGCCATAGGTTGAAACTCTCTAAAAAAAAAAATTAATGGGATGTTTCAAAAGACAAAAATGAATTTTAGGTTGATCAAAAACAGTAGTTGCTTTAATGTGGATAACCCTCCCTATCCTTGCAATCATAATTCGAATTTTTTTTTTTTTTTTTTGAAAGTCAATCATAATTCGATCTTAACTCTTTGTTACTATGATAAGGTTTTTTTTTTTTTTTTGTTGGGTGAATGTAAAGGCAATGGGAAATTTTAATGTTTGAAAATGCAAGAGCGATATAATTTGATATAGCCAAATTTGTAGTTGAATTTTAACGTCAAATTTTCTTTTCCTAAATTTTTAAAATATTTTCTCGCTCCCTTCAACACTATCTATATCTTTGCACTAATTGCAACTCATATCACCACCCACACTTTTGCCTTGATCTCTACCAACACCTTTGCCCTCATTGTGAGACGTATCATTGCCCACACCACATTCCTAAGACAGAGTTGTAGTTACATAGTAAGCAATTTGAGAGCAACAATGTAAGGTTCATGTGTAATGTCTTAAACCAAGAAAACAAATTTTCCTGGAACTTTATCTCTCTTTCCTCTTTCTCAATTCTTAAGACAAAAAAAAAAAATATATATATATATATATATATAATGAGTATTTTAAATTAAATATAAGGAAAATGAAGGTTGTAATGTATAATGTATTTGGAAAATATATAACTAAAATATAAAAGATGAGGAAAAAGAGAAGAATTATTAGTTATTACACGTTAGTTGCAAAACCGGAGTAAATAAAATTATTAAAATTAGCACCCTTTCTCTCCCTTTCTTGGTTTTGTTATTTCTTAAACTTTGGTGTGTTTAGATACCGCTTATTTTGCTGAAATTGAAAAATTATTGTTGAAAGTACTGTAGATAAAAGTAAAAGTTAGTTGAAATAGTACAGTGAGATCCATGAATAATGCCAAAAAGTATAATGAGACCCATAAATAGTAGCAAAAATAAACTGAATAGTAAAATAATTTTAATTTTTCATTTCAATCTAAATGCACACTTAATAAATGTCAGTTAAAAATAAGGGAGTAATGGTCTGTCTAGTCTGATTTTTGCATTTCTTGGGACCAAACCATTCCGTTTGATCCCATAAAAGCCTCGACCAAACCTATCCAAATAAGTGTCCAATCTCAATCGGTCCTAGTCAGTCCGATTCAGAGTTTCAGTCTTGAGGTTCCATTGTTGGGCTTACAATTTTTTGGGCTTTTGCAAAATAAATTTGGATATTTTTATTTAAAAAAAAAAAACTAGTTAATTCAATATGCCAAATATATGTTCGGTTGTATTAGAATAGAATGGGAGGAAAGAATGAGAGAGTTAGGTTATTAGAGTTTTATATATATAAATTATATGTGCATAATATTGGTTTGGTTCGGTTCAAACTTTTTTTTTTTTTGGTTGCAAAACCGGGATTCGGACCATAATCCAAAATCTACACACACGTATAATAATAATAATAAGTGTAGCCGAGAGAAACTCAAATTAGAGTTCTAATTTTGCGTCATGTGTTCTAAATTATTTATTTTCAAAGAGTTTTATTTATTAATTTCAGAATCAAATGTGGGACCACATCATAAATATTCATTAAAGTGAGTTATTAAGTACAAAAACCAAAGAGTCTAGAATAAATGAATCGTAAAAAAAAATAAAAATGCTTCACAATAATTAAAAAAAAATAGACAATTTATATTTTATACCTAATAATATCCTTACAAATTTTTTTAAAGAGTTAACAAAATATAAAAATGACTATCAATAGTAACAATTATATATATAAATTATATTATGCATCTTATTGTATATTTTTAAGTGCATCAATACATATGCATGGGGTTACAAGCTAATTTTTATAACGAAGGACTGAAATTGACCAAATACCTTAGAAAATTGAACCAACCCAAATTTCCAGTCAATATGGTCTAAACAGGTTTTTTACTGTCCTAGTTAAAAACAATTACAACATTCATATTGCAAAAAAAAAAATTTGGATTACACAATGTTTTGATGTTCCCCAAATATATTTTAATTAAATTACATAAGGCCTTGAAATTAATTTGATTTCGGAATTGATTTAATAATATTAATTAAAAATTATTATAATAGAAATACATTTTTCACAAAAATTTTCCTAATATTATACGTATTGTCAAATAAATCATCCTATTCAATATAATCAATATAATAAATGTAAATTACCTAATACATAATTACATATAGGCATATAGCTAAGGAATAAGTATTCTCCAACTTAACATGAATGTTTGATTGGGCCAAAAAAAAAAATTCAGTCTTGACCTTTTTATTTTATTTTATAGTTTTTATTGAGTTCAAGCTCTAATTTACATGATTATCCCAATTGGGTTACTTGCAGAACGTCTTATGAAACTCAAATAACCATATGTAAATTGAGAGTTTATAATTTTTTGATCCCAGCAATAAACCCTGGGGGCCTAAATGAGAGAAAACACCGTAGCCTGCTAGCTTCACGACAAAATCAGAAAGTACAGTGGCATATAAGCAAAGTTTTGCATTATTTTGGTAGGAGAGGAGTCAGTGACAATCTGAGCCATTGTGTAGGGGTAATATCGTCACGAAGCTAAAAAATGGGTGATCCTTATCACAATTTTTCTATTTCCCCTCTTACGTTTCCCCAATTTTTTTTTTGAAATTCGCGATTTTTCGCGGCTTTAGCCAGCCAATTGAGAATAGTGACCAAATAACAAATCCACAGTCGCCAAGTGTACACACGTCTGGTTTTGCTTAGGTTTTTACCGAGGTTGAGACAGTGAGGGGCCACACTGAACTTACGTGAAACCCACGTATCAAGTGGCACGTGAATTACACGTAGCCTCTAGCTCTTTCTTTCTTATCGGAGAGTGAACCTCACGCGCTGTAAAAGGAGTGGGAAAGAAGTTTTTGGCTTAAGTAATCAGGGTGGTAAATTGAGAGAGTATTTACTTTTATCGGTAAAAATATTCCCCGTGCTCATTAATCTTAATTTTAAACCTTTTAAACCCCCCCGCGCCCCACCCCCTCCCAAAAAAAAAAAAAAAACCCTATTTAATTTAAACTTTTACAAAATAAAATCATAAAAAAAATTAAATATTTTTAATAAAAATAAGAGGAAATATTAGGAAGGTTATTAAGAACTTGTGCCCATTATTTCCTAGGATTGTATTTAGAAAACATTCAAATTTCTATGAATTTTACTATAAAAGACTTATACATTATATATGATGATGCCGAAAATCTCACCAGTGAGTTGCACAATGCTTGCGCGCTCGGAACTACACCTGCACAACAAAAAAGGAGAAGACCTAACAGAGAGCACCGGTGTGGTGCCGGCCAAATACCCTCCGAAGGTCAAGTTAGGACTTGTTTCAACTCTAGAGTGCTAGAGAGGGGTTAATTGTGCGTACCTCGATTTGTGAGGGTATTGGGGCTTTTATAGTAGTAGAGGGTTGACCTCTCTTCCTTGGAGTAGAAGTCTTTTCCATATAGGGATTCATGTGAGCGTAGATTGCGGAATCCTTTCCTTATAGGATTCTATCACTAGGTGTGGTGTCCAAGTAAAAGGATTTTCTTGAACCGTCGGCTTCATGATCCGTCAGCCTGGACAGGGGTGTCATTCTCGTCAGCTTCTAGGGTTATCCTTCGTCACATGAATTTGTCAGCATAAGTGTAAGCTGACGGGTTCATCATGTGAGGCTGTATAACCGTCGGCCTGACGTATGCTGACGGCTTAGGCATGTGGGGCTGTATAACCGTCAGCTTGACGTACGCTGATGGGTTAAGCCTAAGGCGATGTCTAACCGTCAGCCTTAGTATACGCTGACGGATTAAGACTATAATGCTGCTATTTTTTATTCCTTATCAATATATAATATATATAAGGGGAAACTATGTATTTGGTCTCTATCATTTACATCATATTTTAATTTGATTCATAATCTTTCAATTGTATCAATTTGGTTTCTAATATTTCAGTATCGTGTCAATTTAGTTCTTGTCTTTATCTCTCGATGAAAATCGTTGATATAACTAACAATCAAAATAAAAAATGAGTTTCCTTGATGTGGCAATACACTAATTTTTTATTTTGACCGTTTGTCATGTCAAAAATTTCCATTAAAGAGATAATGGTAAGAACTATATTGACACGCTTTGAAAAGTTATTGATCAAATTGACACAATTGAAATGTTATGGACCAAATTGAAATATAGTGTAGAGAATAAGTAAAAAATATGAAATTTACCCTATATATAATTAATGTCACTTCAACAATATAATAAATAAATAAATAAATAATTTTTTTAATTATAAAATGTTTATAAAGTTTATATGTAATAAAAGTTGTAGTCTTAATATCTTTAGCATCACTCGTAATATTTTGAAATATAGCAAAATAAGGTACAGTGGAAAGAGAACCTATTTAGTTATAAAATGATTATTCTTCTAATAGAAAAAAGTTTTAAAATTAATTTAATTTATTTAAATTGGGAGTTGGAATGTATTACACTAGCTTAATCACCATTAACTTATCTTGCAAAGTGCACAATCACTACAAATTATACTTTTTTTAATAAAAACTATATATTATACTTAGTAACTATCAGTTGTTTGAAAGATGATTAGTGATGAATCTCCATTGTAGATACTATTGAATCATCATTAATAAAAGTTGTCATATCTCAAAAATTACTTATGAAATTTTATTTTATATATTATTTTTACTGTACTTGTGAATTTCTTATATGTATGGAGATATAGTGGTGAATGAATTTGTGTCCAAATGATAATGTAGCGTGGGATGATTGGTTATGTTTGAAATTTTGGCGCTCAAGGGAAATCTTTGTGGAGCGCCACGTGGAAAAAGGGATAATTTGGCCGTTTGAACTTTGAACATTAAAAGTTCAAATTTTAATCCCTAAATAAACTATGTGGTAGGGAACTAGGGATAGGATGACATACACATGGTATATTATTGGCTGCATTCTGCTATTAGAGGTGGTACGAAATACAAACGAGATGCCACACTTGCACTTGGTATTATGGTAGCTTTCTCCTCTGTAATTTTCAATAAGTATTAGTCTTTATCCCAAAAAGAAAGAAAGAAAGAAGTACAAGTCAAGTGCAATATAGGTGCTGTTATTTAAACTATGTGGTAGGGAACTAGGGATAGGATGACATACACATGGTATATTATTGGCTGCATTCTGCCATTATAGTTGGTACGAAATACAAATGAGATGCCACACTTGCACTTGGTATTATGGTAGCTTTCTCCTTCGTAATTTTCAATAAATATTAGTCTTTATCCAAAAAAAAAAAAACGAAGTATAAGTCAAGTGCAATATCTAGGTGCTGTTCTTTAGGTTTCCCTTTTAAAATTATGTCATGTGAATTTTTTCTCATAAGATGGAAGTGTATTTTTAGTTAAGTAGTCATATAACTGAATCTTAAGAAATCTAAGGAATAACACCTAAAGTATTGTACCTGAAGAGGACAAAATTTGGCATGACAGATCCGTTCAAGTAGACCCAACGATACTAGGTTAGTGGGCTATCAGAGATAAGGCAACAAAGGGGGATCGGATGAATAGGACATGTGACGGATGGATTCCTCCCCATAATGGACGGATAGTCCCCCGATATGGACGGATTCAAATCACATGAATACAAGGTAGACAGATACTAACGCCACGTGATACCAACATGGTTTTGAGTGGGCTCCAAGGAATCCTAAATTGAAATAACTTGTGTCTCATGGTTAACCCTAATCAGTAGAGTTCCAATAGGAAAAGAATCTCATAATATACGCACATTTATGATGATCTTCCCCTTAAAGAAAACACTTTCCTACGCAAGAAACGGAAGTTGGTTATATACTACTATAAAAACCCAAAGCCTCAAAAAACAAGCTACGCATAATTCACCCCAGTTTTGGCACTCTAGACTTGTGAAAAAGTTCTCTAACTTAACTATCGGAGGGTTTTTGACCGGTACCACATCGGTACTCTCCCAAGGTCTTCTTGTTTTGTGTTGTGCAGGTATTGTCTTGAGCACGTGAGGACTGTGTAACTAACGGACGATTTTTGCCATCATCAGTTGTCGTCGTCTGTGGGAAAGCCTTGAGATAAGCCATACCTACTGCTTCCTGGACAAAAAGTTGCATGGTATTTACATGTTTGATGGCAACAACCACTAACAATCAAGGTGACGAGCCGCACACCACTGCCCTAGAGAGACAAGTTCAAACCCTCGCAGCAGCAGTGGAATGCCTCACCAATCAGAATCATGACTTAGAGGAGTAGCTACGCTAGAAGAACGCAGCACTTAACACCTAGGAGGAGGACTAGGAAGGAACCAGCGCTGAAAGAAGGAATCAAGAGGGGCCGGAAGGCAGCAACGCCCCAAATAGACAAGAGCGGTAGGATTCCAGCCTTCCATCCGCCACGGATACGGCTCCCCCTCACATAGTTGTGGAGATGCAGATAATGAAGGAATGGATGGACTTTATGATGAACGCCCTCCGAGGATGGGCGTCCCTTGCCCCTCCCTTGGCTAAGCGGAGTTGCCGTCTTCTTAGGTTCAGCCTTTAACCTGACAACTTGATCAGGTGTCACCTTGGGCTTTTCTGGAGGACAGTCAGTCTTCTCTGATGGTTTCCTCTTGAACGACGGGTTGGCCGAACCCATCCCTTTAGGGAGTTAACTCCCATCTTGTTTTTTCTTTGCAGCTTGTTGCTTGATGTAGGCCTTTCTTTTGCTGACTTCCATTTCTGCACAAAGGTGGACGGATAAAATTAGTTAGATAATTTAAAAGCAAATAAAGTGTTGGGAAATTTAGACCCCGGTTGATAGAATTAACAAGTTTTAAATCCAAGTTGTTAATTAGATTTATTATGAATCAAACTTGTTAAAACAAACAAACATCAATATCATGTCAAAATCATGTGCAGCAGAAAAGTAAATAAGACAAGATATGATGACCCAAGAAAACCAATGAAACAAACTAGTTTCACAGAAAAAAAAAACCTGGGGGGAAACCTTCTCGAAAAGCAATCTATTATAGTAAAGAGAAGTTTCAGATATAGTACAAAACCTTTATCCCTAGACTCTACAATCCCCGTAAATGAACTTACAACAGAAACTTTCTACCGCTTCAGAACCTCCGAACTCTTCAATATATGAACGCCACCCTTTTGATGCACGAATCCCAGTACATGACTAACCAATTGCGGATCCCAGTACGTGACTTCAATCACCAACTAGAAGAAAATTGTTGGTTGCAAAATTCTTCACTTCATCAACAATGAAGATCAAGAAGCACTTGGTTACAAAACTCTAAGGCGCAAAGACGCAGTAGCTTCTTTCAGAGAGAATAAGGCATCGGTCACCTTCTGCATATGTTCTACATGTATTCTCTTATGTGACGGCCTCTAAAATAAGCCTTATATAGGTCTAGGGTTGTGAGAAAAGAAACCTTACACATACATGTCAGCATGGGCCGAAAATCAGATCTGAAAATCTGAATTCCCGTAACCTCGATCGATCGAGAGGTGTCGAGGAGGTGTCGAGCTTTAAACTTCAATAGATACAGCTATCGAGAAGCTATTGAGGAGCTGTCGAGGAGACATGATATTTCTCGATCGATCCACCAACTGTCGAGAAGGTGTCAAGATTGCGATAGCAATCAACTGAAGAGCTCGATAGATAGTCTAGCTATTGGGAGGTGTCGAGTAGCTATTGAGCTATTTGTCCACAGGTGTTGAGTTATCTGTCCAGCTTTATTGAACAGTTTTTCTTCACTTGTTTCTAGGTCCAATCTTCATGGCTTTAATACTAAACTTGAACAACATGTTTCTTGAAGTATTAAACACATCATAAATCTACCAAATTACAAGTAAAGTGTGTTTTGTCAAATGATCAGCCAATTACATAAAAGAATGACATATGTTCTTAGCAAGTGAAACACATATGTCCTAACAGAAAGAAACCAACGTATTGGGCGACGGACTTACGTTGGCGAACTTGACGGTCATAGTGACGGGCAGCTGCTGTGGGTTCTGGTCCGTCATAATACCAATAGAGAGTATCTAAGTTGACTAGTTTAGCCCACGTCCTCTTTGACAGCGTGGATTTGTTGAAATTTTTTTCCAAAAAACTCCACTGCTTAAGTGTGACTTGAGGATGATCCCGAGCTGCAATAGGAGACGGTTAAAGTAACAAGTAAAGCTAACACAATTAAACACCTAAATACAGACGGATGCATACCAGACGGGGGCATTATACCCTATGTCTTGTTGACGGGTATGCACCCTTGGTCACTAGGGTGACACATCCGTTCGTCACCTTCCATAAAAAAATAGCGACTCTTCCAATTCCTGTTTAAGTCGGGGGTGTCACACATGAGCCTCAGCAACGAGCTCCTGGGCACAAAACTATACATGCCTTTGGACTTAACGATCTTAGTCGGATGGTAACAGTGAAAGAACTCTTCCACCGTCAACCTACATGCCCCATCGGACATGGCCCTATACAAAACCTCTGTGCCAAGGAAAACCCTCCAAGTGTTTGGGGCAATTTGGGTGACGACCAACCCTAAGTATTGAAGGAGGAGAAGGTGGAAAGCGCTCAGTGGGAATCTGAGCCCTGCTTTCAGCATTTGCTCATAGATTTCAACGCCTTTAACACCCTCGTAATAACACTTCTCTGATTTGTAGGGTAGACGGAGGGGTATGTGGACGAGTATCTGATACTTCTCCCTATGTGTATTGAAGTGTGCTTGTTTGATGGTAGAAATGAAGTCGTTGACCATCCACAAAGGAAGTATTATAAACTCCCTAAGTCCATTTGGACCTATGACGGATTGGATTGAGGGTTTAGCACTAACTAGCCCATCAGTAGAATCACCCTCTGACCTATCCGTGTCCAAATCCTCATCCCTTATGGAAGGTGAGGTGGCCGACGGATTCCTCTCAACACTTGAGGTGTCAGGGTCGTTCTGACCTGACGGGAACACCTTATCGTAGCCCGCCCCCTCACGAACACACAATTGTTTACTCGACGCACTAGACATCTGTTACCTACACGTGACAGGTAAACCCTAAGACATTGACAGATCTACATTGACGATGGGTGTGCAAAAATAAAAAAAATAGCAAGGGAATTCAACAGAAAGGTGAAAAATACTTATCGGTTGAAGATGAGCAATAGGAGAAGTGTAGATGACGGGCGCATCAAGTAGACAGTATGCTAGTTTATCAAAGGAGGCGATAGCGCTCTGATTGTGAATTCGCTGAAGAAAGTAAGGAATGAGAAGTAAAGAAGCAAGTTTATATAGAGGGAACGGCACGGAAGACGAAGGGACGCTTCGTTCCAAGAGATTAACCACTAAAGAAACGTCACGTGCCCCTGCAACATTAATGACCCTAGGCTAGCCTGTCAATCTGTGAGCACTTCTTAGGAGATGAGTCAAATCGTCACTCCACGGGTTCGTCCCAAGGGGGTGACGAACCCATGGAGTGAAGGGGCAACTGAAAAGGACAAAATTTGGCGTGACGGATCTGTTTAAGTAGACCCGACGATACTAGGTTAGTGGGCTGTCAAAGATAAGGCAACAAAGGGGGATTGGATGAATGGGACATGTGACGGATGGACTCCTCCCCATAATGGACGGATAGTCCCCGATATGGATAGATTCAAATCACATGAATACAAGGTAGACGGATACTAAAGCCACGTGGTACCAACATGGTTTTGTGTGGGCTCCAAGGAATCCTAAATGGGAATAACTTACGTCCTATGGTTAACCCTAATCAGTAGAGTTCCTATAGGAAAAAGATCTCATAATATACGCACATTTATGATGATCTTCCCCTTAAATAAAACATCTTCCTACGCAAGAAATAGAGGTCGGTTCTACACTACTATACAAATTCAAAGCCTTCAGAAAAACAAAGGTACGCATAATTCACCCTAGCTTTGGCACTCTAGAGTTGTGAAAAAGTTCTCTAACTTAACCATCAGAGGGTTTTTGGCCGGTACCACACTGGAACTCTCCCAAGGTCTTCTTGTTTTGTGTTGTGCATGTATTGTCTTGAGCACGTGAGAACTGTGTAATTAACTGATGATTTTCAGCATCATTAGTACCTAAGTTTTGTCCATAAGTCAATAACTCCTGCATGGCTGCATTAGTTTAATAAACTATATAATTTTGGTCTATTTTATTTTTTGTCTAAATATGAAGTAATGATTATTGTAGTTATTAATATGCATGTATTATGATTGTATTTGTATCTAGAAGTAGAAGTAGAAGTAGAACTATCAAATTATCAAAACATAAAATCATAAGGTATAAAACCATGAGGTCTTCAAAACTTATGTTGCAACAATATTAAAAGGTTAACCAAATGAAGGATGTTTTCCATCTACAATTATGGCTAATTTTTCCAATAAAATTTTTGTAGTCTTTCTTCTCAAAAAAAAAAAAAAAAAAAAAAAAAAATGAAGATGTTTTCCATTTTATATATACTAGGGATTTGGGGTAAAGTTGTGGCTTCATTAGGTTTTTTTTTATTTTTTATTTATTTATTTATTATATATATATATATATATATTTATTTGGTTCATTACTATTGGAATCTTTGGCTTGTATATTTTTTAAGCTAAATTTGGAAGCTAATTAATATTCTATTTGGATTTCAATTGTGCTTATAATATATAGTATGTGGATTTTTTTTGGACGAGTGGAAGTAATAACAAAAAAGAAAAAAGAAAGAAAAGAACGGTGAAAGCATAAGAGCATTAACATCCGGTTTCTAAAAAATATCTCATTTTACCATCTCAAAAACTACTTTATCTACTATACCATATCACTTTACAACACACTTAATATCCCAACTTTTTTTTTCCCAACACAACCACCATTCAAACCCAACCAACTACCAATCATCAACAGAACAACTTGCCACCACCATTATCAACAACACAACTACCACCCCAACCCACCACCCCAACACTGCTCACCACCCAAATCAACCTAACAAATCACAACAAACCCATACCAAAATCACAAAAAAGAAGAAGAAAAAAAACTAGCAAAATCACAACAAATCCATACCAAAATCACCAAAATCAACCCAACAAATCACAACAAACCCAAAACCCAAACCACAATCCACCACTGTAGCAACCACCAGTTTGCATCGCTGCCACCCACTAGACCCACCACACCGTCGCCACCCATCGACCCAAACCCACTCCCACACAAATCACAAGCCATCAAAAACCAACATACGACAGCAAATCACAACCGATCCACGAAGAGTGAGAGTTAGAGAGAGAAGAAAGTAACCCACCTATGGTGGCAAAACCCCCACAGCGCCACTGCCTTCAACCAGAGAGAGAGAGAGAGAGAGGGAGGGAGGGAGGGAGGGAGGGAGGCTAAGATGAGAGGAGGGAGACTTTGGCGAGAGAGAGAGAAGTGAGTCAGGGAGAGAGAGAGAGAGAAAAAAATGAGATGTTTTTTTGATGAGGAGAAGAATAAAAAAGAGTATTTTATTATTGCAACTGAGCTACCGTGTCTTTTAAATTTAGAATGGTACTGTAGCTCCGTTGTAAATTTTGTTTACAATTACAACTCTAGATAATGCATATTTTTAGTGGTTTGATACTAAAATTTAGCATATCCGGAGTTTTACAACTCCGAATACTGATGCCTTAACAACTGGCCATTGGTAATGTTGAAAATATCAAATCTTGGGCTTTGTATAATCAAACCCTTGAATTTTAGCTTTTGGGTTGAGAAAAGATTTTACTTATTTTTTGTGGAAGGATCCTATAACTATCCTAACTTGAATTTTAGGTTTAAATCAATTTAAAAATAAGTAACTTATCATACATTAGAATGCTTGTGATTGATAGCAACTTCATTTACTTCACCTATAGCCTACACATGACCACTGTCCCATACATGTGAGGGTCACATACAAGCACACTTCCTTAGAGACATGTGTATCACTATGGATAGGTGGTTAAACTAAGATTGAGTAATAACCTAGGAATTTTACCCCTTTCCACTACTTAAAATGTAAAAAATTAGTGTTGGGTTAATATAGTTTAACCTTGGTTAATTAATTCAATCACCCAAGTTGATTAATTAGGTCAAATTACATGCAAATTGTGGAGGCACTAACAAATCATCAAATAAACTAAATGTAGCAGAAATTAAATTGACATGGTGATTTGTTGACAAATGGGGAAAACCTTTCGCAAGGCAAAAATCCAACTAGGTGAATTTAAGGTCACCATTCCCAAAAATCCACTAATCAATAATCAAGCGGTTACAAGTATGATGAATCTTATCACTACCCTGGCTTATCCCAAAATACCAACCTACAGTTGAACCTTCACTTCAATTCCCAATTGAACTTGATCTTGTAGTAGCCTTCTTTCCTTTAATGCACAAATTTCCAATCTGTAAGTAATTCCTTTGCACGAATCACAGTACGTGACTAACTTCAATAACTTGAATGATTGTTGTTAGCTTCACTTCATCAACAATGAAGATCAGGAAGCATTTGGTTACAAAACCATATGGCTTACAAACGCAGTAGCTTCTCACAGAGAAAATTAAACTCTTGGTCTCTATATCTGTATATGACGGCAATTAAAATAAGGCTTATATATATCTAGGGTTGTGAGAAAAAAAAAAACCCTAAACAAATAATACAGCATGGGCCGAATTTCAAATCTGGAAACTTTGAAATCGTAATTCTTGATAGACCGAGCTTGTGTTGAGCTTCCCATTTAGTCTTGATAGCAGCTATCTATCGAGCTATTTGTCGAGCTTTAATAAAATAATTTTTCTTCACTTACTTCTTGGATCAATCTTCATGTCTTTAATACTAACACTTGATATGTTTGAACAACATATTTCTTGATATGTTAAATCCAACTTAGATCTACCCAATTACAAGTAAAATGCGTTTTGTCAAAGGATTAATCAATTATATAAAAAATATGACCCTAACAATTAGTATTTTATTTGGCTTTCTTATTCAAAACATGGCATGCAATTAAGATAACTTATTTATATATAAAAATTTAAGGGAGTGCATGATTCGATTAACATGGCATTTGTTAACTCAATCAAGAGTCTATTTTTATTAAACCAAATTGTTAAACCATGCAATATGGATAAGTAGTTTTATAGATAATCCATAAAGACTAATTTCAAAATTATTTTTAAAAATCACCATAGAAATTTGATGATTAAATTTTTTTTTCCTACTTGATTCACTTGGAAATGATGAGATACTTGTGTCATTCTCATTCAATTAAACAACCTCTTATCGAAAATAAAGATATTCAATTAATTAGTATTCATTTTATTATCAAAATGCAGTAACATGTTTGCTTGTTACAAAATACTCCATTATTGAAGGCAAACAAGCAAAGTAATACTTTAAGAGCACCAGCAACCAAAAAGGGTAACTAAATTGATTATTAAAGAGCATCACCATTAGGTGTATCAAATGCCAAATATTTGGCATTAAATTTGGCACACCAAACACCAAAAAACACCTCACAGCAAGTGTTTGAAATGTGCCAAATATTTGACATTTGTATCCGTACCATTCCAAATTTGGAACGGTATAGACACAAATGCCAAACCAAAAAAATGATTTTTTATTTGACTTTTCTCTCTCCTCTCACTTCTTTAATTGATTTTTTTCCTCTCTTTTCTCACAATCTGTCTCTCTCTCCCAATCGGTGTTCTTTCTCTGCCTCTTTCCTCTTCAGATCAGATTCCTAGCTCCTCCCTCAACCCCAACCTCAAAAGTCTTTCTCTCTCTTTGCACCTCAAATCAAACCCAAATAAACTTCTTTCTTCTCTCTTTATCGAGTGGCAGAGCTATGGATTGGGTCGTGATTGGTTGAGATAGTAGATGGGTTAGTTGGGTTGGGGTTTTTGGCGGGTTGTTGGTTGAGTTTTGGGTTTGGGTGGTGAAGTTGGTTGTGATTTTGGTATTGGGTGGTTTTGATGGGTTTGGAATTTTGTTGGTTTTTGAGGTAGGTTGCGGTGCCGACCTCGATGTGTAGTCCCTCATGCAACGCTTATCTCGCTGCCTTGTTCTCTAGAACTCGCCGCCGACCTCTCTCAATCAAGTTGTGGGTGTGAGATTTAGGATGGTGCTGTGGATTTGAGATTTGGGATGATGCCGATGGGTTTGAGATTTGTTGTTGTGGGCAGTGGTGTGGTGTGATGTTATGGATTTGGTGGCAATTTTAGTTAAATATTATTTTAATATGTATATATATATTTTTAATGTTTAAAATCTAAGAATAGAAGATGTGATAAATGGTGAATTGTAAAATAGTGTGTTAAAATAATAAAGTAAATCTTTGATGTGTCAAAATAGTATTTTTTATAAGAGACCTGATGGTGATGAATTATACCATGGTTTTGATTTTGTATAAAGGTTTGCCAGGATAGACATTGACATTCAATATTAATATATTATACCCATTAAACAATTAGTAATTAATTGACATGGACAGCTACGTGGGAAAAAGAGGAGAAGATCACCAACTCTGCACTTGTCATTTTCTAACACTGTTGATAATGCTGCCACCATTGGGTAGCATAAAACAACACCAGATTGGTTATATATTTCCAACTGCACCAACCTAAATCCGCCATGTAAAACCATAACTCAACCTTACACGTCCTTTGAGGCTTGACCTCTCTCCATTCATGACATTGTGTTATATGGAAAATGGATTATGGACTCAGGTACAGGTGTCAGATTTTAGTATATGTGCAGGATATTCTTCTGATTTCCAAAATATCCTCCACTATGTTGAAGTGTACGTGCATATATTAGCCATATCCTTATCTATGTGAGGTGAGGGCTACATAGCTATGGTTAACAAAGTAATTCACATGCATTTGTTTATTTCCTTTAACTCTTTCTTATCTCATGCCCTTTGCCAATCTTTTAGATGTATGACATATCTGTTTTTGGTTTCTATATACTTATGTCTCTATGATTATTTTCTTGATTCTTTTTTTTATAGAGACAGTGGTGACCATATATAAAGAGACAGATGAGGGTCGAATAAGAGATATGACATCACAAAAAATGCTATCACAATTTTATTTTATTATTATTATTATTATTATTATTTTTATAAAAATAAACACACGCATATACATATAAGGAAGAGAGAAAAATATTTTAACATAAAGACACGCCACAAATTCTACTAAAAAATCATAATAACTTTTAAGGAAAATATCATTACAGTTGCCAATTATTTTGAACCCTAAAAGTTTGGAATACCAATTAAATTGATAAAAGAGGGAATATACTTCAAAGAATATGCTTTTAGCTTTCGGCATAACATTACTTAATTAAGAAAGGAAAAGCATAATACATATCTTAGACAATCATTTCTGAAGAAAGTTTGAAGGCATACTTTTTATTTTCCTCGTAGCCAATGAACTAGCAGCAAGAGCAGAAATGAATCAAATGATTGGTAATCTTCTGATCACGATCCGGTCATATTAGGCTAAATCCCCATCAGAGTTGACTTTAATTTATAGAATGCTATTTGGGTTTGGGTGAAGGTGGACCCTAGGGTATTTCATGCTAGTCATCTCTTAATTGAGTTTGTAGTCGCATGAAATTGACAAACCATGGGTTTGTTGTCGCACGAAAATGTTATTAATCTCTTGCTTTCTGTACAAGTCAGCATGGGATATTCTCCATTTTGAAATCGGTATATTTGTTCTTTAGTTGTTAATGTGTTAACAATTGATTTCTACGCAGTTAAAAATTTGCAAGTAGCTACTCTTGTATATATATAGTATTTTAAATAGGGGTATATACTACCCAAGAATGTGACTTAGTGGTATGAAGTTTTTGTGACCCATTACACTTATGAGTCTAAGAATTGTGGGTTTGAGTAATAGCAAACCCCATTATTGCTTGGGCAATCTCACTTTATACAAGAGTAGGGTTTAAGTATGGAAAAATATAAAGTTTAAATCAAAGGATACTAAAAGGACTAGTTTGGTTCAAAATCCTGAGAAAATTTTGTTTGAGTTGTGAGTTCAAGTAGTGGTAAGCTCTATTATTGTTTGTGTAATCCCACTTTAGACACGAGTAGGGTTTAAGTATGCAAAAATATAAAGTTTAAACCAAATGATACTAAAAGGACTAGTTTGGTAAAATTCATTTGAGTTTTTTATTTATTTATTTATTTTTAATACAAAATAGAAATTCTACTATAACCTAATCTATGTGTATATGTGTATGAAACTCTCTCCTAGAGGCTTGAACCCTGGCCCTTACTCCCCCCACACTTCACAATCACTTATACTTGTGGAGTGACCCTCGCACCAAGAATGTGCGGTGGTATTTGAGTAGTTAATATAACATTTTTGGACACGATTTAATCAAAAAAACTAAAATTTATGAGTTATATTATATTAATTGCTCACCATTGTCATTATTATTTCGTATCAAACTTCATTCACACACCCACACACAATTTCAAGACAACTTTCAAATTTTAAAGACAGATGAGAACTTGAATAGTTAATATATAGACTCAATACCGAATCTCTCCTGTGCTGTGAGTGCGCTGTGCGCGTGTTTGGACAACTAAATGTGTTACTGTGTTACATCAGATGAAAAGGCAGCACTAAATTAAAGCTTAACTCAATTGCTGATAGGAACAAAGTGCTCATGTCAGTACTTTGTGTTGGATCGTAAAATATTGTGTTGCTCATATAGATTATAATTTATGAGAGGAATAATAATTGCTCTTACAGTCCGTGAAATATCCTTTTAATAATATTTGAATTACCACTATCTATAATCCATCCAAAGATTACTAAATTTTAGAGGGAAAAATAAAATAAATTAAAGAAACACACAGCTACTCCTTGTCCTATAAATGAGAAGAACTAATTCATCTTTGAAGACCTTGAAGTGGATATTGAATGCCAATTGAGCTATATATGCCATAATTAAGTTCTTTTCGTAAATTCTTGTACCTAATGCATTGTGTTAAATATATTATACCTAATATATCTCTAACACATTGTAAAGATTACCGAATAGTTTCTCCTGCCTCAAGTTTCCGTAGATTTCTTTGCAAAAAACCATTAATTATGTCATAAAACCTTCTAATATCTCTTGGCCTCTTGCTGTGAAAATGAGCCAAGTAATCAAACTAATTAAAAGCATGGACCCAAAAACAGTTGTACAGTTCCTAAATGCACCGACCATGGAAATGAATGCTTTCTTCTCTGTAGAGACCTCAACAAGGTTCATAATATTAATGCGATCACATGATGATTCCCCAGTTGAATCTAAAATACCGTATTGAAGTGTGTAGCCTAATATTAGGTTTAGACTTAAGAGTACAGGGATTTGAATGTTCAACCTATCATATTCATATACCAATTCTTTTGTTAGTTTAGTGGCATATACTTCTCTTCCTCGTAAAAGAGGATTGAGGTTCAAGACTCATGGTTAGCGTGGAAGTAATTGTAATCCGCAGTGTAAATAATAAAAAAAAAAATTACAACAATGATGATGACAATCAACCATCATATATAATAAAAAGCACATCGAGTTTTCATTACCACCTTGTATGCCAACTCCTATTACATTATTCAAAAAGTAGGAAAACAAATTAAAACCACAAAAAAGAAACTAATTAATCAACATCCACGTATAGGTACGTAGCAACATACTAATAAATTATTCCATTTATTTTTGAAGGAGCAAGAAAATAAAATACAGCAAACGTAAGAAAATTGTCTTAATCTTTCAACAGAGAGCCAAAGACCTCCGAACCTTGAAAAAGTGTATATGCCAAAGGATGTAAATTGCCCTGTGGGAGAAACTGGCCAACCAGGAAAGGCTGATGCATGATGGATATAAATTTCCAACCAAACCCCATTTTCTCCCAAAACCAGTAGCTTTTCTCAGCCACCTCTCACCATTTCAGACCAACCCACCAAGCCATCATGGTCGAACATGGTGGAGGTGGCACTCTTGAACTAAGAACACATGTGACTAGAAATCTTAAAGTCACTCATCTAATCAAAACACACACACACACACACACACACAAAAGTCAAGTCTTGTATAAGATTGCTAGGTAGATAAAAAGTGAAGGGCATGAAAGAAGAGAGAGGGCTTTATATAATGGGTGAGAGAGTGAGTGTAAAATTTTGGTTTCCTTTCTCATAA
>CM032326.1:17716446-18037265 GCA_019022515.1 Quercus aquifolioides | reverse complement strand
GGTAGGTATATATTAAAAGTCTTTTTCAAGTGTCATATCTACTTATTATGTGATTGACATCAGACTACATTAATGCAAAAGTTATTGGCATTTATTATCTAAATAACTTCGGTTAAAAGTTAAAACAATTGACATAAATTATCCAATTTTTTACTTTTATTAAAAAAAAAAAAATTGGCATAAGGATCTCATAGGCATCCCTTTCCCAAAATCCATTTATAAATCATTGAAGTGGCAACTTATATATGAAAAATAATGTTGTATTTATTTACATGTTTTAATCTTCTAATATCTATTATAATTACGAATATAAAAAGACCCATTAAAATATGTGAAACAAATAATTCTAATCATGTCAAGAAACTTGTAAGCATGTAAGTGACATATAAAATCCTACTCTCCTATTTTTAAGGAGAATTTATTAAGTTTCGAATTCCTTGTTTTCTTATTATCACTATCCAACTATATATAAAAAAAAGAAAAAAAACCATAGATTTACGTTGTTTATATATTTTTAGGATGCTGAAAAAATGTGGAGGGTATTGCTCGCCAAGCAATGTGGTCCACAAAGAGTCAACAACTAGTATATAGGCAATTACCGCAAAAGAAGGGAGCCGAAATGATTAGGTACCTAAATAAAAAAAAGTCCGGTTGCAGAAAGTCTAATAGAGGACTATAAGATTAATAATACGACGACGTTCGTTTTGCAATGAGTGTAGACTTCAGCCGCCACTTACCGTTCAATTCAAGATTTGAGGAAAATCGCAGTGATGTGATTTGATAGAAAAGACAGAGAACATCCGCCACGTGTCACCGCTTTCCCCGTTCCAAATTTTTTGTTTAATTTTGTTTTAGACGTTAGCGTTACGGCAATAAATATTTATAGGAGGGAAGTAGAGCAAGTCTCCGAAACGGTGACGTGTCTTCATTTATTATTCGTAAATCACCGCTCTTCCCTCCTTCTCTCCCCCCTCTCTCTCTCTGACTTCCCCATTTTCTCTTTCTAGAACTCTCTCTCTTTCTCTCTCTCTCTCTCTGTAACTTTCTTCACAGCTAGGGTTTCGTTTCCTTTACTTCTAAACCAAAAGCCATAGAGCTTCACCGGTACGTTTTTTTCTTTGTTCCTTCTTTTCTTTAATTTTCAGAATAGATTCCATCACTTTAAACTCTCTGTGTTTCACGTTCTTCTTCTTTTTTTTTTTTTTTTTTTTTTGAAGGAGGTTTGTGATTTTTGTTTTGTTTTGAGTTGATTTGATGAATGAGTTCTTGATGCAGATTTAGTATGTTGTTTCTGTTTGGTTGCCGGGGAAGGTGAAAAAAATAGTAATGGAAAAAACGAGTTTGAATCTCAATTTGGGGATTCTAAAAATTGGAATGTCACAGTTGAGTAGGGTAAATAGTTGTGTCAGGCTTAATTTGGTGGAGGTTGTTTTGTCTGGGATTCCTATTTATGGAAAATCTGATGCTGAAGATTTTGTTTAATTTTATTGTATTTTTCATTTTCTTGGCTACCAAACAGAGGCATTGAGGAATTGAATAGGTTTTTTGGTAGTAGTGGTTTTCAGGCATTGAAAATTAGGTAGCTGCTTGGTAAAATCTTTGTTTTTAAGGTATTGACATTGGAAATTATTTGTGATTTTGACTTGACGTGTTAGTTGGGGTTAGAATATAGTAAAAATGACTGTTTCCTAATTGATGCAGAAAACTCATTTGCAGAATTAATCACTCCTGTGATTCATGTTAGCGGGTCAGTTCGATGATTGTAATTCGTTGCCATCGTGTGGCTAAGATCCACAATGGTGATAGTAATTGTGGTGATGATGATGATGACCACGAGGATGATGCAGATGTGATGAGCCGATCTTAGAAGGAATCATCTGATTGTAGTTCCTCTGTGTGAATGTGCCTATTTTGCATTTTTAAGTGAATGGGTTGAAAGATTTTTAGTTTTAGTTTAGACAAATGGCTAATTGCTGGTCTGCACAATGTTTCTGTACTCGATTCCCCCTTCCTTAGGGACTCTCCTTCTCAGGCGTCAGGACGGCAAGCTGATGAAGCGAGGGTCAGAACACGGGCATCCTCGCTCCTGCAGATGTGGCGGGAGCTTGAGGATGAGCATGTGGTGAGTCGTACCCATCAAGAACGAATGGTCCAACAAAGGAGTGATGTTTTGATTTCTGACCTCTCAAGGGAGCAGATTTCTGATAGTGATGAACATAGCAGTGGTTGGGAGGACATGAGTGTGAGTGAGAGTGTGTGTGGAACATGGCCTCAAACTCAAATTGGCTCGCAGAATGAACACGTTGATTCTGGAAATTTTAACTGTGAACATTCTTCTGATTTTGGGGAAATTGAAAGGGAGAGGGTGAGGCAGATTTTCCAGGAATGGATGAACAGTGGGGTGAGAGAACAAGCACCAAATGTTTCCCATATGAACAACAGCCCTAGGGCAGAGTGGCTTGGTGAAACTGAGCAGGAGAGGGTGAGGATCATAAGGGAGTGGGCACAAATGAATAGCCAGCAGAGAGTTGCTTCTGATGACAATAGGGAAGAACAGTCTGCTGATATTGGTACTCAGATTGAACAGATTCGTGATCGATTGCTTGTTAACCAGAATGGAGGCCGAAATGAGCATATCCGGAGGGGCATTCGTCGATTATGTGGCAGACAGGCTCTGCTTGATATGCTGAAGAAGGCTGAGAGGGAAAGGCTAAGTGAGCTTCAAGATTTGTTGGAGCATCGGGCTGTATCACAATTTGCTCATCGGAACCGCATTCAGGTTAATTGATGCAAAGCTTCTATATATATATATATATATATTTTTTTTTTTTTGCAATGTCTTGTTTTCTTTGTCTCTATCTCTTCCTTGGTTCATCACTGTTCTCACTGTTCCTATTTTTCTGTATAGACTTTGTTACCCATTGTCTTGTGAAATTGGTATATATGGGAGTTGGGACTTGAATAATATCATACATAACCATTTTATGATGGGGAAATGTTCTTTTATCATGATATCAGAAAGTCCTTGGGCAGATGACCATGCTCTAGCATAAAGGTATCACATATGGACTAGACAGCCTATAAGATGCTCCAATAAGATGCTCCTATAGGAGTGTCCACCTTGGCCGCAAAGATCAATCTGTTAATGCCTCTGAAAAATGAATGACTATGAGGGATATGGAAGTTTTCAATTTACTGAATTACTAGATTTCCATTAGTAATAAACTTCTGTTTAATTTAAATGTTTTGAGTTCATGTGTAAGTGTTGAGTACTTGAGTTCCACATTGAGAAAAACTGAATAGAGTAGTTATTTTATTGATATTAATAATTGGGCGTAGATCCATTGGCTTAAGATTTTAGGACATAGTGGTGTCCTAATATGTATATCATGGGGCTCTTGGTGGCTTCCTAGGTGTTCTCTTGCCTAAAAAACTAGTATCGTAGCTGATGGTTTTGCTTCCACTTGAATATGTGTCGTCTCTTGATGTGTCTGGTATGGCTTTGTTGATAGTGTGGGTGACTCTTGGAGTGAGTTGCATTTTTAGGCTCTGCATTTGGTGCAACTCTTGTATGTGTGATATTCTTGGATTTGTGAAGTAATCACACTTGAGAGAGATGGGTCAATGTGATAGAGATTCACACATAATGGGGAGATTTGTTGTGTGTGTTGCGTACATTAGTGTTGAGTCTTTCATTGAGGAAAAGTAAAGAAAGTGCGTAGTTGATATACATATTTGGCCATTGAGCCAAGCCCTTTACATATCAACACACACACACACACACACATATTTGGCCCCATATCCCTTTGGCACAAGTTCTTGGGTTGGAGTGTGAACCAACATGTATATCAACAGGCTGTTGGTGGAACTCTTCCTCAACAATAAATATTTTGATTCTTGCGCAATAGGAAGATCATGTTTTTAACTACCACAGAAAATTATATAATTTTCTTACTGGAGGCACATGTTTTGATGCCATTAAAAAAAGAGAAGGTTGCATGTTTAGATACTAATTCATGTTATGGATAGTTCTTTTTGATGTAAGAAATTTCATTTGTCATGGGCATGCCAGAGTTGAGAGTATTATCTTTCTTTGACTAGTATTAATGTAACAAAAAAGTCTTTTTGAAATAAACTTTAAGCTAATATATTTTAGATTTAGCAGACACATAACATTATCTTAGTAATTAAGAGATTGCTAATAATTGCTATTTTTAGGTCGTTTGTTATTTGTTAGTTTTTTCTAGTGGATTGTCTTGATGTATCAATATATGGAATTATTTTTCTGAAATTTGAGAAGTTTATGCTTGGAAAAGGCTAGTTTGCTTTGAGGTTTGCTCATTATTATGGATTTGTGGGTTTTTTTTTAGTTCTGATTATTTGCTAGATTATAGTGCACTTTTGTTATTTTTCCTTTGTGATGTTTGCAAATGAAGCATGGGATCATGATTGTGCACTTTGTTATAACATGACCATCTAATACATTTTTTGTAGTCATTACTTAGAGGCAGGTTTTTGCGAAATGACCGATTGGTTGACAATGAGCGACCTGCTTCCCTGGCAGAAAGTGAACTAGGTTTATTGAGGCAGAGACCTTCTGTATCTGGTTTGAGGTATTATTTCTTTCTATGATATTCATAACAAAGAGCTTTGCAATTTGTTTCCATGCAAAGCTTCTGGTCTAATTTCTCTAATATATTCTGTTATGTCCAATTTTTTCCCCTAATACATGCTTTTATTATCAAGGGTTGCTTTAGAGAACATTTTGTATTGAGAACTTGTACTGTCAATAAAAATCAGATTAAAGTATGCTGTTGATTCTCTTCTCTTCACATGTGAATCATATCTTCTTTGGAAACTTAGAGGATGAGATTAGACTTTTACATTAAAGGATGTGGAATTTTTATGCTGGTAATGGCTCTGGAAATTTGTTGATATTTTGGATGTAGAAAATAGATCTTCATGCTAACTAGACTGCTTCTTAATTTTTCCCTTGAGAGCCTGGCTAAAGCCCATCCATTCTCTTTTTCTACAAACCTTGGAACAGAAACTATGGTAGCTTCTTTCCTAACTCTCTCTTAAAACCAAACATTGAGTGTATGATGCTTCACTGGTGTGGGGAAGTAAGGGCTTGACTGGCTGAGTGTTCCTTCTATTCTAATAATAAAATTGGTATTACGTACTACAAACATATCTTAGGGTTACATTATCATATATTTTGAGTTTTATGTTGGAGATCATTGAGAAAATAGTCAGCATGTTGCAGCTTGTGTGAAGTAAAGCATTGAATTAGGTCTTGTCCCTTTTTGTAATATATTAGCAACCTTTTTGCCAATATGAGCCTGAATGTGGTTGCCTAGGCAGGCACAAGTTCACCAGGGTGTTGATATACAGCTGTTTCTGATAATTTTCTATTTGTATAAAGATACAATGAGTGGAAATTTTATGTGAGGGATTATGTCAAGAGCTGTCATGTGTACTGTGAATTGATGGTTTCCTGTAGTAGGGCTTGCATTCTTCCACAGTGCAATTCATCTTTCTAGGTGAAAATTTTCTATCAAGAATAGATTCAAATTTTAGCTAAGCATTGGACTCCTGTCAGGCTTTCACAATTGATAGCAAGATTCTCTTGCCTGGACTCCATGTATTTAAGCACTAATCAATAGTTAAGAAACTCTTAAACATCAAGCAGTAAAAAAGGAAAAAGAAAAAGAGATAGTTGGTAGGAACTAATCACCTAATATTGCTTAGGATTGAACTGGGGACCTTTAGTGCAAGACTAACATGGAATAAGGATCTAAAAGTTTCTTCATTGGTACATAATATATCATTTAGTTTCTGGATGCTATATGGATAATGTCAAGTGTTACTGAGGTCACTGTTCTAATACTAAATGTTTCTTGGTTTATGTTCTCTCCCATTTTGATTTTGGGCATATATTGAGTTATTGCATTAATTTATGTCTTATGACTTTGGCCTTTTTTGGCTCGTATTGTTTCTATTTGACTGTTAAATTTTGCTCTTAATTTTTTTCGCCTATTATGCATGTGCAAGTAAAGGTGGTTATTTTCACTTTTTGGCAATAACACCATGCAACCCATTTCTTTAAAGCAGGGAAGGATTTTGCTCCAGATTGGACACTTCTGTATGGAGTCAAGTAAGCAGCAACCATTCCGATACCTCATCTAATTGTGACATTAATGGTAACAGAAATTATCAAACTCAAGCAAACAATGCACAGGATGTCTTAGATCTTAGTGAACAATTTGATCCTAATAATGTGGTGAGTAATAGCGACAGGTTATTGGATGTTAGGACTGATTTAGAGGATGATGTTGTTGAAGATATTGGATGGCATAGATCTAGTGCTCATGAAGAAGAGTGGCAGGTACAGCTTTCAGAGAATGATGTGTTCATTGAAAGTAGGGATGGTACAGTGCAAAGCTTGAACAGAAGCTCACAGGAAATTGCAGCTAGTGAGTGGTCTGAAACTTTGCTCGCTGAACCAGGAGAAAGTTACTTAATGCAAGAAGCTGGTGAAGAAATTACCAGACATTCTGAGCCAATTATTGAGGAAAGTTCTATTCCTGGCTTACCAGATCATGTTTATAACACGGATATAAATTGGGAAGAAGCTGCTGCTCAGGTAGAACAATGGCCAGAACAAGTTATGGAAACTGATCACAGAGACTCACAACAAGATAATATGGAATATAGTGAATGGAGGGATGGCATTAGAGAAGATATGGATGAAAACCAGCTGGGAAGTACTTCTACCCACCGAGAGTTGGGGAATGAAGATATGGAACAGCCTCATCTGCAAGAAGCTCCAGAAGTTTGGGATGATGATAATGGTTTTCAAGAGGCTGTGCAGCATTGGTTGGATGGGCCTTCTGATCAGGGAGCTGATCCAGTTCGAGTAGTAGATACATATTATTTTCCTGAGGATGATAATGAGCACAATGTGGAAATGAGAGAACTCCTAAACAGGTATTAACAACTTATCCAAGTGAAGTATATGAGATCTGCCACAGAAGGGCTTATGCACTAAGCCCTTTTAGATGATCAAGTTTTTTATTCATAGAGATTTATTCATTTTGCAGGAGACGAGTGTCTAATCTTCTTCACAGTGGTTTCCGTGAGAGTCTTGACCAATTGATACAATCATATCTGCAAAGACGGGAAAATAATGCTCCCACTGACTGGGAACTACCTGGAACATCACCTTCTCGTGAGTCAGAAGAACAAGATCTTGAGCATCAGAGTGGAGATCAGAGTGACAGTCAGAGGGATGCTGTTGAGAGTCCTTCACTTGCTCTACCTTCATCACCACCACCACCACCTTCTCAGCCACTCTATTATCCAGAGACACACCATGATAACTGGCCACAGCATGACATGCATCAGCGTCTGGGAATTGTGCGTTTGTCTCTTCATGATTATTCCTTGAGCTTGATTCCTTTTTTAATCAATATGTTTAAAAGTGAAAAGTTGTTTAATGCACAAACCTCAGTTTTTGAAATTTTCATTTCTTTTGAAGCTTGAAGTTATTATTATTTTGTCATTCCTGTTAGTCACTAAAGTCATTGTCTAGCATGCACAAGTAAAGGGACACAGTATTTGGCTAATTATAGCAGCAAATTATCTACTATGGGTTGGAAACTGTTACCTTTATTCAATTTGTAGTTATAAGTTTAAACTGAATCATGTCTTGCACTTGGCACACAGGAGTGGGACATCATTAATGATTTGCGGATTGACATGGCTAGGCTACAGCAGAGGATGAATAACATGCAGAGGATGCTGGAGGCCTGCATGGATATGCAACTTGAGTTGCAACGCTCAATAAGACAAGAAGTCTCTGCTGCCCTGAATCGCCCTTCTGATAAACTAGGTCTGTGTAGAATCCTTGATGGATTCTTTTTTTCTTCTTCTTCTATTTTATCTTTTGTTCAATTCTCCTTTTTCTGTGCCCCATTTTCCTTCCCACCATTTCTTCACTTACTTCAAGTGGTGATATTTCATGTAAATTTTTCTACCTGCAATTTATCTCCTTGTATGTTTTACCCTGGTATTGAATTTCATTTTTGATGTCTCTTAGTTACCTTAAATATTCATGTGGATGATCATGTTATCTCCATTTATCTTCCTTTTCTTTTTGTTTAAAGATAGGGGTAGTCTCTATTGATGAAAAGATGAGGGAGAGCCACTTGAGATGGTTTGGTCATATGATATGACCAAACTAGAGAAGAGTGATTAATTGCACCAATGAGTTAGAGAAATTTGATTCAAGTCGAGTGAATGAAAAAAGGTAGGAAAAGACTTAAAATAATATTTAGTAGAAATAGTAAAACATGACATGTCAATCAAGTAGGTGACACAGAGAGTATGATTTTGGATATGATAGAATGGCGAAATAGAATACATATGGTTTACTCTAATTAGTCTGTTGAGAATCCATAACCGACCTCATAATATTGGGACTAAGGTTGGGTGGTGATTGTTCTATCTTCCTTATCTTTGAATATTAGCTAAGTTTTTAGGAATTATTTAATGCCAGCAGCTGGTTGCAGCAGTTATCTTGACTGTATTTTGTGCCATGGGTTTGTTGCAGGAGCATGTAGGGACAGTTTGCTGAAAGATGAATCTAAATGGGATTATGTGAGGAAAGGAATCTGCTGTGTATGTTGTGAAGGCAATATTAATTCTTTACTGTACAGGTAATAGTAAATTTGCGTACCATTCTGGTGTGGAATTGAAGTATAGAATGGCAGGATAGCACTAAGTTTTGCTGCTAATATATCCAATCTTACAATTTTCTTTTAATATATCCTTGTTGCAGATGCGGGCACATGTGTACATGTACAAAATGTGCAAATGAATTGGTCCAAAGTAGAGGAAAATGCCCAATGTGTTGGGCACCAGTTGTTGAGATGATCCGTGCTTACTCTATTTTATGATGTGAAGAATAATTAAGAAAGGAAAGTTGGATTAACAAAATATATAATCTCCAGTTCAGTTCTTGTACCTGGACCATTCTAGGTACTTTTTCTTTTTGATAGAGAAAATTCTGTTTTCTGGGGTGGGTTATTGCCATATCTGTCGAGTGTATGTTTGAAACAATTGGCATCTTTGATTAATTTATTCTGACCTGAATAAATTTGTTGAGTGAAAAATTTTTCTACCATATAATTTTATTCAAAGGTAAAAACTCTAGTTGATGGTGGACCAAATTGCCAAATAGACAAAAAAATAAAATAAAATAAAACTAGTGGCTACTAGAAGACGATTTTTCATTAAAGGTTAATCCTATTCCTGTCTCTAAAAAGCTTAAAGAAAAAACAGGACGAACCAAGGCACTGTTTCACCTTTTGGAGTAGTGCCTTCTGTGGTATTCAACTATTCATAAAACAATTTACTTGTATTATTTAAATAAGTTATATAACTAATTGTATTATTTAAATAAGTTATATAACTAAAAGTACACGGATCTTCTTAAAAATTAAAAACATGGAAATTGTTTTATCAATTGTCACATGTAGGATAGAAGGAATTTTCTTCCAAAATGATCTGAAGCTAAACCTTGTTCGGAGCTTTTGTTGTTGAGCGGCATTAAATTGGTCATTGGTCAATCCTTGTTCAAAGTCTATTGGGATCATTTGGTGCGTAGGTAACTCTAGTATCAAATTAACTTGAACCCAATCCAAACCAAGCTTTTAAAGTAAGTTGAGAACCTAACCCAGCCAATCAATCAACCCATCAGAAATGATCTAAGACATCGAAGTGGATTGCGTTGGGTTTGTTTCGTTGGATTGGTGTGTTGGATTATTGCACAATCAACACGCATGGTTTGTCGTTCCTCTTGGTTATTTCCAAGACTTACTAATCAAAGTCGAGTCGTGCACAATTGGTGCACTTATTATTAGTACATTGAATGAAGGCAGATTTCTTTCTCAGGATTGTTTGTCTCGTGCTTCTATTTTTATTTTTTGAGAATCTCTCGTGCTTTTATTTTGGTTGATGCTTGCACTGATCAATTTGTATATTTTATATTTTTGCTAAATGGAGAACTTGTATTTCCAACAAACAAGAAGTCAAGAATAAAGCAATTCAAATACAGACAAAGAGAGAAAGCCCAAAACAAATGGTTAAAAAAAGAAAAAAAGGCAGACCAATCTGATTTGAGACCTGTCAAAACACTCTCGGGCAGATTTGGCATTTGGCTTAAAATTCTTAAAGCTTCACTTGGACAGAGTACTGTATAAGAACATGTTTGGTAATGGTACCCCATTTGTAAAACAGTTTTTTCAACTTAAAAAAAAAAAGAAAAAGAAGTAAGCCCCACTAATCTATCACTTGTTTGGCCATTATTTCCTGAAAATCGTTTTCAGAGAAAACTGTTCTAATTAGTACCATATTGTTGTTTTCTGGTCCTTTGGACCACGTTGAAAGCAAATCTGAATTTCAGCATTGCTAGTCGCTTCTAAATCACTTTGCGTGCAAGATTGAAGCAACAACAGTTACTATCTTTCATTCCTTAGAAAGACGTAAATTAAAAATAAAAAAAAAATTCCCCGCTGTTATTCATCATTTATGCACTCATCCTTCTCATATAATAAGACCCAAGTAAGACTCATCACATGAGAAAGCCAGAAAGGTGATGCCACAAATTAGCAAATAGTGATATGGAAAATAGCACCATCTTAAAATGTTTGAGTCTTTATCAGCCGAATTTGCAATTTACCATCTTGATCAACAAATTTACTGGTCAAGTTCATACATGTTCATACGTGACTTAGAGATCACCAAAAAAAAAAAAAAAAAAAAAATTATAATTATAATTTAGCTTCCAACTTAATAGGGATTACTATTACCCACAAAAATAAATAAAAGTTTAAAATTTGAGCCTAACTAATGATTTAACCAAAACAAAAAAAAAAAGAGAAAAATAATAAAATTGAAAGAGACAAAATTAAAGAAATATTTTCAAATAACTTCTCATTCTTCTCTACCTTTTTTCGAACAAAGTTTCTCTCCAAACTAGGCTCTTCAAACTTCTCATATATTTCATTTTTTTGTTTGAATTTTAAAAATCTAATCGTTGAATTTTATGTTTCTTATGTTTTTAACATATATATCAAATTTATTTCAAATTGGATATTATTTACTATTTGATCGATAAACTTATTTTTTATACATAATTTTAGATCACAAAAATTTGAAATTTTAACATTTGTTTGATGAGGTAGCAATTGATCTTTGATCTTCTTAAAATTTTACAGAATATAATAAGAATATGCAATTTAACAGTTAGATTTTTAAAATTCACATTCAATATAAAGATGTACGAGAAGTTTATAAAGTTTCTCCGGATAAACTTTATTCCATTTTTTTACTTATTCCATTTTTTTACTTACATAGATAGTCTAAAAATATATATAACCTTGATGTGAAAATAGGGTAAAAAAAAAAAAAAAAAAAGGATATTGTTGTATACAAAGCTTACACGTCTCAAAAACTCGAAGTTCTTTGCAACATAGCTCGATCTGCTAAGTTCGAACAACTACTATTCCTCCTCACATTACATGACCCCACAACCACCATCACCTCAATACACACGTCATGGTGGTTCCCCACCGTTGATCTTCTTTCATCAGACCCACTCACACCCTGATCACACTTCTCCTCCTTCACACCCAAACCTTCCTCCCCTTCAAATAACCTGCTCGACCGGCAAACCGGGCAGGTCACGTGACCCGAAAGCCACGCGTCGATGCACTCGGGATGAAACACGTGCTTGCAAAAAGGTATCATCTTGACAGCCTCGTTTTCCTCGAACTCGCTCAGACAAATCGCGCAATCTATCTGGTACTTCTCGTCCCCACGGTAAGAGTACACCGGCAAAGCCTGAACGGTCTCGGGGTCCACTCCTACGCTCTGATTATTCGTCCTACTTGGAAGATCAGACGGCTGAGAAGAATTCCTCGCCCCCCGATGATCAGACGAGGAAAAATCGCCTGAGACGCGGCGTAGGTAGAAAGAGTAGAGCCCCATACACAAAAGCCCGACTATGAACACGGCCAAAGTGAAAGCCATAGAGCTATACAATGGGTGGTGAGGCAATGTGGGTGGCGATGATGACGACGTGGCGAGGTTTGATTGGTTGGGTAAGGATGCATAGTTTCGTAGTTGGAGTAGTTTTCGGTTCAGGGTTTTCATTGTTTAGAAGAAAGACTATTGAAAAAGAGTTGAAACTTGAAACTTGAAACTTCTGAAGGAGTTAAAGACTGAGAGGCTTTGTTTAGAGATAGGGAGACAGAATTGTGGGTTTTATATTTGCGTTTCTGTGGGTTTAGGGTTTTTTTTTTTTTTTTTATATGACGGTTTCAAGTGTGTTTTTGGGGGAGTGAGCCCTTTATATCTTTATATTTTATACAGGTCTGGTTTTGGATAAGGTGAGAGAGTTCGTGACCGAGCAGGAGTAGGTGACGTGGCAAGTGATATGGGGTCGGCTTTGGTGGGTCCCAACACAGTCAATGAAGCTTGTTGATTAACGTGTGAAGTTGGGTGGTTGTCCTTTTATGTCGTGGACAAGGCCAATGTGTAGAAGTGCATGTGAACGGTGTTCTAAAGTAGTATTAAGTTTTGTATTAGGGAACTAATTACTTTTGCCGAAGATGACCAAGAAAAGTATTAACTCAACGTTAAAAAGCTATGTTCTGGTTGTCATCCAAAGTAGTAATACTTGTTTTACAAATTAAACACGTGTATTGGTGGTCCAATTAGCAGCTTTTACAGCTAATATTTTTAGTTTATTTTGGGTATTTTTTTTTATATAAAAAATTATAGAAATTGATGGACAGTGTCGGCGCCACGTTAAGCTCAGGGTGTTTCAAGAACACCTTGAACTGAAAAAAATAATAATAATAATAATAATTAAATTTTATTTATTTATTTATTTACCCTTTAAAAAAAATTAGGAATACCCTCAAGCAAAAAAAAAAAAAAATTATTTGTTCTACTTTAAGCCAAAAAAAAAAAAGTCCAAAAAAAATTTTGAACTAAAATCTGAAAGAAAAAAAAAAATTTGTAATAGAGCAAGCCTACGAAAAAACCCAACATCAATACTAAACATAAAACAAACCCAATCTAAAGAAAAAAACAACCCAACAGACAGGGACAGAGCTATTGTTAGGAGGAGACACTTGACCACTCCTAACAATATTATTGGCACTCTAAAAGGCCATAAAAAGAATTTATGGATCTAATCTATAAAAGAAAATTTAGCAAGCCCAACAAATTTAGCACAACAACATAAATCACAAAATAGTAAAGCTAAAGAAAATTTAACCCAATCAACCAAATTTCATCAAAAACAAATAGCCCGGCCTTTCAAAAATTTAAAACAAAACTAATCTGTCATTCCATCAAAGATTAAAAAAAAAATACACACACACACAAACAAACAAATAAAACCCTAAGCCTAACCAAGAGACTCAACGGCTGATGGTTGAAGTAAAGCAATGAAGGGAGAGGCAGCAGCAACATGGTAGCAACAGAGCAGCTAGCCCCGCCCCTAGCCCAAACTCACCAAATCTGGTATCTCTCTCTCTCTCTCTCTCACATGAGCAAGTGAGCAACGAGTATAAAAAAAAATCTCTTAAACTATCTAATACAAAAGACAAAGAGAGAGAGAGTTATTTCTCTTTTTAAGAGACTTAAACAATGACTTAAAGAAAATAGTAGAAGTGACTAGTGGTGGATTGATATCCTCCCATGTGTTGTGCTTTATGAGTTGAATTTTGTCTTCTTCTTTTTTTGTCTTTTTGTGCTTATATGAATAGCAGTTTTTTTAATGGTAAATAGTTATGTTTGTTTGTTAGTGTCTTTTTTTAAAAGTAAAAATTGAGTTTGTTTGAAACTTTGAAATTAGTTGGGAGTTGAGATATAATAGAGTTAGTGAATTGTAGTGTTGTGTACATAGTGCAACAATGATTTTTTTTTTCTCTGTATGTGCATTTATTTATCTGTTCAATCATTGTTGATGGTTTATTAAGAATATATTTGGGAACAGCTTATTTAGCTGAAATTGAAAACTTTTTATTGGAGGTGTACGGCCCGGGACCTCCAGGCCTATTTGGTCCTATAACACCAGCTTTACAGTGTGGACCATGGTCTCGACACCCCTGCCGAAAGATGGGCTTAGGGCCTGCTAAGGCCATGGGCCCGGGCCTCATGTCACTATGCTTGGTGCAAAACCCGTTAAGCAAGCCATTGTAACATATGCTCATCTTAGTTCACAGCTCGAGAGTTGCCCGGCAAATCACATCTCGGACGAGGGTGTGAATGCTTGGGAGCGCTGTATCCCGGTGACGCAGTATCGCCTTGGGGAATATCGTTGCCGAACATCCCTCTTGAGGTGGGAACCAGTTCCAATGCCACTCTTACAACACCCCACTCCCAACTAAACACCCACTTAAGGGTAACGACATTGGACCTCCTTTCCCACTAACCACAGAAGTAATCATAACTCCCCACTAATTCTTGGCTATAAATATGAAGAAGCTAATGAAGAAGGGGGTTGGTTGAAAGGTTTTGAGGAAGACTGAGAGTAGGAGTGAGAAAGTATCAGCCTAGTGCAGTAAAAATAGAGAGATAGAGTAAAATAATTGAGAGGGAGAAGCAGTTCCGTTGGGTCTCTGTATAAGGAATTACCCAAAGTAGGAAATCCAAGCCCATATTACAAATAGATTGTGAGTCCAAGTGAGGCTTGGCCCATCTTCCTCACTTTTGGAGTGCACAATTGGCGCCCACCGTGGAGCTTTCCTATAAAGCTGTGGTTCAACTGAGACTCACGCTCGGGAAAATGTCCGAAAGACGATTAGGGAGTTACGCTGAAAGTGGTTCGGTGGAATCTTCTCGGGGATCCACTTGGCGAGAATGAAGGCACAAAAGGCACGAAGGTTGGGATCGTGAGCAAGAGGAAGAACGATTCGACATCGGAGGAGGGTCGTACCAAACACAACGGACAATGTCAGGTGCTTCAGGGCATGGGCAATTTGACGAAAGAGATGAGGAACTTGAGCAGTTACACAGACTAGCGAGAGATTTGGAGTTGGAGGCAAGAGGTAGGCGCTGGAGAAAGGACTGAGACAACCAAGAAGGGGGATCTGCTAGTGGGGAGGATCGTTATGGGATCGAGTCCAATCAGTCTGGTTCCCATCGACGTCGGGATCGTTCACATTCACGGGAATCCCGTCGACGTCGGGATCGTTCACATTCATGGGAGTCTCGTCAACGTCGGGACCGTTCAAGTTCACGGGAATATGCATACCGGGGTTCAGGTTCCCCAGAAGAGCGATGACCCCGTAATGCCGCCATGGATGCTATGAGCCATGCCTTACGTAGAGTTGCTCGGCCGCCGTTCTCAGACGACATCGAACGAGCCCTAATGCCGAGTAGATTCACGCGCCCACCATTCAATTCCTACAATGGGAAGACGGACCCGGTAGAACATGTCAGCCATTATATCCAGATGATGTCTCTGCATACTCATAATGACGCGCCAATGTGTAAGGTATTCCCCTCAAGCCTCGGGCCTACTGTTTTGAGATGGTTTAATAGGTTACAGAAAGGTTCCATTCATAGTATTGCCAAGTTGATCCAAGAATTTGGTGTACAGTTTGTGACCTGTAACCGGGTACTGCAACCAGTCGACGCATTACTATCTATGAAAATGAGGGTTGGAGAAACCCTTTGTAGTTATGCCAGTCAATATTGGGAGCTTTATAATGAGATTGGTGGGGGCAACGAGAAGATTGCGGCAAGTACCTTTAGAATGGGGCTACCCGAGGACTCCGAACTACGGGAGTCATTGACGAGGAGGCCTCCCGAGGATATGAGGCAGCTCATGAGGCGTATTGAGGAATACAAACGCCTAGAGGATGATCGGTTGCAGAGTAAAGGTAAAGCCTCGTTTGTAAGTCGTCCTCGGCAAGGCGGTTTTCAGCCAAGGCCCCGAAGAGATTTAAGGATACAAGAGCCGGAGTTGCAACTAAGGGAGGTGAATGTGACGTTTAAAGAGTCGGTGCACAGGATCGTAGACCGGATCAAGAACGAGCCGTATTTCAGATGGCCGAACAAGATGGGGGGTGACCCGTCCTGAAGGAACCAGAACTTGTACTGTACCTATCACAAGGATAAGGGGCATACCACTGAGTAGTGCCGGGTGTTAAAGGATCATCTAGGGCAATTGGTAAAGGCGGGATATCTAAAGGAGTTTGTGGTGGATTCAGGGGACAGGGGTGCCGGGCAAGGTGCTCAGCAAAGAGGGAACCCTCTTCCGCCTCCATTGGGAGTGATCGAAGTCATCCACGCTGCCCCGAAGGGTACTGTTGTGGTCGGGAGGAGGGGAGTCTTGATCGTAGCACCCGTGTGTAGACACCTCATTTTACAACTTGCATTTAACCAATCAGTAGATCTTCAGATTTGTGATACAAAACAAATCTTGATGCTCTAACGATCATAATGGTATGTCATAGGTTTTGATCGGACCACCTGATCAAAAGTTATCATACAAACAATTTTCAACGATCAGGGTTCACCTACACGATGGGCCTGATCACGTCCCATTTTAAACAATTAATTTTGATTGGTTCTCACAAGAATTAATTTAAAATTAATTAAGTGTAATTTTTTATTGGATTTCATTTTATTTCATTTTTTTAAAAAGAAATAATAAAAAAATGTTTTTTTTACAGCATCTTATCTGCTCTTTTAAAAAAAAATTTGGAGATAGGATCCATGAAAAATTCAAAAAAAGAAAAAGGAAAAAAGAAAAAAGCTCAAAAAACGTCATTATCCTCAGCAGCAACTTGAAACGCATTTTTGGTCTGGAAAACTTTGGAATTTGATTTTCTCTATTTCTGAAAAAGTTGTAGATAATTGAATTTCCTTTCAAAAAACACCCATTTGAATCAATTGTAATTTTGAGCAGAAAGTTAGAGCCAAAATACGAAGCAGGTGTAGCATCATCTTCAACTTCCTTTCAAAATTCAAAAGGGGATCAACACCAAATCCGTTTCAGCTCATTTAAACAGGTTATCTCCTCCCTTAGCTTCAGAAGAAAGCTAATAACTTAGCTTTAAACCTAAGCCATCCCTTCCCCTATAAATAGAGAAGACATTTTCCATCTTTTGCACCCCGAATTCCCTCTAGAGAGCTAGTGAGAAAGTAGAAAAGAAAAGCTGTTGTGCAGCCATTGTTCCTACTTTGGTTGTAGTTTAGTAATTCCTTGCTTTCTCCCTAGCCCTTTAAGTGATCACTTCCCCTTTTTTTAATTTATGTTCTATGCTGGTAAGTAGTTAATTATATTCTTAACTTTCTACACATGCTTGAATAAATGTTTAACAAGTCATTATTTGTTTCTTTTATGATAAGCTTGGATGAACATGCCTATATGTCTCATTGTTATTCTTTTTACATGCTTAGATGAACACTTCTAGGCTAATACACAATTTTTCTCTTGAATGCTTAGATGAGCACTTCTAGGCTAAAACACAACTTTCTCTTCAATACTTAGATGAACATGTCTAGGTAATTGTTTACTTTTTTTTTAAAATGCTTGAACGAACATGTCTAAGTATTTTGAGTTTCTCTAGATAAACATGTCTAGGGATTTTCCTTTACTTCTTTTCATAATTGTTTGGATGATCAAATATGCTCAAATGTTTTATTTTTATTTGGTTCTCTCTGCAATTATGTTGATAACAAATAACATGACAACATTGTTTTCTTTTTCTCACATGCTTAGATAAACATGTCTAGGCTAGGAATTCTTTGCTTACATTGATTTCTTGGATGAACATGCCATTACTTTAATGTTTTCTTTACATTAAAATTGTTATTTAACAAGTTTCATTTTTTTTGTGTCTTTTTTTATGTCTAATTCTCTTAACACATATTTGTTTACAATTCCTACAAATTACCATGTTTATATGACATATTGTTTGTATTTGTTTGACATGACATGACATTGGCCACCTTAACCTAGGAGACCGGTTTTACTGGGCGAGATGGGTGCTTAATCCCTTCCCATCTCGTAAATTAGTCTTCGAACCAAGATCAAGGGTTATAGACTATGCTCTTGTAATTTTACATTTTTTAGATTGTAACTAGGAAATAAAACAATGTAATTTACTTTTCTTAGATTGTATCTAGGACAAAAAAGCATTGTAAATTTTTGTTACAAATTTGATTTAAATTGCAATATACATTAATACAAAAGAAGTAGTATTTTTATTGAAGGTTTTCTTATTTTTCCTTTTAAATTAAATAAGTGGCGACTCCATGTAAAACCCTCGATCTAGGGGGGAGTACATTTTACACCGTGGAAAATTGCTCGGGTGAGCAACCTCCCGAGAAGAAGATGAAGGTTGCTTGGGAGCCCATCGCTTTTAACGACGATGATTTGGAAGGAACAATTAAGTTGCACGATGATGCGTTGGTAGTGATGACACGATAAACGGTTTCATAGTAAAGAGGGTAATGGTAGACTAGGGGGAGTGGGGCTGATGTGATGTATCCGAATCTGTTCAAGGGGCTTGGATTGAAGAAAGAAGACCTTTCAAAATATGATACGCCCCTGGTCGGGTTTGATGGCCATGTGGTGATTCCAGAGGGGCAAATATCCCTTCCCGTGAATATGGAAGGAAAGGAACTAATAGTGGCTTTTACAGTGGTCGCTTCGTTTTCTCCTTATACGGCTATTCTAGGAAGGCCGTGGATTCATGCAATGGGTGCAGTCCCCTCCACCTTGCATGTAAAGGTTAAGTTCCGTACCGAGCAGGGTATTGCTGTAATGAGGGGATGCTAGCGAGTGGCGAGGCAATGTTTAGTGGCTGCAGTCGATTGGGAGCGCAAGCAGGCTAAGAAGAAGGAAATTGCTGTGGAGGTCCTTTATAGCAATTACAGGAGCCCCAAGAGGGAAAGGGGGCTAGCTGTGCCGAGGAATTAATTAGGGTAAAAATACTACCGAATGTCGACTGGTATTTTCAGGTAGAGGTGAGTATGAGGGATGAGGAAAAGGTAGAAACATTGTTATTTCTTATGCAGAATGTGGACATATTCGCTTGGAGCCCGTATGACGTGCCCGGGGTTGACCCCGAATTCATTGTCCACAAGCTTAACGTAGACCCGTCTTTTCCCCTAAAAAAGTAGAAGCCGAGAAGGTCGGCTATGGAACACGTTGAGGCCGTGAGACAGGAGGTTGGGAGGTTAAAAGAGGCTGAGGCGATAAGGGAAATCTTATTCCCGGAATGGCTGGTGAATACCGTAGTGGTCAAGAAGAAGAATGGCAAATGGAGAGTTTGCGTAGATTTCACAGATTTAAACCAAGCGTGCCCAAAGGACCCGTTCCCCATGCCAAAGATAGATCAATTGGTCGATGCCACCTATGGGCACCTGAGGATGAGTTTCCTGGACGCCTTTCAGGGTTATCATCAGATTGCCCTAGCTGCCGAGGACCAGGAGAAGACGACATTCATCTCCCCTAATGCCAACTACCATTACACTGTGATGCCCTTCGGGTTAAAGAATGCTGGGGCAACATATCAACGAATGATGACTAGAATGTTTTGAGATAAGATTAGGCGGACGGTTGAGGTGTACATTGACAACATGGTGGTAAAAAGTAAACAAGAGAAGCAGCATATAGAGGATATTTAGGGAGTGTTTGAAGTGTGTTTTTGGGGTGGAGGCTAGCAAGTTCCTCGGATACCTGATCACCAGCCGGGGGATAGAAGCCAACCCCGATCAGATCGAGGCCGTGAAGCGCCTCAAGCCGCCGAGCAACCCGAAGGAAGTGCAAGTATTAACCGGAATGTTAGCTGCCCTTAACTGATTTTTTTCTAAGTTTGCCGACCGCTGCCGTCCATTTTACCAACTTTTGAAGAAGTGGAGGGGATTTTAGTGGGATGAAGAGTGTGAAAAAGCTTTCCAAGACTTGAAGGAGTATTTGATGCAAGCACCCATGCTAATAGCCCCAGAGCTTGGGGAAGATTTATTTATGTACCTCTTAGTGTCAAAACATGCCGTGAGTGTCGTGCTGTTGAGAGACAAAGGAGTACAACAACCCGTGTATTACATCAGCAAGACCCTCATTGACACCGAGATGAGATACTTGCCCCTGGAGCGCTGTATCCCGGTGATGCGGTATCGCCTTGGGGAATATCGCTGCCGAACATCCCTCCTGAGGTGGGAACCAGTTCCAATGCCACTCTTACCACACCCCACTCCCAACTAAACACCTACTTAAGGGTAACGACATTGTACCTCCTTTCCCACTAACCACAGAAATAATCATAACTCCCCACTAAAGTTAGAATAATATTAATATGTGGATAGCGGACAGGGTAGTTGCTCTATTTCTATTTTCTAGACATACAAGCATGATATAGTTGATCAATTGTGTTAGAGTAAAAAATCTTAAAAATTGAGAGATCCTTACAAATATGAAATTTTAATTTTATTGATGTTAATATATATTTTTCTTTTTTCTTTTTTCTTTTTTGTGATATGGACTTGTGCTATCCCCCCAACTAGTTGTATAAATTTTTAGTTTCTCTGAATCTACCCATTACCTACTTGGTGGACGAATTCTACATTCATATCTATTTAATTTTAATTTTATTTTTAGATGAGTATGTTTGATACTCAAGGAGAACTATTTTTTTTCCTTAATTTCTTTTCCCGTTTCTAACCAGAGATTATGTGAATGAATGGTGTGTAAGTCTCATAATCAATGTGGCATTAGATGAATGGTTAAAAGGTCACTCGCAACTTAGAGGTTTATCTTTTATACTTAAAATTGACTACGAGAAAGTTAATTGTCATGACACGGTAAACTACAAAAAAAGTCTGTTGATTTTTGGTCCAACCACCACAATCTGCAGTGTGATTATCATTATTGGAGACCCGTGGATATGATTATGGATATAATGGGAGGTACCCTCTCTCGCCTAAGGTGAAGTTAAATTTGATCTCAAATTTGTGATATTACTCTTAAATTACGTTATTAGATTTCAAAAAGGATGAGTGACAACACATAATTCATGAAGTAGAATTTGATTAAATTGAAAAAAGCTCAAGTAATTGATTGGAGGAGACATCATGGCTCACAAGGCCCAAATTCATTTTTGATTTCTATTCTTGAAGAACAAGCAAATTGATCTTGAATTAGTTTATGATTAACTTAGAATTCTCTAGTAGTACATAAAGTCGACATTATTGTATTCATTGTAAACATTAGGCTCAAGTAGAACAATAATGTAGCAATCAAGAGCTTTTGTTGTGGATGTAGACCTTCAAAAATGAACCCAGTTAAAACCTTACTTCCGCTCTTTATTTTTTATTTTCTATCTTTCAATCACTCAACAACTAACACGCCTAATTAATCATAACAAAAAGTATTAATAAATTACTCTTTTTTTTTACATCGATCATAGGTAGTGAGGCAGTTTAAATCTTAGGTGTTTATGTTGAAAACAATAAAAATTTCCAATTGACGTAAAAGATTATTGACAACAAAAAATGAAAAAAAAAAAAAGGTGATCTAGAGAGTTGTCAATGACATTTAAGTCAATGGACACTTCTCTATGTTTTCAGCGAAACCGTCAAGGATACAAATCCCTTCTACTTCCCTTGCCTACATATGAAGGAAGAGGAAAAATAAAACGGTTTTCTCCATTCTTAGTTTTAAATTACAATTGTCATAGTATATGGCAGGGGGGACTACCATCAGTCCACAGAGCCACCTTAAGACAAAGGGGGACCATGGCTGCAACCCAAAATTTTAAAAACGTTTCTATTTGTATCCTTACTAAAAAGACCATGGTCTACTCAAATTTTTTTTAATGTATATATGCTTGAAAGTGTATGCACATTCATAAATAAGACCCAAAAAAAAAAGAAAAAAAGGTAAGTTATATATAATTCTCTCAAAATATGTCAATTATATATATATATATATATAGTGTGTTAAAAATTTATTGTATACATTGAAAATACACAATTTTTAACTTTAAGAGGTTGACTAAGTTATTCTTAAGGCCCCTCATAATATCCGTAAGATTCTCGGTTCAGAACCTCTTGCTAGCATCTTGGGGCTGCCATCAAAGAAATCTTCTTTGTAATAACTTGGTGTGTGGGGCAAAGAGATTGTATATACCTGAGGAAATAATTAGATACTCGAAAAGATCTAGATACCTTCATTTGTCAAAAAAAAAAACAATATATTCATAAAATGTACACAATTCTCTATTATTCAATGTACACAAATTTTGAATTATGTACATTCAAAGTATACAATTTTTCAAAGAATATGCAAATTTCTGTATATGTAACGTACACAATATTCCAAAGAGTTTATGCACATTTGTATATTCAATGTACACAAATTTTCAATTCTATACATTCCATGTACATTATTATATACATTCAACATATACAATTATTTTTCAAATAATGTACATAATTCAATACATTCAATGTATAAAATCCTCTCAAAATATACATCAAGTGACAATACACACACATACATATATATATATATATATATAGTAGGTTATAAATCTACTGTCAAGTATTTTTTTTTTTGAGTTAAATATAATAATTTCTCTTGATTCCATTCCTATTAAGCAGAATGCTAGCTATTTAGTTTTTAATTATTTTGATCATGTTGTCTTTTATAATTGATTTAATCACAATATTGGTCCAATTAATATACTGTTGGCAAATCTTTAAATTAAGTGTTTCATATAATATATAACTTATAAATCATTGAGCATATGGCATATGAAGTAAGAATACACGCACTGTTGTGGTTTTTTTTTGGTGAGCATTCCTCATGTAGTTGATTCATATATTACATATGCATGTAACTTTTTTTTTTTGTGTGTGTGTGTGGAGATATTAAATATAAATGTAGTTTTAGTGTCTGTTTGGGAATAACTTATTTAGTTGAAACTGAAATTATTTTTGCTGAAAGTATAAAAAATAAGTTGAATAGTATAGTGGGACCCTTGTATAGTATCAAAAAGTACAGTGAAACCCATAAATAATAGTAAAAATAAATTAAAAGTGTAGATAAACTAAATTTTTCAGCTCATCCTGAACAAATGCTTATTCCGTGAAAGCTATATATACAGCTTTCATGGAATAAGTAGTAAAGACTCAAAAAATAATAATTTCATTTTTTAAAGACAGATGTACTTGAGATTTTTCGTTCTTCAAATTATTGGCATTGGGGCAAGTATATTGGGCTTGCTCAAGCCCAAAAGTTGTCCATCTAGATTCTTTTTTGATAGAAGGTTAGAAATATCCATCTGGATTCTTTTTATTTTTATTTTACTTTTTGATAGAATCCATATGGAATCTCTCTCTCTCTCTCTCTCTCTCTCTCTGTTCTTTATATATATATATATATATATAACAATCCATATGGATTCTTGGTAACCCATAAATGAAGGAAATTCTAACCCTAATCACCAGTATTTGTCTTTGGAAAAAAAAAATTCTAATGAACCTATAATCTATAGAATTGCCTCCGTAGTGACTGCTTAGGTTTCTTATCCGGATCCGCCAATGAGAATGACAAAAGATCTATCATAATTATTTACGCTATTCTTGGTTAGATTGAGCATTACGCTTTACATTTTATCATTTTATTTGAATTATTTCTACGCAAAGAAACCTCAAGTTTGTTTCATTTTGAAGTTCCTTCCAAGTTTTTATCTTATATGAACATTCTGCAAGGCATGTGACCATGTGAGAGAGAGAGAGAGAGAGAGAGAGAGAGAGAGAGGGACAAGCGGCTCTAACATACGTACCTCTTATTGTACTCAATAGTCCCTTCCTTTACTCTCTTGTTATAGATCTGAGGCATGTCCCTAAGGCCCTGACTTTGTTTTTAACAATTACCACCATAATAAATTAATTCAGATAGTGACAAACTGAAAATGAAGTGAAGGAAAGTTCCTACTGACAAAGTAAAAATCTTCATAATAAAATCCAGCATACCATAAAAGATACAAATAGATCCAAGTCTACAATCTATCAAGGATTCAAGGGTCCCTCTTACACCACCTTGAAGTACTACAAGATAGAAACAGAGAATGGCACCAAAATCACCACAACATAACCATAATTTTAACAAAAAAAGACACGAACTTAATAAAACCAACTCCAAATAGTCCATCCATGATCTACCGCAACAAAAGTTTCTTCAGACGCAACAAAAAATAAACCTAGAGACAAGACAAGAACTAATTAATCAGATACCAACAGGCTAAGACTTTGTATTGTTGTTGGATAGAAACATACGTACCTCTTATTGTACTCAATAGTCCCTTCCTTTACTCTCTTGTTATAGATCTGAGGCATGTCCCTAAGGCCCTGACTTTGTTTTTAACAATTACCACCATAATAAATTAATTCAGATAGTGACAAACTGAAAATGAAGTGAAGGAAAGTTCCTACTGACAAAGTAAAAATCTTCATAATAAAATCCAGCATACCATAAAAGATACAAATAGATCCAAGTCTACAATCTATCAAGGATTCAAGGGTCCCTCTTACACCACCTTGAAGTACTACAAGATAGAAACAGAGAATGGCACCAAAATCACCACAACCTAACCATAATTTTAACAAAAAAAGACACGAACTTAATAAAACCAACTCCAAATAGTCCATCCATGATCTACCGCAACAAAAGTTTCTTCAGACGCAACAAAAAATAAACCTAGAGACAAGACAAGAACTAATTAATCAGATACCAACAGGCTAAGACTTTGTATTGTTGTTGGATATATAGGTAGTCACAGCCTTGGTCCCCTCAGAATTGGCATGTTTCCCAAGCTCTCCAGGCAATACCAATCTCACTGCCCCTTGAATCTCTCTCGACGACAATGTCATTCGCCCCGTGTACTTAGACAGCTTCGCTGCCTCGCTTGCAAGCCTCTCGAACATGTCGTTCATCAGATTGTCGAAAATAGTCATTGCCTTAGACGATATTCCCATTCCTGGATGAACCTGCTTCAATACCATAAACACGTACCTCTTATACCCTTCTCCACTTCTCTTCCTCTTCCTTATCTTCTTCTTTTTAGTGGGCTTCTCTTTATCTTTCTCTTTCACTGATTGGTTTTCTTGTTCTGATTTGTCTTCAACAGAAATTGTTCTTGGAGTCTCTTGGCCTGAAACTGTAACCCCTTCTTTTTTCTTACCTTTGTCTCCTTGAGTTGGCCTTTGGACGCTTTGAATTTGAACCACTTCGACTTGCACAATTTCTTTTTTCATAACTTTTCTGGTGGCCTTCACCGCAGTGCTTACCACCTTAGGCGAACGCTTTGGAGCCATGTTTTTTTAATCCGATCCCTACGATTATCCTTCTACTTTCTTCTATGTTGTCTCTGTCTTTTTCCCTCTGAAAACAATGATTTGAAAACTAGAAGGGGAGGAGATTATGGTTATCTATACTACTATTTAAGTGCTTCTTCTGTTTAAGTCAGATTTTTTTTTTTTTTTTTTTTAAATACCCCTATACCCTAGTTTTAAGTAGAGACAAAACTAAAAGATAATCTAGTAAAAATACATCTCTAACTTGCACTAAAACATTGCCTACAAAATAGGAACACTCTTTCACTAACCCAATTCTTCAAAGTAATTGTGGGGGAGAAAAGCCCAGCCCAACTTATTGGGCCCAAGGCCCTATCCGAGGACCACTGTTCGTCCGAGGAGACCAGGACGCAGCCAGAGGCCCATGTGAAAGGAGAATGTCCGCAGACGAGCACGTGTACCGTCCGAGGAGATGCTCATACGTCCGAGGAGACCGATACCGTCAGACCCGACGAGATTTTTGTCCGGCACGTGTCAAGCGATCTGTTTGACAAGTGTCAAGGGAGAAAAGGGACCTCGGACACGCGAGAAGGTGACAGGAATAGAGAAATATCAAGGAGACAGACTTCAACCACCGCATTTAATGCTCTGCACCTACCCTCCTGGCCGCATTTATGTGGAGAAGACCCCTGAACAGTGCATCCTCAGCTACCGCCACTCAGACAGGGCTAAAGGGGGAGTATGATGGGACATGCACTCAAGTGGGCGCACAGATGGTGAACAAGTGGACGGTGGAGATGGAGAAAGGCAGCACTATATAAGAGAGAGAGGTCTCTGATAGGAGGGATCGAAAGTTAAGAGAGAGAAAATAGCATATTGTTTTACTGTAGCTCCAACATTTGTAACCTAAGTCCATCAATGAAAATTACCTCTTCGGACGAGACATTCACCTCTGTCCGAGCACGTATTAGTTCAAACCCTCTTGTCACCAGTGCCGTTTAATACTGTTATTTTTCATTATTAGCCTAGCTCTTTCACCCACTCTCTACAAATTTATTGTTTTGGGTTCAGTGGGCTCCAAATCCACATCTCATTGGGCTTGGGCTGCAGAATCTGACCCTACAGTAACTATACATTTATCTTTGTTTTAAATAGAAAAATAAGTTAAACAACCCACATTGCTACCATTTTTTTTTCCTTAAAAAAAACACCCTATGTTTATCCAAAAAAAAAAAAACTAAATATCAAAAAAAAAAAAAACTAATAGTTATATAAAAAAAAAAAAACTAACTAAACTAAATAGATATATACATTTTTTTTATAAGTAGATATATCTTTAACTACCATTGAAACGTTGCCTATAAAATATGACCACTCTTCTGATGATTTTCAAATTGCTTTTCAATTTTTTTTTGTAAAAGTTGATAATTTGCATTCATTATAATTTAAAATTACTACATTTTTTAATTACAGAAATACCTAAGGGTGTGATGAGTGTTCTACGTTTTTTATAAAATAATTTACTCATCACACTCCTAAATTTTTTTATAATTAAAAAATATAATAATCTCAAGTTATAATAAATTTAAATTATTAACTTATAAAAAAAAAAAAAAAAAAAAACATCTGAGCATGCATGTAAGCGCGTACTATTTGTAATGTTTTGTAAAACTGTGCGTGAGGATTACAAACTTTACGGTAAAGGGACATGTGGAAGACAGGTGTCGATTACGTTTTAAATTACAAGGCTACGTACGTGGTAATGTTTTGTAAAACTGTTTGTGAGGATTACAAACTTTACAGTAAAGGGACATGTGGAACACAGGTGTCGATTACCTTTTGAATTACAAGGCTACGTACGTGGGGGGTAAAAGTAATTAAAATATGGGAAGCACCGAAGCAAGGGCCTCTCTCCTCTTCTAGATTGTGATTCAAGATTATACTACTGTTCTCATAAAAAAAAACATTCTACTACCGTTGAAAGTTCTAGTATATGTCACTTTTCTTAGTTGACTAGATCACTGACCAGTATCAAGACAAAACCAAGAAACAACCGCCACGACATTTTTAGTTACGGGGTAAGTTCCGATACCAACAGATTTTGTGTTGAAGAATATAAGTAATTAATACTAGCCTCTGAGCACGCGTTCACGCGCGTGCGTGTGCTTAGAGACTCTTCTATTTTTTAGGTAAAAATTAATAATTTGTATTTATTATAATTTGAAATTTCTACTTTTTTCAAAAAAAAAAAAAAAAAAAAAAAGGAAGACAGGAGAAACAAATACATCGTGATGAATAAAAAAGAAAAAAAGAAAAGAAAAAGAAAGGGGGGGTGAGTTTTGTAGATTAGAGGGGTTTTAAAAATAACAAAAGAGTAATCCAATTTTGTAGGGAGTTAGTGAGTAGAAGTAAGAATTTAAATTAACGTAAAAGTCGGAGTTTATTAGAAGCAGGAAGACATTTCAACGTAAAAGTAGAAGTAAGAATTACGTAAAAGTAGAAGTAAGAATTTAAATTAACGTAAAAGTAGGAGTTTATTAGAAGCAGGAAGACATTTCATCGTAGAAGTAGGAATTTATTATTTTTTGTCAATTTACTATTTTAACCTAATTTTTAAGTTTTAGGTAGGGATATTTTTGACAATAAAAAAAGCAATAACTAACTTTCTTTTGCTAATTTATTATTTTAATCCCATTTTTAAGTTGTTGGTTAATTAATTAGGAATATTTTTGACAGGGAAAAAAATAATAACTAACTTTTTGAATCTTTTTAATATATACAGATAAAATATAATGACATTATATTTTTTTTTTTTGTTATTTTTATTTAATGTGAAATTTCTCTCATCCCTCCTGCATGTATTTCTAACGTTTTGCAAATCTATAGGTATAATATAAAAATGGTGAAAATGACTAGCCTCATTGTGCTTTTTTTTTTTTTTCATCTCTAAAAAAAATTAGCTGCTACCTATAAAAGTTTTCTGTACTATTTTCTTAGTTTGACTGACTTTCCCCCAAGGAAGCACCAGAAATTTCCCCGTCTTTTCATACACTGGGCCAGTCTAGTGGCACTCCTTAACATTCTGGTACCTGTAAGAATAGCAGTCAGTAGTCCAGATCCAAATACTTGCCCAAATCTTTCCACTGTTCGGTCTGGATTGTTCTTCCCAGCCGAAAACTGCATTATGGGATTTTGCTGGAAAATTAGAAAAAATTAAAATTTCATGATCAATGTGTGGCAAAATTTAGACCTCGATTGTTGCAAATTAATTGATTTTAAACCGAGTTTAATTAATTAACTAACCTTGCAAACGAGTTTAAGTTAAGAAAAAATAAATTAAACTAGTGCAAGAAATAACAATAAATTAAAAAACAAATGCAAGGAATAAATAACACGGCATGGTTATATGTGAAAAACTAATAGCAACACCCAATGAAAAATTTTAAAAAATTATAAAAAAGTTGTGCATAAGCTAATCTAGAGTAAATTGCGTTAGATTAGAACTAAGAGCCCTTTTAGAATGTACTTATAAAATAATTTATTACTTATTTTTTTTATTATTTGTAGGTCTCATGTGAGTTACCGAACTATTTATTTTATTTTATTTTATCTTTTATTTATGGTACTTTTAGCAAAAAATTTGATGAATTGTTTCTAAAATGGACACTGATTTTGAAATTCTCAATTAATTAAGTAGCATGCGTTGAGATTCCAAAAACATCATTTTCTTCAATAGTTCTTGGGTCTTCATCATGGACCAAAAATACATATCATAGACTCAACTGTTTTTTCGTGGTTTACCAACTTTCAATCTATTAAACCTAACACAATTAATATATATATATGTAAAGATTCATATTTAATTGAAATTATATTTAATTAATAATCTTCAATTTACTTTTTAAAAAAAAACTTTGGACTCTGAGTATTGTCCCATTACTCAATATCATAACAAATGAGTTAAACTTATAGTTTAAAATTAATAAGTTTTATAATATATATATATATATATATATATATATATTATAAAATTATTTTGAGTGTATTGTAATTAGTGAATAATAAAAATGGCGTTGGTATGAAAGTGATGCTACCCTATTATAAAAATTCCATTGCATTTTTTCACACATTCCAATTCTGTAATAACCTCATCTCTCCCAAATATCCCATCAGCAGAAAGGTGACTTGTAATGGTGCACTGAAACATTGTAGGGGCTACCTTGTTCATGTAAGCCGTAGCACCGAGCAATAATATTAAAGATATCAGATTCCAGATTTTCTATGGTATCAAATAAAATTTGTCCTTTGTCAAATCATAAGCACTTGTATGGCTATATATATATATATATATATATATATATATATATATAGTACACATAAAACAATTGGAAAATTATTGTTGAGCTTTACATATAGTTTTCTTCCTCTATATATATATATGGACTTCAGCAAACGACAAAGGCATAGGAAAAACCTACATTTTAACACCTCTCCTCATAAGTCATAATTAAGGCCCCGACCCGAACCACCTCAAAATCCTTAGTGCAATAGCCAAAGATTCACCTAAAGACTAAAGAGCTGAAAGTTATGTCTTTGGCGTGGGTTTGAGATAGTGATGTATACAGCACTAGTGATGTATACAGTACTGTCGGTAACACTATTTCTTGTAAAAGATCTTGTGCTAAAATTCAAGACAAACATAAATGACGACTATTATGCCATTAACGATATAAATTGTATTTCATTTGGTTAAAGATTTGTCGGTCCATTTAGATATTGAATTGAATAAATGAAATATTTCTTATTATAACAATAATTTAGTTGATTAAATGAACTCTTACAATTGTAAATGACGTCTCAAAATATATATAAACCCACACGTGTGTTTTCCGAAGGTGGGTGCAGTAAAAGAATCATGATCAAATGAAAATATATATTGAAAATTAAACACAAAAGAGTCCAATACATTTTCTTGTCATTCCGTGTGTTAATGGCTTAATACTGCTACGCCACCAGTGCCACTACCATTGTTGCCTCTCTCTCCTATCTTCTCCACCACCAATACATGCAATATTGTTAGAGTTGCCACTGTTTATTTTATAATGGTTTGTTATTATTTTATATTAGTGTAGGATTAATATTATTGTAATCTAGTCACATATCACTTCAATATATAAATGTGTTATGGTGAGAGACAGAATGATTAAGCCTCAGAAATTTTCCTAATTTCTCTTTATTATTCTTTATATATCCCTTAACCCTAAAAACTCATTTTTTTATAACTTGGTATCATAGCAATCTGATTGAACCCTAGAATATGCTGAAGTAATTTGGAGATCACCGTCAAATAATGTCATCAATGAATTGTTTAAATCACATGTTTTTGTAGTTTAAAATTATGTATAAAATATAAACTTATAGATCATATAGTAAATATTAATATCTGATTGATACAAAATTTGACATGTGTATTAAGAGCGTAAAGAACATGCAATCCAACGGTTAAATTTTCAAAATATATAATAATGTTAATTTTTGTAAAGGAAGTTGTAGCCTTAGACTACAACAAATTTTATAGTTAAACATTGTCCTTTAGCTAATTCAGTCGATTGGATTAATCCCATAAGTGCCAAATGAGACTTAGAAGGACTAGATTGATGGTTGTTTGCTGATTTGTGGAAGATTTTTGCTTTATTTTGTGATTTTGAGCGGATTGAAAATATGCGAGAGCTAGAGTATTGTTTGACATGTGGGATTTCTTTTATGGTTTGGTAATATGATTAGGTTGACTGGTTGTTAATTCATCAAATTTAGATGAATTGTATTTGATATAATTGAAGAAAAATTTACTGTCATGATATGTCTCAATCAATTTCCTAGAAAACAAAAATGGTCTAAATTATTTAGCTTTGGCACATGCTATGAAAACCTTTCTTTGTAGGTAAAAAAATAATTGAAATATTTGAAAAATATTACTCATAATATGGGAGATTCAGCTTATGAGAAATGGATGAGTGGGGATTTTGTTATTATGGGATGATTGTGGCATAGTATGGATTATTCATTTCCAAGTCGAAATTCTAAGAAAACTTTAGCACGTTTATTTTATTATTTACTTAACTTTTAGATTAGAGGTACACAACATATAATATGTATTAAAGTGGAAACTCAATCAAGAATACAGTTTAAAAATTGGTAAAAAAAATAAGAATCACCGTTAGTATTATTCAACTAAGGTAAGAATTTTAATGCGTGTCTAATTATAGTTATTTTTAAATGCATCAATGTGTATGAGTGGCAATAGAGGAAGGGCACAAAATATCCTTTTGGAATTCAATGAATTCCTCTTCATCCAATAAAATTACTACTCTCTGCAGACCCCCTCTATTTTAAGAAAAATTAAATGGTCCCTTCAAAGCTCAATACAAATAAAATTAATTAAAATTTTAAATGATATGTATACTATCAAAGAAATAAAGGAAGTCAAATTATTAGTTATTACCACCGCGCACTCTTGGCGTACGTGATGAAATTAATAATTTATAGGTGAGTGGAGCCACCAAAAGAGAAAGGGCTACCATCAGGATAGTGTCGCTAGAGTGAGTCGTCATGGACGTCAGCTGCGGAGCGTAATGATATGTTGTGATCCTAGTATACCACATGGATTAAGTATAAGCTTAACCATGTGTATATAAGCTCTTGGACACCTCCCCTTGCAAGTCGGTTTTCAAGGGTGAGTTCTATATATGGGTTCCTAACAATAAAAAAAGGAAGGAAAAATTACAATTTTTATTAATAAAAATTACATATACTATATTAATTTTTATTAGAATGATTGAAATTTAGTCACACTGAAAAAAAAAATCTCAAAATTTGAGATTAGAGTTATACATATAGTAAGATCATTAACAAAATCTTAGAAAGAGCAGCTGGGTTGCTAGAGTTTATCAGGGAAGAGAATTTTGAAAATGAAACAATAAAAGGAAAGAGAAAGATATGAGAGAAATAAAGTGAGTGGGTAAGTGAGGTAGAATTTTGCAATATGACTATATATATATATATAGAGGTGGGTGGGTTAGAAATATCTCAACATGCTATTCAACCCAACTAGCAAATTTGGTTGTCTAATCTGCCAAACCCAACTCACCTCACTTCATGGATCTGCACACATTGGGTTAGGTCGATGTAGGTTGAGGGCGGATTGGCAAGCCAGATGGTTTTTTTGTACAATTCTAATTAAAAGAATGTCATTATTTTCTCTTTCTCATTGTACAAAATGATCTTCAATAAATTAAGTCTACTATTGTTTCCTTAAAAAAAATAGTAATAAAGTAACTTTTTCTTCATACTTATATTGAATTGTAATGGGTTGTACATTACACTAGCCAATGCACGTGAGAATGCTGACGTGGCTGTATCCATACCCTACACGTGGAATAGCTGTGAGCAAAGGAAGGGAAACGTTGGCTGAAGAAAGGGATCTTTGGCTCGTGCCAATGGCGTGACCACCTTGGGGAAGAGTGAGATTTGCACCTGACATGGACACCCATCACTTGCACAAAAGGGAGATAGCGACCCCCTATGGATAGATGCTATAGAACACTCCTTATTGGTTGATTTTGTGCTGGACCATTGTTGAGGACATGTGCATCACTCCTAGCCTCCTTGATGTCCTTTTCCTTCTCTATGGCTTGCTCTCCACGTAGTAGCAGAGCCTCCATTTGTTCCACTACCCTGACATTGGTGTGTTTTTTCTCTCCTTCAGCCATAGTATAGTACAATAGCTATATTAGGGTTTGAAATGGGCGAATAAGGGTTTGACACATGTCTTAATGTACCTCACAATATTCCTCGTACTATAAGAGGAACATGTTGCTAAACAATTAGGGTAAGGACCTAGAGAAAACAAGAGAAAGAGCAGAAAGTTTGGGTAGGAAAGTGAGGTAGAGAGAAAAAGGCTTTCTTTGGGAAAGAACATCATCACTGTACAAAATCTTCGTTTTTCACATAATAGAGAGCTCTAAAGAGTGAGGGACATTCTTCCCTTACTCACCTGTTGTTTTTTCATCCCTTTCAAAAGGTTTTTCATGTATTTTCCCATGTCTTCTTTACTTTCCATGTTATCAATAAATTAAATTCTAAATATGCATTAACAACTAAATTAACCAACTTTAAATAATTATGAAAATCAATGTGCATTTTCATCAACATGAAAGTAAGTACGTGTTTGTATTGATATATAATTGAATTTTGCTCTTTCATTACTAAATTGACACACACACAATGTGTGTATATATATCTATGGTTAACAAAAAATGAAGTAATTATAGAAGACACTCACGGGTTTTTCTCTCTCTTTTTTTTTTTTTTTGACAAACGAGAGTATCTAAACATTTTCAAATATTTGACTATTTTCTTTAGTATATGTAGTCTCCCCAGTTTCAAACCCAGAATTTCATAGATATCATGAGACTTTAAAAATCACTAGCCATGTGACTTTAGGAATCACTACTAAGTACTAGCACCCCAGCCAACAGCCACTTCTCTCTCTCTCTCTCTCTCTCCCCCTATGGCATATATCTAATAATCCAATAATATTCCAATGGCACTACACGTTGTACTTGTTGCTCCTTAGATTGATAAAAGTCAGAGAAGTGGCCGACTGGCCGTGGAATATTACCGTTTATCCATGTTTGGTGGCTAACACGGGGCTACAACAACTACAACTTACAAGCTTATCGACTTGAAGAAAAGAAAATATTAAACGGTAAGCACAAAGAAAAGGATTGTATATTCTAAGTATGTTGTTATTATTTGCAGCTTTCGCTTGGCCAAATATACTCATTAAAAACATACTCAATAAACAAAATCTGAAAGTGATTCTAAAACAGAAAAATACAACACAAAAAAAGATCTCAAATCCTTTTGGAGATATAGTAAGAAATTTTTTTTTTTTTCTTTAGAAACCCTACTTCATGGAATGAATTAGATGAGTTTATATAGACTGATCCCAAGAAACTTTTGCTCTCCCAATATTCTTTAATAGAAGTGTATGTTTTTAATGGATTGTTACCTGTTTTATTGCATATATAGTATTGTAAAAACAACAAAAAGCCAAAAACAAATCAATTTATAATCCGTCTGATTTAACTGTCAGCTCAAATAGTTTTGAAAGCTATGCAACATTTATCCAGTGACCTTTATTTCTAGTATTAATTTACCTCACCAACTTATATGGTAGATCCGGCAAGTAATCAATTAATTAGTGAGGGACATGGTTCATGAAAGTCAACGCAAAATTGGCACCCAAAAAAAGAAAATCAAAGCAATTCAATTCATAGTAAAATCATAGGTGTCGTAAACTGCAAGAGCAATAGAACGTGTGGTGCTGGATCATAAATATCGAATTACAAGAAATAGATGAAGTGATCATGGATACATATTACATATCATCTGATTACTGATCTCAGTTATTTTAGAGCTATAGCTAGAAGCTATAGTGATTTGATGGTAATTATTTCAATTAAGATCACACGTATATATATAGTTGTTAGATACATCATAGGAGAAGATTAACTAAAAGTAAACTAAGCATAAGAAAACTTAATTTGGATAATTTACAGGAATTAGAAACCTACCTACCTAGAGTAAGATTTCATACACTAGTACATCTTCTCTTAACAGCATGAGACGTAACCCTAGGAGATTTGAAGCTTGATTGAAAGAAAGACTCCAACTCTTCGCGCCTTGTGTTTTCAAAGAATTTCAGGTCTGCCCATTTCCTCTTGTGCACAGATACTCTTGCTGGTTTTCGCGGTGTGGGTGGGCAGCTTTGTGTGGTTGGAATTTTGTGACCAGGAGAAGTTGGTGTTCTACACCCTTCATCATCATCATCATCATCTACTTGTTTTGGAACTTGAAGTTGTGGAGGTTTTGGTAGATTTTTCTGGGAGATCATATGATCCTTGGACATGGTGGAGAAGAGTTTTGGGCGCTAGAAATAGAAGAAGTTGGAATTCACAAAAAACTATGTGTGAGAGAGAAAAGAGAGGTTGACAATTTGTAGTTTTTTTTTTTTTTTTTTCCAATTTTCTAAGCTTATCTTTTTAATTAAAAATAAATACTTATACTGTCGTTCCCACTTTCTCATTCTTCCTTTATTCTACCATCTACTCGTCTGCTGTTTTACTATCTTTCCTTCATTTGGAAGATACAACCGTGACAAAACAAACGGTCCTCCTAATAAGTCATGACAATGCACTAGTACAGTGAAAAGTATCTTTGATTTACGAAGTTAAAAGAAAACCATCCAATTAGACTATATTATATACGTGTCTCTGTGGAATTACTCTAAGAAGTTCAGATTTAAAGGAAGATCTTTAGTGGTAGAACTTTTGCGAAATAAAGTTTTTAGATAAAATACTATTTTGGTTCTAAACTTTATTTATTTAATTTTTTTTTCATTCTTAAACTTTAAAAAATTCTTTTTTCATCCTTAAACTTTGTAAAGAGTTTTTTTGAATAGCATAGAGACAAAAATAAAGATGAAAAAAAGAACTTTTTTATTAGTTTAAAGATGAAAAACAAACTTTTAGTAAAATTTAAGAACATAATAAAACACTTTCAATAGTTTAGGGACGAAATATGAATTTTTCAATAGTTTAGAGATGCAAAATGAACTTCTTAAAGTTTAGGGACCAAAATAGTATAAAAAGCTCTTTATTTATTTATTTTTTTCCTTTATGAGAATTTAGCATTTAGAGTGTTTGAAAAATTATATTAAATAATACTTTAAATTCTGAATTTATAAGCCCTGAATAGTTAATTTTAAGTTATTATAATTATTTTTTTAAACAAAAAAAAATCTAAATTTCAATATTAGTCTTAATTAAAGCTAAAAACAACTTTACAGAGACTCCTTTTTAAGTTCTTAAGCAAAAATTGAGAACCTAAAAGAGCTTTAAAACTCTAAAAGCACTTTTGCAATCTTTAAAAGTAGAACCAGATGAACTTATATCTTTTACTCTTACAAGAAATAGCAGCCCGTTAGCATTTATTTGGAAATTGAAATGCAATTTTTGTGTTAAATTTACTGTGTGTGTGTCTCTTTCTCTTAGTTAGTTTTATACAATATTTTGGGAGAGTACAGTAATATCGTACTACTTCATCTCACATGATATATTAAGTTTCATTAATTCAATTCATAATCGGATCTACTATTTACGTAAAAATAGGGAATATAACATTATTATACTCCAAAAATGTTGTATAATTTTTCCTCTCACTTTTGATTTTAGTAGGGAAATTGGACTTATTGAGAATTATGTTAGTCATCAAGCCCATGTCAAGCTACACCACATGTGTAAAAAGTAGAATTTTTTTTTTTTTCAGGTGGGACCCAAGGGGGGCCAGGCCCCTGGTCCAAATTTTTTTTAGATATTATATATTTTACTTTTGTAGTTAGGCTCCTTTCAAAACCTTAGGCTTTTTTTTATCCTCAATAAGTCTAATTAGCCTCACTCAAATAGCAACTATTCAATCAAAAAATTTAACAAAAACAATAAAAATATTTAAAATGGTGATTGTATTTTAGCAAAAAAAAAAAAAAAAAAACTATTTTACCACTAAAGAACCAAAAAATCATGTGTTATTAGAGAAGTTAGAGCTAAATTTTTGGAAACTACAGTAAACTAGTATAAATACTAGTTTACTGTAGCAAGTTGTTAAAAATAAAATAAAATATTTTATTAACGTTATATTTCTTCATTTAATTAAAAAACTCAAATTCTCTCGTTTCCTTTATTATTTTATTGAGTTGTTTATGTTATTTTAAATGAAGTGATAAAAAAAAATAGAACATTTGATATTAGTTGTATTATAAAGTGAGGTGGTAAAATAAATAAAGTAGTTTTTGAGGTGTTAAAAGTTAAAATTTTTAGCACCACTACTGTGAATGTTCTAACTTCAACAAAAAAAAAAATCCTAGTCAGCTTAATATTAAAAAAACATTATTTTGTTTTTGTTTTTGTCTTTGTTGGTAAATTATTGCATCTTAATGTATTTAGAAACAACGTTTTTTAGTATTTATAAATTTTTAATATTATAAGGATGTCTATTTAATTTTTTTTTTTTTAATATTCCAGCCCCCGCTAGCTTAAAATCCTGAGTCCAACCCTGGTATAAAGTCATAATAACCACAGATTAAAACGATATTTGGTTCCAAATATGCAAAAGCTGTGGTTGTGATAGCATAGGTCTAATTAAGCTCATGTTATCCTTCACCTCATCTGATCATAATATTTGTTAGATGAGTTCACACTTCACAGTACGTAGCTGTACCCAGGTTATCTAAGCCTATACCTCCAGAGCATCCCATGCATACAATCAATGGTCCCTATTTGTTCTCTTCTCTTCATCTGTCATATCTGAACTCTCTCTTTCTTTCTTGTCTGCTTCTATAAAACGGACTTAGCGGCATTGGATACCTTTTTGGACACGGCAAAAATAATTCTGAACATGATGGACACATAGAATTCCCTAGCAAATATCCCACACAACAAAGTCGTATTTCTGCCCCACTTACTAACCAATCATACCAGAACGGCTGCTATGGGCTTTAACGTAGGGAAAATGTTAAGGTACAAGTATAAAAAAATGAATTATTGTAGGGTCCAGCTAATAAAAAATTAGTATAAATTGATAAAGGAGACTAAAAATATTATTGAAATGATAAGCTGAACTAAAAAAGCTAGCACCACTAACTCTACCACTAACTCTACACCTTATAAAGCTGGTCAAAATTTGATAAAACAGTTTCTCAGTGTCCTTTAACACTACCCTTAATGTAATTAGAAATTAATTCTAGCTAGCTAGCACTTTAACAAAATAAGAAAACCTAGCAAAGTATAATAATTTTTTTTTTTTTTTTTTTTTTTGCTGAATTAGAAAAGTATATAATAAATTGGTTGGTATGTAGAAATTTCTAACATGTACAGTTTTGGTCCATTATGGTAAATCAAGAAATTCCAAGGAATGAAGCTGCCCGGCCGGTGAAACAGGACGAACCAACTGTACGCACCAATATTGTTCAGCAGTTTCCTTTTTCTCTTTATAATTTCACAATTTCAACTACCTTCTAATAAAACTACGGACTACGTACAGGTACCCATTACCCAATATAGACAGATTTATCAGATTTTTTTACAGTGAATGATCCCCAAATATTGAGGCAGTTGGTGAAGGTTCCTAAAGTAAAGTTAATGCATTCAGGTACCAACTGCTTTTGTGTGTAAAATCCAAATGTAGCTCAATGGCTTGGAGGGTCACTTTAATTGGTCTGTTGTCGAGTATGAAGTATGCATGCACTGGAATTTGGAAGTACACGTGTGTTTCTGTTTATCTACTTCGTACTATCATGTGTTGCACAACAAATACACTTGTCAATTCATGCCTTGTTATCGGGAAATACTAGGTTACAAATTTTATTCAAACCATTAATACGGTGAGTGATATATTATAAGTAAATGAAAAAATAATTTAATGCTAAGCCCATATGAGAATTAATAAGAAGTGGCTATAGTAACAATTTGTAAATTTACTATAACATAGTTTGTAACTGTATTATTACTCGTTGTTATCATGTATAAAGAAGTGTTCAAATGTGATAGGCAACTGAGTGGGAAGATTGTTTGTAGAAACCTTTCCTTGGATTGGGTTATGAGATATGGTGTAATAGTACTATGCAATACCACTTTCAATGGTTGATCTTAAAAGTGCTTTTAATCTTAGCCTTTGCATCAAAAACATTTTTAACTTTTACTTTTTTACTTTTTTCTTTTTATTTTTTCAACTTTCCTCTCACACATAAAAGATGGTATTGGCTAATGCATTGGATCCAAATCCTAGTTACCTATTCCTTGGTGGCAAGATCGCTTGTAGAAATTTGTCCTGGGATTGGGTTCAATTACCTGGATTGAGATCCGGTATAATAGTATCGTGCAATACCATATTCAATGGTTGAAATTAAAAGTGCTTTTAATCTTAGCCTTTGGATCAAAAACGTTTTTAACTTTTACCTTTTCACATTTTTATTTTTTATTTTTAACTTTCCTCTCACACATAAAAGGTAGCATTGACTAATGCTTTGAATCCAAATCCTAGTTACCCACTTTTGTTTTTAATTTTTCCCTATTCAATCTCTCTCTCTCTTTCGTGCATAAAGAAATAATAAAGAATAAAGAAAGAATTATACAAAAATAATAATAAAGAAATAATATTTAAATGAAGTGGTAAAATAATAAAGTATGGGTTGACTAAGTGATTCCTAAGGCCTCATAATGTCTATAAGATATTCGCTTCAAAACCTCTTACCCCATCTTGGGGCCACCTCCAAAGGATTTCTCATCGTAATAACCTGGTGTGTGTGGAATGAGAAACCTGTGATTACGGACCTAAGATTACATACATTCGAGGGAATAATTAGATACTTGAAGAGGTTGGATACTCTTGTTTATAAAAATTAAAAAAAAAAAAAAAATTGTCAATTGTTAAAAGGGTTCTCTTTTTAAAAATTAACTCCCCAAAATAAATTATTTCAGTATTTCATATCTCAAATGTACCTAAATTTTTACAAGTTTTTATATGTAATAATAATATTTGTGATTAACATTAAATAATTCACTCAATAAATGGTAATTTTACAGCTCTTTCCTTTGTTACATTTGCGTATTCCTAGCTGGAACTGTCAAATTATTCAGCCAAAAAAAAAAAAAAAAAGTTATATTTTGCATCTTTTGTTTCGAGGTCATACTATTACTTCCAAAAAAATGGATTTCCTTTTTCCTTTTTTTTGGTGGATAATTCATGGAATTTCATTACCACGAGAAAAAATGCTTCACAAACCCTTACAGAGATCCAACAAGAAACTCAAGGCAACATACCCAAATATCAAACTAACATACTAATCAAAACTACAATACATGGCCTACTAGGTCACAAAAAACCAACTCATAGTAACTTGCCAAACACTCAAATGGAACAATTACCCTGAAGCAGACAGGAAGCAAAACATATTACATACAATGAAATCCCTTTATGAGCAGAGCACTGTTTATGGAAGCGTTGAATTAAAATTTTGCTTCCATTCTTCCTTCAACTTATCTTTAAATTATGTTTACCAGTTTCGTTATATTTAATATTACTTCTCTTTAAATTTTGATTCCATTCTTCCTTTCAAGAGTCATGTAACTCAAATTGCACATTCTAGTGTTCCCAAAGGAGATATTTAAAGTTTAAATCCCCAAAACCTCATTGTAACTATTCCTTTTCTTGAGGTCAATCAAATGCAACTTACTTTGAATCATGACCAAAAGCATCTAATCTTTCAGGCCTCCAACACCATTCCCTTTCTTTAAGAACACCACTCAGCTTAGCATAGAACTAGCAGCATCATAGACAATTCTGGGACCATATGTTTGATACAAACTCTGTCAGGGTGCCAATTATCTAGCCATAAGAAGAAATTTTTGCCATCTCCTACTTCATGGCTTATGAAATTTTTGGATTCAGCTCTTAGCTTTAACACATTTCTCCATCCCCATGTGCAATCCTGAGGAGTTCTTTCAACCCAAAAGCTTCTGCCCTTTAGCAGAATTTCATGCACTGATGCCACCCACAATGAGCCACCTTGGGTAAAAAGATTCCAAATATGTTTCATGGTCACAACTTTGTTCCAATCTTCAACCCTTTTAAGACCCAAACCTCCTTTTTTGGGAGAGAAAACTTGATCCCATGAGACTTGCATGTTTTCCTTAGATGCATTTACCCCTTTCCATTAAGAAATAATTAAATTGTTGCTCAATGTCCTTAACAACTTTCTTGGGAAGGATGAGAACAATTGACCAATACATTTGAATGTTTTACAAGACTGATTGAATTAGGAGTCGTCTAATTGAAAATGATAATTTCCTTCTGTCCAATTTCTCAACCTAGCTGTGATCTTTTCAATTAGAGGGATACAATTTTTTCAAACTAAACTTCCAAGTTATAACTTATAAGAGGCAAGCCAAGGTACCTGACAGGCATATTATTATATTTGAACAGCAAAACTAAAATGATTTGCTGCTTTGTATCGTTTGTTATGCAAACAAAAATGCTTCACTTTTTCTTTGGTTTACTGAGAGGCCAGACAAGGAATTAAACTCCTCAAGAGTGTCCTTATAGGCTGCAGCAAACAGTAGCGGATCATCTGCAAAACTCAAGTGAGTAATCCTTAGTTTATCACAAGTAGGATAGTGTCTGAAGTTATGGAAACTATCTACTTTGGATTGCATAAACTGAATAGCAAGATTAAGAGCTTTCTCACTACCTAGGAAGAACATTGAATATTTAATCTCATTTGAAGTGACTTGAAGCTAGAGGCCATTCTTTGACTCACTCGTAATCTGATCTGGAAACAGGTCAGTAACCCTGCTAATCATGTAGGCCTCATTGGTAGCATTAGATTACCCAAACAAATTTTGATAAAATTTTGAGCACCAATTTTGTAATCTCAGCAGGTTCCTCAAATCAATTTCCATCCTCATCTAGTAAACATTTAATGGAATTCGATGCTTGCCTAGCTAGCTTTAATTAAGCAATGAAAAAAACCTATCTTTATGGAGATATGCCTCTTATTGTTCCTTCAAAGCTTGATCTCCATGATTCTACGTCATCCTTTACTGAATTACCTCCAACTGCTGTTTTGCAACAGCCACCTTTGCAGTGATATTACCATATAGATTTTTGTTCATAAGCATTAACCTTGTCTTGACAAATTTAAGCTTCTTACAAGGGAGGAACATAGGAGAACCAACAGCTGATCCACCATTGATCAAACATAACCATGTCTAGCATTTTGGCAATGAAATCCTTCCCCCCTGGAGAGTGATATGAAATGATAGGGATTAAGAATTCTACAAGGCATTGAGGAAAGGCACTGAGCCACCATTGATTAAACATGACCATGTCTAGCTTTTCGGCAATGAAATCCTTCCCCCATCTATTATTCTCCCAGGTGAAGAAAATCCCATAGCAGGATGATCCACAATGTCTTCTCTCTTAGTAAAAGCTAAAAATTATTGCTCATAAGCTGTTAAGCTTAAGGAGGAACCTTCCTCCTCATTTTCTATTCTAACAACATTAAAATCCCATGTAAGCAGCTAAGGGTAATCCCCAACACCCTCCATAGCTTCCTCTTTTATATGATATTATTCAAAGCATACACAAAGGTAATAAAACTAAAGATTATAAATTTGTCAGCCAAAACATGGCAATTCATAGCCTAAGTGTTACAGGACTGGAATACCCAAAATTGTCAGCCAAAAATAGCCATGTTTTGGGCCAAAACATGGCAATGCATTACTGTATCTTTTCAGAATACCCAAATTCTTCGTAGCCCCTGACCTAAATAACAAATTTCATGACACCAACCAGGCAGCATACTATATCCACAATTCCATCAACATTATATTGCTTAATTCTAGACAAACTATATGGATCTTCAATCTATCAATCAACTTCTTTACTTCATTCAGATTTAAAGGGTTATTCAAGCCCAGTACGTTCACTACCCCAAAAAAATAATAATAATTTATTATGGCGGTTTTATGGTGGTAGTTAGAGAAACTGATATTATAGACACAATGTTATGGTAGAAAATGGCCCCCAATACCACCGTCGAGAGTGAACTAATGGCTGGGACTATGACCAACAGGCCTTAGGTTCTCGGCTATATATAAAGGTCTATTCAATTTATTTTATATTTATTTTACTTGAAATTAAAATTTGATTATGAAATTATGTACTAGTAGAACCAAAATTATTTGAAATATATTTGTAATTGCATTGTAATCGCCGCTATAGGCATATCCAAGTTTAAAAACAATTCTGAGATACTAGAGTAGTGATTACAAATCACCACAATAAGTTGTGCTGAAAAATTCCTTCTACTATGGCGGGTTTCTAATCGCTGCAATAACTTTAGATCAAACCATATCCAGTCTATAGCAGCTGTTATTAACCGCCACAATAAATTTTTCTGTACATAATCGTCGTTATAGCATAGTATGAAGCATTTGCGGCTTGCCTCCCTTTTTTTCTTTGTTTTCTTTTTACTGGCAGATTTGGAAGTCGTTGCTATAGATCAACACACTTTTAGCAGCAACTTGGGGTGGCTTTGATAACCACAAAAACTCGATAATCTTGTAGTGACTTCACGTCAAGATATTCAGAATATGCATAAATGACAAATAATATTCAGGCTGTTATTAATCGTGTGATAAATATTCAGGCTTAAATGACAAAAGTGCAATAAAGTATTATTCTTACCATGCGGTTGGTTGGAGAATTGGAGCGAAAAGGAAGATGATGGAAAAAATGAAGGAAAGAAGAGAGGGAGGAAATTAGATTTAAACCAAGTACAATGACTATAACGCATAAATATAAAACTGTTATATGTATAATAAGGTATTACTGAGATTACAAATAATTAGATAATACTGCAATTCGATTGGTCCTTTTAATACATGTAAAAATGTAATTGGGGGCTTTTTTCACCATGTAACTGGTTTACCCATTCTATAAAGAAAAAGGCAAGATAAACCATAAAACCATTAGATTGGGGGCTTTTTTCACCAAAAATGTAATTAGAAAAAAAAAAATCCATCAATTAATTAGGCATACACAAGTAACACAAATAAGTTTTTTACTTTGGAAAGTAATTTCCTCAATTATTATTATTTTTTATTTTTAGAATTGCTTCAATTTAGAAAATGAACTCAACAGACTAGCAAAATACTTAGGTAATCCCGGAATATAACGAAATGATACTTCTTTCTCTCACATTCATGGTGGATCCCATCATAAATTTAATGAGTGAACCCTACCATGAATGTGAAAGGAAATAACACAATTTATCATGTTCCAGAAGTATCTAAGAATTACTTGATAGACTAATAGTAGGATGGAGGAGAGCCAACTCGATCTCATAAAATCATTGGGTAAATTTATTTCGTGGCAAAATAAAATTTCTAGTTAATTTTAAAACATTCCATTTCGGTATATTAGTTTATAAAAACAACAATAAAACTTTTTCTTTTTCCTGAGAAATGCAATAAAACTATTTCTTCATCTTAAGTAAGTTGTTATTCAATTACCATACTATCAGTTCTTAAAGTTTTTAGGATGTCTCATTGACCGTATGTTGAATAGTTTGACCAAAGACTTGCACACTACTTCCTTATATATATATATATATATATATATATATTAGTAAAGGTTGCACATGCAAGGCGCCCCTTGAGTGAGAAAATTTAAGATAGAAATTTTTTTTGAAGTAGTATGGAATCATGTACTTAAATTTGGAATAGTTATTTAACATATGACTATCTACTTATTATGATAATTTCTTAAAACCTATTTACTAAAGACAGTATCTACCCACGAAAAAATTCTACTAGGAATGATAACAAATGTCGTCGTCTTCGAACAATAAACAACTAAATTTTGATAGAACATTGTCACAATATTTAAATTTTCGTAATTAATGATGACATATGCTACAATTGAAACTCTTTATCAAATTAAATATACCTACAACCATTTGCAATGAATATTTTGTTATTCATGCCTCTTTCTTTATCATCTTATTTTATGAGCCTAACTAAGATATTCAGCTTACTTAATTTTTAACGAACACCTTTTTAAGAAATAAAGCAAATAAAAAAAGAATAAGATAACAAAAGACATATGTCATTGAAGTTTCTATTAGATATAATTATAAATCTAGAAGATTTAAACCTCTAATCAATTAGTATTCTCTATGTAACAAATAGAATACCATACATCATCATTTTTACTTTAAGTATGACTAACATATAAAACTCAAAATGCATGAAGAATATTTTTGGTACATTAAAATTTTAGTGAGGCAATTTAGATATTGTACAATGAAATATTCTAGGAATTATAAAATTTTGTTAGGCTTTAACTAAGAGAGTAACAGCAAGGACTATATGCTTGTCTACAAAATATAAGGAATGAAATTATTCAATTTTAATGGTCTGTTTGGATTGAGGGGGATGGAGGGGGAGTAAGGTAGAGTAGAGTAGAATTTGTCCAAAATTAGTCTATTTTCAGCCAACTCTAGTCTAGTCTCCTCCACACCCTCTCTCTCCCCCCTCAATCCAAACGGGCCCTAATTAAAGTTAGGGAGGGGGGGGGGGGGGATGAAACTACGCTAAACATAAAGGGAAAATGTACTTTTTTCCATAATTTTTTTTGTTGGTAAAACTGTGTTTTTTTTTTTTTAAACAATGTGTTAAAAAAAAAAAAAAAAAAAAAGTTAGCCCAAGAAAATTGTCTGTAAAACTATGAATTTTGGCTCAACAAATTAGCTATAAAAAAAAAGTCAAAAACACAATAAATTTCACGATATTTTCTCAATACCTTTATTTTAGTATTGTGGGCCTTGGTATGATTTTTTTATTTTTTTAGTAATGCTATGTCCACAACATCTTCACAATAAATCTTATGCGGTAAATTGTTATTAAGGGTAATTACACTAAACTCACATGTGATTTGGCCCGAAATCGCTTTGCCTACCCGTGATTTAAAAAGTGTTACTTTACCCACCTGAGGTATGTTCCGTTTGTTTTCCGTAACCCACCTCTATTAAAATCAGGGGTAAATATGTATTTTTGCTCAAATTTTATGTCTCTCTCCTCCCAAAACAAAAAAATAGCACAAAAATGCAAGAAAAACAATATCAAAAAGTGGTATTGGTCTCTCTCTCAATTCACATAAATCTTGAACATGAAAAACATACCCAAAAAAATAAAACCCAAATCAACCTACACAAATAACCGAACAATACAATATTGCCCTTCAATCAACCGAACAATACACTATGACCCGTCTCAATCAAATATATTATATATACACAATTTTCTCATCTCATTTGTGGGTTTAGTGCAGCTTACATCGCTAAAGGATATCCTATACAGAAAATGATGTTGATGAAATTCATAAATCAAATGGAAAGTTCTACCGAACTCTATTGAACGAAGAAGCGCAATATGTCGCAATTTTGAATACATTGATGATGATGGAGGTGAGAAAAGGTAATCGAAAGCAACGGTGGTGATATTCTATTCACTCATCCCTTTCCCTAAGTCTCTCTCTTCCTCTTCTTGCTTTCTTTGATTCGGATTAGAAGAAGATATAAAAAAAAAAAATGAAGAACACGACTTTGCTCAGTGAAAAAAAAAATTGAATGAAACCCAACGACAAACGATCACCAACGACTAACCATCAGTAAAATCCACGAACCCAGAACCACCGTCCATAGACCGCTAACCACGGACCATCAACAAAACAACGACATCGGCATTAGTACACAAACCCAGAACTTTGTAACCATCCGCCACTAATAAATCCAGAATCAGTGATTCAAACCAAAACCCAGAATCAATGATTCAAACCAAAACCTAAAACCAGTGATTCAAGCCAAAACCAAACCCATAACTAGTGATTCAAAAAAAAACTCACATAACCAAAACCCATAAACCTCAAAAGCTGACCCACAACAAAACCGAAATCCTCTAACACCGATCCTAACTAAAACTCACAAATCACTGCGAACCCACCACTGCAAAGGCGAAGAGAGGAGAAATCTACAAAGTGAACCCACCAAATCAAATATTAATTTTCATAAAACCCTCCCTTTTGATCTTGTTTCTCTTGCATTTTTGTGCTATTTTTTGTTTTGGGAGGAGAGAGACATAAAATTTGAGCAAAAAGACCTATTTACCTTTGATTTTAACAGAGGTGAGTTACAAAAACAAACAGAACATACCTCAGGTGGGTAAAGTGACACTTTTTAAACCACGGGTAGGCAAAGTGATTTCGGGCCAAATCGCAGGTGGGTTTAGTGTAATTATCCCTTGTTATTATTTTTAATTGGGACAACCACTTTAAAATATGTATTTTAAAAAAAAAAACAAACAAACAAAAAACCAACAGAAGAAAATTGTGGGTCAAACAGTGAATTTTGGCTCACCAAATCTGACTAAACTAAAAAAGAAGTTTAGGAACACAACAAAATGTCACAATATTTTCACAATACTTTTTTTTCAGCCCTGGTAAGTTTTAGTCTAATATTTTATTATTTATTTTATAGAAATACTATCTCCATAATATTTTCATAACAAATTATAGATGATAAGTTGTTACCGATTTTAAAATGGACCCACGACTGATATAACTTTTTTATCCATCAACGGTAGCTTACCACCTATGATTTGTTGTGAAATTAATGTGAAAATGTTGTGGACTTAGTATTTTTTTTTATTTGATTTATAAGAAACTGAGATCTCAACAATTGTGAAAATATTGTGATAACAACAAATGTTACAACATTTTTGCAAAACATTTATTTCAGTTGTGGTTGGTCACAGTCTCATATTTTATTATTTTATTTCAACTTATAAAAAATTGACACCCCAATAATTATGAAAATATTGTTAAATTTATTATGTCAATATAACAATATATATATACCAACCCATATAAATATGTAAAAGAAAAAAAAAAGAGTATTAAAATATTATATGGCATTTTCACCAAATTCCACTAGTTTGGCTATTGGTACGTTTCATGCACCAAAAATAAAAGAAGATTAAAAGGAGTTAAGCTGTTGTTTCTTACTTTCTTTATATAAAACCGTTCATGTATGTGTAGATAACATTTACACCTTTGCATGTTTCAAATATTAATGCGACATTAAATTGTTTCCAAAGCCAGCCCATGCCCATCCTTAAAAGTAACCTAAGCCTAACCTTTTGATTAAAACCCCCCATTAGGACAGGTTACCCTTTGGTTTTAGGACAATAATCCCACATGGGACATGTGGAGAATGAGCTGGATGTGCAAGTTCTTAAGGCCCTAAAGGTGCCCTTTGAGGGATACCCTTTCTTCTTCTTGAATTGGAATGAGGTGGAGGAGGCATGCTTTGGTACATTTCTTGTTGGATCCCTTCACGCAATTCTTCTTCTGCCTTTGCAGCCAATCTTCTTGGCATTCTTTCCGTGATTTCATCATTCTTGGTGCTTAAGATAAAGCTTGCATCCCCATTTCTTTTAATTCCTACAAGCTATATAAGATTAAAAAGAAAAATATATATATTAATACTATAGCCCATAAACAATGTATGACATATGAACTCACTCCTTACCCAAAAGGAAAAAAAAAATTATAATGAATAATTAAGAAAAATAATGATCACAAAACTACCCAAAAGATAATATCATAAAATTACATGTTTTGAATGAATTTTTTTATTTCCAATTACAACAAGTGGGTGAGGAGGGGATTCAAACCTGAATGCTGCTCAATGGGCAAAATTGGATAATGTGACTTAGTGTTCGTTTGGTAAAGATAATTTTTGCCAACTTATTTTATTATTCAGCTTATTTTTATTACTATTCATAGGTCCCACTGCACTTTTTGGTACTATTAATGAATCCTACTGTACTATTTTAACTAACTTTTATCTTTATCTATATTACTTTTCAATTTTAGTAAAATAAACGGATCACAATCGGACTATTAGTTATAAAGCTCTTGACTTATATAAATTTTTTATATCATAACGACATTGGTATCAACGAATAACGGAAACATTATATTGATGATGACAGGTGAGGTATGGCAAATTGTGCGATATGATAGTTAAGATTAAATTTATGGACTATGAAAATGTGATCAAGGTTCAAATTATAACAAACTAACCTTACATCCCAGTGAACAAAAGCGAAATGGGTCCAAGAGACTTCTCCTACATATTTCGCACAAATGACTGCTTGCCTTACCAGTAGTCTTAGGCTGAGGTCTCTCATTGAGGAAGAGAACTCTAGCACTGTTTATCACATAAGTCTGAACTCCACTAATGTCCAAAACCTTCTCAATCTCAGTGACCCGAACAACATCATGATATGATGATCGCCTAATCTGCATTATAGAGCTTCGATTAAGATAACAAAGTACCATAATATGAGTCCATTCGATCACATTGTATAATTAAAGGAAAAAATATTACCCACTTGAATTACTGGGTGATCTTTGTGCCGTGTTGATCGGCAGTAGAAGCAAAATGCATCATCCTGGCAATCAAGGCAAAACATGTTGCATTCGCTACGTGGGGAATCCTTGTGCGAGGAGCAAACAGAGAAGAAATCTGAAGATAACAAGGATTCAATCCATGATGGCACCAACATTGCCTCCTGTTTTGAAACCCCACAAAACATACATAAACACCAAACAGTAAGCCAAGAAAAATGAGATATGTTAAAGATGAAACAAAGATTGGAATTTGCATTGGTACATTACCATTATCAAGGTTGATTACTTTCACAGCAAAGGGAGAGAAACAGAGATAGAGAGAGAGAGAGAGAGAGTCTAAGGAACCTGGAAGAGTAACATAAGATTCATCAACAAAACAATGGATTAAGAAAAGGACAAAGAGCATATAAAGAAATATATGTATTTAAACTAGGTGCTGTGACGGTTGAGATCAAAAAAATGGTAGGTTAGGTGGATTGTGGATCGTTGGATTGGGAGAGAGTCCGGGGCTGTTTGGGAGTTACGATTAACTTTTTGGTTCTTTCCTTGAGTCTCTTCGAAAGGCACAAGGTCGGCAAAACAAGGTTTTGGTTAGGTTGCGTTTGGGCGGGGAAGCCTTTTTATGAAAGTGAAAACCAAATCTTGATGGCGTGTATGCCATATGAAAGCTATTTCCCATATCACAATAGCTGCTCTCAATGGTTTGCCTTCCACGCAGCCTTTTATGCAATTCACATTTCAAAGTAACATTTCACATTTTAATATATATTATATATCATTATCATTACATTTTTTATCTACCTATCAAAATATATAGGTTTATTTTTTCACGAATAAGATATCATGATTCTTGCATTTTTTTGTAATTCTAATTATAAATTCATGGGATGTAATGACCTTAAATATAAAATTGGATTTAAAATCCTTAAAGTTCTTATTGAGATCACATGGATCTCCATAATTATGTTGGAAAGCTTCACATGATATAACTCTTATTATATGTTTCACAAAATGACGGTTTTGATTTACAAACTGAAATATAGCTACTAACTACCTTATAAAAGGTATGGTGCATCCAATTTGATTTCATTTTTTTGGGTAAGTTATATGTTTTCTCATAAAATTTATCATTTAGATAAATGGAAAAAATTATGAATAATTATTCAATATTTTGAGAGCAATATTCATTCTTATCACATAATAATAAGTCATGTTAATTAAATTTATAGTGATACACATCATTTATGTGAGAGAAAAGAGCATTACTTTCATAACATTGAATAATTTCTATTATTTATAGTTGTAACAACTCTACAATATGTAATATTTGTTTCTTTAGCCTAGTTGAAATGAGGATGCTAGGTCCAAGATTCTTTTTATTTGATTTGAAATGGAGATAATTCATTTCATGGTAGAGATTTAACACTTCACATATCTAAAAAATGAATATGGTATCATTGCATTAAAAATCAATTACTATTCCTTATTTGGTATAATAAAATTTTAAATGCCAAGAGTGTTATAGTTTAGTGGCATTGATTGGCCTTCTTTATGATAAAAATCAGGCCTCGAACCCCCTCCCCCCCTCAGTCGCTTGTTATAACAAATGAATTAGCAAAAAGATTAATTTTAAATGACACGACACCATGAATATAATTTTTTTATTTTATTTTAAATTTGAGATAGAATTCTACTCTAGCTACTCTAGCCTAAGTGTATATGTGCGAAGCTCTAGAAGCTCTTTCCTAAAGACTTGAACCTCCAGCCTTTACCCTCTCACACCTTGTGAAATAACCATCACGTCAAAAGTACACGGTGGTACCATGAATATAATTAGATTCACGAGAAAGTACAAGTAAAATTAAATTTTAAACCTTATATTTTCAAAAATGACAAATTAATTAAATACTTTTTTTTTTTAAGTAACAAATTAATACATGTAGTTTAAATAGTAAGAAATTAAATACTAAAATTTTGAAAGTAATAAATTAAACATCAACTCATTTAAATGGAATGGTATTGTGTTGGGTTTTTTTTTTTTTTTTTTGACATAATAAATAGCCAGTTTGTGAAAAGATTTGTAAGAACAGTTGGGTCTCTTTGTAAATCGTAACGACAATTTGTAACACAAATTTTGTAAATATAGGCTAAGCGCTTGAGGAGGAGGGTTTAATTTATTACCTTTTCAAAACATTTTTTTAAGACTACTTTTTTTAAACCTTAAGGTTTAATTTTTCACTTTAATAATTATACAATTCACTTTACTACTTTTTGAAATTTCTTGATTTAATTTATCGCCTTCAAAACGAAAGGGTTTGATTCGTTACACCAAAAATGATAGAGATTTAAAATCTAATTTTCCTGAGAGTAAATCTCCAACATAAAATAAGCACTTTTCAATGCAAGTCTCCATTTCAAAAATAAATGTAAAGGGTCATTTTACTAGCAATAATATACATTATCACTAATCAATGCATACCACGTCAATAGTTTCATGAAACCAATAGGTTTTACATGACACTTTTTTTTTTTTTTGATAATTAGATAGTTATAATAGGGGAATGAGAATTTGAATCCGGATTTTTGTTGAAAACACCAAAAGATGTTAACTTATTAAGTCCCAAGGCTCTTGGCTACATGACACTTCTTGGTTTACAATCAAAACTACCCTTAAGTGTGGCATCTCTAGCATTTTTATAAGAGTCTTACAACAATGTTGAAAGCAACAATTCTCATTTTCTGAAGAAAAAAAAATCCTACTTATTTTTATGTATGTGTGTGTATATATTTTAATATATATTCTTAACTAGACCCACTAGTGTGTGTGAAGATAATTACGAAACTACTGGAATTTGTTAGTTTTTCCGAGCTGCAGTTGTTTAGGGTTGTTTAAAAGTTTAGAATAATCTTGTCCCCATCAATGATTTGGTCTATCCTGTTAAATAGCTCATTGTTCCAAATAATCTCCATTGAAGAGTGCTTATAAATACTATTAGTATATAAAAAAGAGTAATGTGTTGTAATCTTGTTGTTTCATTACACATAAGGTTTAAAAAAACGTAGTCTCGCAAGTTTCTTGGTTTGAGAAGTAATTTGCAAATGAATAGCTTAAATTCCCACGAGGCCCATGAGCATTGTTATTATACATTAATTATCAAGGAGAATAATATATTTTATTAAAAAACCCCTCCCAGAACTTGTTTTTTTCTTTAAAAAAATAAATTAAAAAAAATGCAATGCTTGGGGTGTCACATAACTGTTTGTGAATCAAATGATGTTAAAAAAATCTAAGAAAATCTTCATAGGATAAGTTTTTAAGATGGAAGAGAAAGAAAAAGGAAAAGATCCAGATAACAAAACTTAATGGCGTGGTTAAGTGTTAACATGCTTTTGCTTTGCTTGTTTAACATGGCGTGGTTAAGTGTTAATATGCTTTTGATTTGCTTGTTTAACTTATGTTTGATAGATCCTTTATGTGAGGAAGAAGCATATATGTGCGTAAAGCTAAAGACAGGGAATGGTATAAAATTTGAGAGTAGGAATTCACGTCAATTATATTATGCCCATTAGTCTCTTTGATTGAGATTGTACAACTAATATAATCACATTTGTCATTTATTTATTTCTATCAATTTATATTTGAGCCCGGATTGCCTATTACAAATTTACAATAAAAATTTTACAATCAAATTTTTCACAATGTTTTACAAATTTGCAATGCAGTTATTCCAGAAGGAATACTCTATCAAATAGGCCCAAAGTCTCGGCCCAATTTTCTGAAAGTTGGGCTTACAAGATGCAAATACATACTAGCCACTAGGCATTGGGAGATTATGACAAGTGACAACCAACAGTGATGGCTGTTCTTCAGAGACTATTAGTGAAAACTCGAAATTGAGCTGGTTTCAGAATTTTATAAGCAAGCCTTGAACTGGAACTTATTGGGCTATATTTTACTTGGGATGGTTTTATTTTAAGGTTTAACTGTTTAAGAAGTAATTTCCTAACATTGGATGGTGAGGCTCAAAACTACGTTTATTCGTGTTCATTTGTAGATTTCAGTTAGCTCAATTAATAAAGTCTCTTATCATTGAATAAAAGATTTAAGATTTAATTCCGCCTATAAGAAAAATCAAATTCATTAATTTTAAGAATTTTTATATGCAATACATGTGATCAATTTGTTCATCTTAATAATTTAATATGATTATTGTATATTAATAAAGTAGTAAAATATGATTTTTTTATTCACAAAGTTGGCCTTTATTTGTGATTAATTATGAAGTTGTCTACTTGTCTATCAGAGGCAATGAGACCCATAAATTACTGTGAACAACTAGGTCCACAATTATCATTTTTAAAATAAAAAATAAGAGTGACAGCTAATTGTGGGCAAAAAATGCTTCTTAGTACTTATCAGCCAAACCACAAGAATCTTTTGCACAGCTGGGTTTTAACAATATGCAGGCCTACTGCATGCATTGTAACGCATGAGTGTGAGTTTTAATTTGTTTGATTTTCTTGTTTAGCACAAGACTACAATGAAAATGATATCACTTTCATAACTCCATTATATATTTATATGAAGTTTACGGCACGTCTTGGCAATTTAGAGAACTTAATTCTTGTAAAGATAATTAGATTTATTGTCACAGACTAGCTATATTCTCACATGCAACTCAGGAAAAAAAAAACACAAATACAGTAACACACACTGGTGTACAGTTGAGAAAGAAAGTGTTCAGTGTTCTCATTGTATTATCCTTAAATTAATTTGTACTAGTTCATTTCGATGATGAAAGTATATTTAATAGAACAATTTGGGTTTCAGAAATAGTTTATATCATGTAAATAAAGTATAACAATGACCATAAAAAAATTTCATACAATTTTTTTTAATGAATAAATTCATTAATAGATTTAAATCTTACAGACGAAATTTTAAAATAATTAGGTGTTAAATGTCATTCCAAAATCATAATGTAAGTATTTTTGTTGGATCAAAAGTATTAAAATTTCAATTGATTATATATCCAACAAAATCATTAAAACTCAATTTATTTTATTATTATTATTATATTATGTTGTTAAATTTATATTAGAACTTACTCTTCATAACCCTTGATTAATTTAATTCCTCAAATCCAAAACATTATTGATAATAATGGTTTATAATTCTCTAAGGCTTTCAAATCTTTTTGTGTCAACTTTATCAACATTCCGACCATATCATAGCCTTATGGACCTTGTGATACTTTTCTTCCTTTTGAAATAGAACTGTAATTAAGAATGCGATGCTTTATAAGAATATAGTGAAACAGACTTCTAGACACTAAACAATAATTGATGATGAGTAATTGGACCTACCCCTCGTTCTCATAATTTTCTCTCATGAAAGTGTAGCTCATATAATTTATAGAAGTAATAATATTTGTTGGATTCTAGTTATGAATCACATTTTAGAGTGATAGAGGGCACATTCACTTTATGGTTGGTGGAGCCTAAAGCTGCAAGACTTTGGAAATTTGTATTGATCATGTGTTAAGGCATGGGGAATAAAATTTGCTTTCTTGGTTGTCCAAACTCCAAGTCTCCAAAAGGTCCAAATAGAATGCCTAAAAAGTTTGAGAGTAACATTCCCCTAAAAAGATGTTCCCCAACAAGTCATAAAAATCTTGCTTCACTATCGTCTTTAAAAAATACAAGGGTGAAAAATATGACTTCATTTGGTTGCTCAAACCGACACACCAAAAGAAAAGAAAAGAAAAGAAAAAGAAAAAGAAAAAGCATTCAGATGTTAATTATAGTGGCGGCTGTACCCACCATGTTAAATACCTCTGGTATCGGAAGCCAACAATGTTTGATAAGATCCATAATATTCCAAATTCAAAATGCTTAACTAGTATTTTAAATTTGGGGCAATTTCAAGGGATTCATTTTTGCAATTATTTAGTCTGGGGGGGGGGGGGGGGGGGGGGGGGGTGAGGGTGTTGGGAGGACTACGCACAATTGGAAGAATAATCAACACTTTTAGACACCCACATTAAAAATAAAAATAGTCGTGTAAAAAATTATAATCATTTTCAACCTGCTACTATTAATGAAATTATAACAAAAAGTGTGTATCTATTAATGAAATTATAACAAAAAGTGTGTATCAAATTTAATAAATATGTGCTAAGATTAAGAAAAATAATACAGTATTTACCAATCTTTGTTCAAATGAAAAGTGTAAACTGTAAATTAAAATTAAAAATGAACCATCCTGCCTTAATCACCTAAGCATAGTGTAAACGAAAAATGTGGATTTATTCAATTTTTTGATTAAGTCACAAGAGAATTAGGTGATTTTAGTCTTATTTTATTTTAATATTTTAATTGGTTGAAAAGTTAAGAGTTTGAACAAGATTGTGAGTTATAAACCATTATAAAAGAAAGTTTAAAGAGATAATTTGAGAGTGAGAATTCCAAATACTAAAAATTATATTCACACACACATATAATTCAGCATGTGCATATAGTAATATTTAGAAGAAAAAAAAATCATGAGTTTTTCAAAGTGAAATGCAACTATCTAAAAAACTTTGTTAAGAAAAGGCAAAAATATACTTTGGGTCCTTATATTTTGGGTCTAATCTCATTTTGGTTTTTAAATTGATTTTGAGCCTACGTTATTCCCTAAAAACATAAAATCATTTCCATTTTGGTTCCTACCATTAATCCACTAACAGAAAATGCATATGTGGCAAACGGAATGCCTTGTTTGTTGACATAGCTAATAAAATAATACTAAAATATTTTATTCAGTATTTTTAAAAGCCACGTTAGAAAATTTAAAAAATAAGTAAATTAAATTTAAAAAAAAAACCCTTAAATCTAATTTAAACTAAAATCATTTCTTAAAAAATTGAAAAAAAATCATTATCTTTTTAATTCTTTTTGTTTTTGTTTTTGTTTTTCTTTAACCTCACCAGCTTTAAAAAAATCCCTACACTCTCTAATCAGACTAATCTCAAATTCTCTCTCTCTCTCTCTCTCTCTCTCTCTCTCTCTCTCTCTCTCTCTCTCTCTCTCTCTCTCTCTCTCTCTCTCTCTCTCTCTCTCTCTCTCTCCACTATAAGTCCATGCCCGGAGCTCACAAGCTTAGTCTTTTTCTCCACCATGTGCTGTCACCATCGTGGTAATGGCCTCTACATCCAATCTGACCATCGTGGTAGTGGCTTCTCTCTTGACCAACAGCAAGCAGATCAGGGGGTCTCTTGATGCGAGCAGATCAAGCTTCTCTCTTGATGTGGAGAAAACAATGGGAACAATGCATTTTTGATCATGGAGGCCATGGGATCTTGATGCGGAGAAAATGATGGGAACAATTTGGGGTCTTACTGGTGGTTGTGAAACACGGATCGGTGGTTGTGGTGTTGTGAACCCCAGGTGGTGGTTGTGGATTGGTTGGATTCGTTGGTTGTGGTGGGTTTGTTGTTGGTGTGGGTCGATTGGTTTGTGTTTGGTCTTTCTTTGGTCGGTTAGGTCTGTTGATGATTTTGGCTTGGGTTAATTGGATTGGGTTTTCTTTGAGGTTTGCAGTGGATCTGATGGTGCTAGGCGATTAATTTATGTTGAATTTGGGTTTTCTCTGAGGTTTGATGAATTTGGATGATTGGGTTGTGTTGATGGTGCTAGACGATTATGATGAATTTGGGTTGATTTGGGTTTGATGATTGGATTGGGTTCGTTGTTCTTCATTCTTCCTATTAGTATTTAATTTAATTTTTTCTTCTTTTTTTCATTTGTGTTCTTGTAACCTGGGTTTGAGTTCTTGGTTACTAGGTTTGATCTGGGAAGAACATGAATAACAAGTTGTAATGTTCTTACAAAAAAAATAATGAAAAGTAACAAAATTTTTTTTTAATTATATTAGATTTTAGGTTTTTTTTTAATTAATTTTTTAATTTTCTGACGTGGCTTTTTTCAAAAATTAAAATAATGAAATAGCATTTAAAAAATGCCAAATAAAATATTTTATTATTATTTTATTAACCACATTAGCAAACAGGGCATTCTGTCTGCCACGTATACATTTTCTGTTAGTAGATTCACGGTAGGGACCAAAATGAAAATGATTTTCTGTTTTTAGGAATTGAGGTATGCGCAAAATAAATTTAGGGACCAAAATAAGATTAGGTCCAAAATATAGGGACCAAAAGTGTATTTCACCTAAGAAAAATAGTGTAGTGTGGACGAAACTCTTGTTGTAACAAATTCTTTTGAAACTTTAAAATTCTTAAACTTCATTTGATTATCAAATTAAGTTGATTTTCTTTCAAGTTTCATAATTGTTTGAAGATGTACTCAATGTCCAATGGCATACAACAAAAGAGAGGGGGATTTGCAAAATAATGATATTTTTAGCATTTTTGGTAATATAGCAAGACTTCAAAATTATTTATATGTGAGAATAGCTTGTTCTTAACATCTTGTCCTCAAAAAATGTCTTATTTCTTTGAATAGTGTATTAGCTGGAATTCTTTCTTTAAAAAAAAAAGTATTAGCTGGAATTTGGGCCAAAGTGAAATAGGAGGCTTTGCATATTTCATTGTTACGAAGTATTCCAAAGTGGTGACTTTGGTTGAGACAATATGTAATTACTAATTTTCTAGTTATTGTCAACAAAGTGACAAACTTTTCCCCCTCTTCTGTAAGGGTGGTTCCTCAAAAAAAAAAGTGACAAACTTTTCACAATAAAATTAGATATCAATATCATATCATACAATTTCGTCACCAAAATCGAGAATGCCAACTTCCAACTTTTCCCTCAATTGTGTGCGTGTGTAAATCTTTAAAAAATAAAAAATAAAAAATAAAATAAAGGGAGAAGGGACATTGCCACATTGCCATTGGACAGAGGTCACGGAGCCACTATTTATTTGACTTGGGTAATGGATGGTCCCCCATTTTTTATATATTTATTTTATGAAACCCCCCAACTTTTTTTATTAAAAAAAAAAACATATTAGTATATGCAGATACAAATTTTGGTAAAATTACATTTTGCTTTTTTTTTTTAATATTATTATCGATTCCTTTAAGAGTAATACTGTAATCACAAATTTTTTTATAATATTTTTACAAATTATTGAGATAGCAAATTATTATTGGTTTGTAACTGAGCTTACCATTTACAAAATTATTTTACTTGCTAATAACCACTCATAACATCAATAATTTGTTAATAAGTTTGTAACTCTATCTTTCTCAAAAAAAAAGTTTGTAACTCTAGTATTTTTCTTATTCTAAAAACCATAAATAATTTATCGATCTAAAATCTAAAACAAATTATACAAGCCCAAAAAAATTTAGCCTAGCAACAAAAATTATCTATAATAAAACTAAAAATGTTAAGTCCAATTAACAAATTTTACCCAAAACAAACAACCTTAATAATTTTGTTCTTACCTAGCAGCAAATGCAAGCATCACACACACACACACACAAAACCCTTAGCAACTTAGCTGCTGCAAACCAAGCCATCCCTCTAACTCCAAGTTCTAACTCCGTCACTCTTGGAGAAGTCTAATTCTAAGCATCTCTTCTAACTTCTAAGTTATAAATACGTTTAAGAGTAATTGTGCACACAAATCTCGAATAAAATCACAAACTAAAAATCACTTTATTTATCGATTCTTTATTCAATCCAATTTTCAAAACTATGGCGTTCATCTCAAGCAATTGAAAAGATATTCACAGGCAAAAAGATGAAGTACTTAGTAACTGTGCTCACAAATCTCGGATAAAATCATAAGCTGAAAATCACTTTATTTTTGGATTCTTTGTTCAATCCAATATTGGAAACTATGGCGTTCATCTCAAGCAATTGAAAAGACATTCACAGGCTAAAAGATGAGGTATTATATATCTGAACCTGGATTATCAATTATCATAACCCAACAAATATGGTTGGTACTAACATTTGCTTTTTTGGGCATTCCAAATGTGCACTTCCAACTTCAGAAGTTCACCTAAAAATTATTCCTTTACGCATATGCTAGTGAATTAAATGCCACCCATTATTTCTCTTTGGGTTTTTATTTTTTTATTTTTTTTTTATTTTATAGAAAGATAGAATAAGCTCTTTGAATGAGCGTATTGTACCAAACCCACCAACTTTTACAACTTTAACTATTCTCAATTTAACAGCCAAGTTAGCTGAATATTGAAGATCGTGGTAGTTCAATACTTCAATGAATCAATGGAACCCAATGGGGTTGGTTAGACATGGCAAAACGGGTCAGAATTTTCTGACCCGACCCGACCCGACCCGACCCGAAAAATACCCGACCCGAACCCGATTTTTTTGACCCGAAGCAAAAACGGGTTGACCCGTGACCCGACCCGTGTTTTTTGCGGGTCAACCCGACCCGACCCGCGACCCGACCCGAACCCGAACCATTTTTTTAAAACTTTTTTTTTTTTGGTAAAAAAAATAGTAAAACTAAGACAATATTGGTTTAATTGTTTATTGTGAACTTTAAGGAAACAATTGATACATTTACATAACTATATGCAAATTAATTGAAAGATAAATGGTTGAACATTCTGTAATGAGTAAATATTTTTAGATATCAAATAGCAAAGTACATGCCAAGATAATCTGGTTACAGTAGAGTTAAAAACATAGATTTAAAATTGTAGACATGTGAGAAATATTCACAAGTGTGAAAATAGTGAAGCTAAAGTTTTAAATTAGCATAAATTATGAATACTTAGACCTATTTTTTAATAATTTATGTCCAAAATAAACGGCTTTTCAAAATAAATTATGATATTTCCTAGAGTGTGTGTTGCTTAACAATAATATGATATTCATAAAAGAGACCATGTATAAATAAGTAAGCAATCAAATTTTAAAGTATATCTCAAATTGAAATAGAGTATCAACCACAACTGATAATAGATTATAAAATTAATTTTCAAGATTGTAAATTTCTTATATATTTTTATTCTTTATCAAATGAGTTATCCAATAAGTCATTTGTAATTTTGTTTTATATTTGGAATGTTGATATTGTGTAGAAATAAAACTTGTGTATTTGTTTTACTTATCTTTGTGTTATTTTGTTTTAGATAGTAATGTTAGGATTTGTATAATTTTAAAATTGTTGAATAAGTATTAATAAGTTTAACTGAGTTCATTCTTGATATAAGTGGTGAATTCAAAATAATGCATTTTACATTAAGTAATTTGTTGCATAACTTTCCAAATGACAGATACATGTTGTTTTCTATATAAAAATAAAAAAAAAAAAAAAATTCATGTGAAAAATACGGGTCAACCCGACCCGACCCGAACCCGATTGACCCGAACCCGATTTTGACCCGCTTAAAATGACCCGTTTTTGACCCGTGACCCGTTTGACCCGCAACCCGATTGACCCGACCCGAACCCGACCCGACCCGCCCGTTTTGCCATGTCTAGGGTTGGTCAGGGATTTTCTTATGCACACCATGCATCTCATCAAGTGTGTGTATATATATATATATATTATAAATAAAAATCAAATCAAACAAAATCTAATTTATACTTAAGAGGAAAAACTTAATTCTTTCATATATAATTATCGCGAAATACATTTGTCCTATGTGACCTGCTAGTCTCATCTTACTCGGCACGAGTTTTAACAAACCCTAAGAGAGGATAAGGCGAGAATAGATCGCCCACCCTCTCAGAGTGTTTGTATATATAGTATATACAATTAATTCCTTAATACACATTATATATTATTTTAAAAACATTTGTCTCTTTACTCTCAATATCCACACAAACAAATTGTATCCATTTCTCTCCCTCATCTGATCTTACCTCCTATTTAGCATCGATGTCACCCACCCCATTAGAGACGGTAAAATGTCTTTATTCCACCCGTTGTGTGCGGCTTTTTCATCCCAATTAAGAAGCACATGATTTAGCCTCGCTATTATGGTTGTCAAAATTGAGATCCTACGTAAGATCGTGGGAGGTAGGTGAGATCGTGGATTATAGGATCGGATTGTGAATCGTAAGATCCTACATTATTTGAGAAAAAAAAAATTGGTATGTTAAATAATCACATAAATTATACATTCATAAAAAATAAAAAATTTGCATCCATTTGATGTAATTACCATGCATTATTATATCCATTTGTAAGCATCATTTAAGATGTCAAAAATCTCAAAACGTAACACTTTATTGGGATGTTATTTTTTGTTTGTTTTCAACTAACACTCTATCTCGCTACATTAGAATAGTAAAACTTGATCTATTGGAATATTATTTTTCATTTGGGTCCAACTGAACTTTCTGTTAAGTTAAAGAAAATTACAAGAAACCAAAATCGTTTGGAATCGTCAAAATCGTATGATCCTGAACAATCGCTAAGATTCTTGAAAGATTTAGATCGTTTTGGGCAGGTGAGGTCGTAAAATCATAGAATCGTAGGATCCAGATCGGGATTTTGACAACCATGCTCGCTATCCTTGTCCACACACATTTGACCTATGCTCATTGCTCAGTCCCTACACATTTTTTTCTCCTGTTTGAAAGGGCAGTAAAACATTTAACTTGCCTTATTTTATGGGATGTTTAAAGATTCACATTTAAAGATTGATTGGTATATACTATACACCCCCCCTTATTACTTGTGAGGGTTTAACGTCCCGTTCACTGCAAGCAAAAACAATCTTCTCTCACGCAATCTCTATATGCATTCAGTGAAGGACCATCACTTGTTTTAATTGACTTTACAACTGTTTTTTTTTTTTTCTCCCTTTTTATCCTAAACCCAACACACACCTTGCACAACTAGACAATGCCTATGTCAAACCAATATTTCTACTATAACTAAACTTATAATTAAAATTTTCACTAGTCGGAAATTATTTATTGTATCGAAAAAGTTTAATAAAATATAATTTTTTTTGTCTTAAATATAAATGAACTTGACAATTATTAACACGTATTAATTATGATTGTATTTATTTATATAATTATCTCTTTTTTTACTGTTTATATAAAATATGATGAGGCAGAAATTTTTTTCAGAGAGATGTGGCAATATTCTAAATTTCTAATAAAGGGTTTAAACTTTAAATATAGAATTGAATATATGACTCTTTTTACTTTTTAGTGGTGGATAGTAGGATATGATCCTATCCCAGCAATGTTTTCTTTTTTTGACTTAGATATAAATTTGATAATTATAAATGTTATTTATAAGTATTTATTATCATTGTATTTGTATATAAAACTATCCTTTTTACTATATATATAAAATAGACGTGGCAATATTTTTTTAATAAGGGAAATGAATACATGTGGTCAACCTTAACTAATCTATATATATATAAAATATGATGTGACAATATTTTTTAATGGAGGAAAAGAATATATGTGGCCAACTTTAACTAATCTTCTATTGTTGTTGTAATCTAATAGAGAGTTTAAATATAGAATAGAATTTTTTTTTTTTTTGAAAAACAAACACACACACAAAAGAGAGAGAAAAATAGGTTCTAACACAAAGGCACACCACAACTTCACTAAAAATACAATTAATATATATTATAGATCATAGATTATAGATATCTAGTACTTATTTTAAAAATATATTAGATTCTCTGTTTCTTACTGTCATTTTTCCCCCCTTTTTTGGCTGAATATTACTGTCATTGTTTTCATACTCATCCTGCGTTGTCATTAATAGCACATAATTTGGCTGAGGTTTATTTAAGGAAATTTCTACCAATAGATTTTTTTTTTTTTTTTTTTATCCCATCAATAGATTATTTCAGTATCTATCTTATTTTACTGAACAGACCCCCCCACCCACCTCAAAAAAAGAAAAAGAAAAATTACATGTGTAGTTTAAAACTCCTTTGGCCTTATGTTCCGCATTTAGAACGACCTATACTATTGAAGTCTCCGCCTCTATGCTATTTTTCTGTTAAAGACAGCAAAATAAGCCTCAGTTTAGCTTTACAGTTTTCTGTTAAATAGGAGAAGTGGGTGTCTGACTCTGGTATTGCCTTCTAAATGGGAAACTGGGGTATTATTGTTTTCTCTCTTCTTCTCTCTTCTCCTCTGTTTCATGGAGAAATAGCAGTAGCTGCAAAAGCCAAGGAAGGATCAGAAGAATGGGGATATGTTGAAGTCAGACCCAGTAAGCCATTTAAGTCACACTGATAAAAAAGTTTGGTTCTTTTTTGTGTTCTCTTTTTAATTTTCTCAAATGGAATTGTAACAAATGGATCTTGGCTTGTGTGTTTATGTGGTTTTGGAATTACACAGAAGCCCATATGTTCTGGTGGCTTTATAAAAGTCCATACAGAGTTGAGAATTCCACAAAGCCATGGCCTATCATTCTTTGGCTGCAGGGTGGACCTGTAAGTATTGGTGTTGATTTATAGAAATGAATGAATGTGAAAAAAACTTAGAAACTTGTGCTGTTGTCTAAAACATATATTTTTTGAGTTTCTTCATGCTTTCATATATGAATATTTGTATTTGCTTATAATTTACTGTCAAAATATAGGGTGCTTCAGGAGTTGGGATAGGGAATTTTGAAGAGGTTGGGCCTATAGACACTGATTTGAAGCCACGGAATTCGACATGGTTGCGAAAAGCTGATCTTCTGTTTGTGGTAACTGATTGGAACTCTGTTATGAAGTAAATGGTTTTGAATTTTAGTGAATTTTTTGTTGGTTTTATAAACCAAATCACTCGGTGTAATGTAGGATAATCCAGTTGGAACCGGATATAGTTTTGTTGAGGATGCAAAACTGTTTGTGACTACCGATGAGGAAGCAGGAAATGATTTAACAACATTGTTGGAGGAGTTATTCAATAAGAATGAGAACCTACAAAAGAGTCCCCTGTACATTGTAGCAGAGTCTTATGGTGGTAAATTTGCTGTCACGCTTGCTCTGGCAGCCGTGAAAGCCATAGAAGCTGGGAAATTGAAGCTTAAACTGGGAGGTAATCTTTTTTCAAGCAGTTTTTTCTCTGATTAGCAATATCAAGAATCTGAAAATATACTTAATTAAGGAAAGTTGAAAAAGAAAATAGAGATGGGTCATTTTCATTGTGCCCAGGATATCAGTAATTCTGATTTTGTAGATTTTTTTTTCTTCTAAAAAGTGACTTATTTTGTGATTATGGATGTCTCTTCCACATGTAGGAGTGGCATTAGGGGACAGCTGGATCTCCCCAGAAGATTATGTGGTACTTAGTCATAATTTTTTTATGTCCAATTCATATGCTATCACTTAATGATTGATTCTCTGAATTGAAAAAATGCAACTCCTATATTTCAGTTAAGGTTTAAATTTGATAATGCAGTTATCATGGGGTCCTCTTCTCAAAGATGTCTCGAGAATTGATAACAATGGGCTTCAGGCATCAAACAGGTCTATGTTATGTACTTTTAATTAAAATGTAGAATAAAAACCATATGAGGATTGGAAATTTTCAGTCCACTAACAAACCCATTTTATTAAACAGTGTAGCTCAAAAAATTAAGAAACAAATTCAGCAAGGTCAATATGTTGAGGCAACCGATTCGTGGTCAGAACTTGAGTCAGTGATTGGCAGATTTAGCAATAATGTGGTATACTTTTGCCCCATAATGAACATGTAACTATTTGTATCTAAAATTCAATTATAGCCTAAAAATATTGCTTTCTTTTGGGGGGGATTTGCATTTTGCAGGACTTCTACAATTTTCTACAGGATTCTGGAAGTGACTCGATATCCATAACAGCCATGGAATCATCAAAAGCGATTTCAGGAAGAAGATATTCAAGATATTTGAGTTCCTTGAGGTCTTCTCTTGCTGCTACTGGTGGTTTGGATGATATTATGAATGGTGTCATTAAAAAAAAGCTCAAGATTCCGGAAAATGTGACGTGAGTTTCCTTCTCTCTAAAAGGGGAAAAAAATTGCTAAAAGCACATAATTCATAAAGAAGTATATAAGTGTTTTATTTGCAGGTGGGGAGGACAGTCAGATTCTGTTTTTACAAAGCTTTCAGGGGATTTCATGAAACCAGTGATTAGTGGGGTAAGAAATTAAAGTAGGCACAAAGAAGTTAAAATGTTTCATATTTGTCTTAAAAAGTTTCAAATAGTTTTACTTAATTCATACATATGAACTAGTTATTGGGCATCAACTAGTTGAATTTGAGCCTATTTAGTAGAAGAATTAATGTGAGGGACAGAAAACAGAATCTAATATCTTAAAATTTTCCTTTGGCCTAGTAAGATAAAAATATGGTGAAACTTGCTTCAGCTTCGGCTTAACATGCATGCTTCATCCACATGGTAATCTTATTTTTGTTCTATATTAATCAAGTTGTTAGATTGCTATATAAATTAAGATTCTCTTTGTCTTCTTGTTCCATTTTTTTTTAATGAATAAAATATGTGGATAGCTCCGCTGCCTGGCATTGATGCGATAAATAGAATGATCAAAACTTGTATCGAAACTGAAATATAGTATATACATTGAAAACGAAATTGATATTTTATGGCAGGAAGATTCCAAATTACTCTATTTCATTCATTTATTTATTATTGACTTTTTCACAAAGCAAATTGGGATTAAAAGCTAGTATCTTTTCTTAGATTTGGCTCTTCTATGAAGTTGACCCGAAAGACTTACTTAGTCCTTACCTATGTGGCCTTATTGTGGTTTACAATATTTGTCTTAAAAAATCTTAAATTAGTGACCAATTCTTATTCTTTTACAGGTCGATGAGCTCCTTGCTAAAGGAGTAAATGTGACTGTATACAATGGACAAGTAAGATTACTCAAGTCCTTTTCAACTATGAGATACAGTTGTGGGATTTGAGAAGGGCTAGCAGCCCATCTGGACCACCCACTATTATATGATTTTTGTCTCTTAATTTCCAATATAATGTTGACTTGATAGGAATCATTTATAAAAAACACAATTATTTGGTTGATTTTTTGACTGTAATGTCTTTAATGGGTATTATTAATCTTCCTAGCTAGTTTAACCATAATGATGGTGCTGATGTCATAGTCTCGTTTGTTATTATTTGTAGATTGATCTTATTTGTGCAACGAAGGGGACACAAGCATGGGTTGAGAAGCTCAAGTAACTCTCTCTATCTCTTTCATCCATGTCTTTATTTCATCTTCTTCTTCTTCTTTTTCTTCTTTTTTTTTTTTCTCAATATTGTGTAATTTAGATTACCCTTTCATGTGAGATTATTATTGTTTTTTTTTAATTTTACCCTATAAATTTTTACTTAATTACATGGTAAAATAAGCCTAGCTAACGCAATCCATGTATTAGGTGGGAAGGGCTACAAAATTTCTTGGGCACCGACAGAACCCCTCTCTATTGTGGGGGTAATAGAGGAAGTACCAAAGGGTTCAGGAAGTCATACAAAAACTTTCACTTTTATTGGATTCTTGGAGCAGGCCACTTTGTAAGTCAACTATTAACTGTACCTTCACAAGTCTTTTCTAATCTCATTATTGTCATAATTAACCTCATCATCCTAACTTGTCCCCTAAAAAAACATAAAGGAAAAAAGACAATTCTTTCTTCTTCTTTTTTTCCTCGGCAAAAACCCATTATTTCCATGAAAAAAGTCGAATTGTCACGATTGCTATAATTTCTGTCAGTTGTGGATATGTGTCATTGTTCCTTCACATTTTCGGGATTAACTAGTGCAATTTTTAAAGGAGTACCACTGACACACATGGTCAAATCTAAAATAATTTCCTTATGATAAAATTGAGTGCCACTAGATTGGGCACTAGCCTCTATAAAATTGCACATACTCTGATATGCAACGGAGTTTTTTTTTTTTTTTTTGGAATAAATATGCAACGGAGTATATGCAATACTCCCTCCCTATTATGTCAGAGAGTAATTAATGGTGAGGACACAATTTCTATATAATTTACTTCATAACTTGTTCAGCTATCACCGGAACTATACCTATTATCAAATATCATTGCACAAACTTTTATTGTGTGTCCATCACATTCATTTTAAAGCATTATTATAAAGTAGCTTATAACTGAGTGACCCGATATTAGAAATGGAGTCAAAATTTTGAGTTTTAAAATTATTACAAAATTATTTTGTTTAAAATTATTTTGTTTAAAATTTTTAAAAAGCCAAAATTTTTAATTAAGTTTGAATATTTTATTTTAAATAACACCTATGAGTGGTTGTCCACATGTCAAGGAATGGCTCCGTACCTGCATGCATCATTGCTGACCCATTGAGAAATAAGCAATAGCATAGCATGTCATGTGAGGTTACATATGGATGAACCTTTTTTTTTTTTTTTTTCAAAGAAACGCACATGGGTGTACCTAGAACAGAAAAATAATGAAGAAAAAAGGACCACAAATGAATAAAGCATTATTCTGAAGCATTTTTCATCCACCCCACGAACCCATGTCCGTGTGGATGCCACTTCCCTAACAAAAAGGTAAAAAAAAAATTAAATGAAATTAAATCTCTAAATTATGTTAATGATTATCATAAAAGATTTCAGCTGGAATTAGCATAATTTTCATATCTTTGTTAATATTTTAAAATTTTAAAAATCATTATTCATGCTGGGTTTAAAAAATGATTTTGACAAACATGGGGCTAGAGAAAAAAAAAAAAGGGTTAGTAAATCCCACGCGCTGGTAAAATTGTGAGAGTGACATCTTTTTTGACTGAGTGAGAGTGACATCTCAATTGCATGCATACATAGAAATTACGTACGTGAGGGATGATAAGGTAGTCCAAGCTTTTACATGGTGCAAGTACTAAAGATGATTGTGTCAGATTGTAATCAGAAATATCAGAACGCTGACAAGTTGCTTACCCTGTGGAAAACAAAGTCACAGGAGACATAAGAGTCAGAAAAAACTGACAAATTGAAGGGATGGGTGAATTTATTGGATTCTCACTTTTCTAAAAAAACCTGTTTCAATGATTTTTTTGCAGGTACCAGTGGATCAGCCTTGCGTTACGTTAAACATGATAGGTGCCTTCACACAGTCACCAGCGGTTTCCACGTAGAAAGAAAATAAAAAAGCCATTCAAAAAAGTTACAAATAATCAACCAAGAAAGAGGGTTGGTCAGATCAGATGGAAGCAATCATAGAGAGTTGAACAAGCAAACAATCAAAGTAAAGACAAGAAAGTGGGAGGAACAATGACGAGATGATGAGATTTGCAGATGGTGGAAATAAATCAAATGCTGTCTTATTTATCAATTTACCATTCATTATCTTTAGCAAAAATAAAAATAAAAAATGTCAAGTCATTTAATTAAAAAAAAAAACTGAATTTCTCTCGATCTTTTTTTAGTTATTTTTTCTCCAGATCTGGTTTTTTTTTTCTTTCCTTCTCTTGGGGTTGAGACTTGCATACATAGAAGCATACAGCCTTAATAAGAATCATGGATAGATTGCCTTCTGAACTTTCATGCCTTCAAGTGCAAACAACAGTAACTTTCTTATACACAGGGAGCTCAAACATCGAGCTCCAACATGCAAATGAATAATGAAAATACCTTCACTGAAATAAAGCACTTTATTGCTCCCTTCCATGCAAATGAGACATGTGATAAGCTAATGCCTGCACTTATTGTGTACATTCATTAAAGAAACTAAGAATTTATGAGCACAATGTAAGAATAAAACACGGTTAAATTATATTATTAAGTGTTTTTAGGTGTTTCCGAAACACGTGGTGTTCCTCTTCTCACAATCATTATAAATCACACTAATTAAATTCATAGTGGAATCAATTATGAATGTGAGAGAAACGAGCCCAAATTCATCATATTACAAGAACAACTAATAATTTTCCATAAAACACATACTTGAAACATATAAGATCTTCAAAAAAAAAATGGTCTTCATGGCGTTGTCTAATTAGAACTAAACTAATAATTAAATACTCAGCCATTTAATATTTTTGAAAATTCCTAACAGTACATCATAACCTGAAGGAGAAAAAGAATAAACAAAATCATGGGGATCAAGATGCTATAAAAAAAAAAATTACTCATGTTCTTAGGACATATATTAATAAATAATTTTAAGAAATTTTTTATAGAAAAATAAAAAGTTACTAACTTTTTTTTATAGCTTTTTTAATTCCCCATAAAATATTTCCGGGTGATTAATACTATAAAATTAAAAAAAATTAAAAAAAGATCATAGGTATCAGCAACATGACAATCAGGCGTGCAGGAGGATCAACAATGTATATATATATATATATATATATATATATATATATATATTTAGAACAGCAATAAAGTGATGCACAAAATTTTGTGTTCCATTCAATACAAATACAGTAAGGTACCTCTGCTTCTTTTGCAAGAGAACATGGAATCGAAACTTGACTATATCAATGTAAACTCATTATTTCAACTATTATGTGATCTAAAATTACATTTGATTTTCCCTTGAAGAAGGGATGATCATATGTTACAAGCTCAGATATGTATTAAGAAATCTGAAGATATAACCTCAAGATACACTACATAATGAAGATCAGAATACCATCCAATATACACCATTAGTATAAAGAACCACAAAAAATACGGAGTAACTGAAGTTGCATGCCAGCTCACTCTATCTTTTCCAGTACATCCAACCTGTTTTTTCTCTTCCAACCTTTCATCGTCGCAACAAGGTTGACTAGCCCAACAATTTGACTTTTAGTGTATTCCTGCATGGAAAAAAGTATTTTCATATATGTAATGTAAAACAATTACATAGCATATCAGAGAAATTTGCCTTTAAAAAAAAAGCGTATCAGAGAAATTTCTCATTTTCAGTAGGGATAGAACTTACAGGGTGAGTCCGTGCCCAGTATACATATTCAGTTTCAGGTAGGTAGTATGCCTGTATGAGAGAGAGAGAGAGAGTGGCAGTTAGTAATTTTTAAAAGTTGTGTACACCATCTGTGTCATATAGGTAAAGCAGCAATAATCCTCAAATTTACATCAATCAAAAAATATTTCACCATTATTTGCAACTCACTTTCAAAGAAGAAACCATGATTATGCTTACCTTAATAAAGGTTTCGACCAACTGTAATTTAGGCTTCACATCTATAGGGACAAAATGATGCAAGCCATTAATTAAAACCTGAAAGGAATAAAGACAACTCTCTTTAAATATACTAAGGGACAAAAAAGGGAGCAAAATACAAAGGAAATGTTGCAATGTGCAGATTCTTGTCAGTTGACACACTAAAAAGGGAACCTGAAGATCCAGTGACATCAGAGCTCGTCCCTCATCAGTACACCTTTTCACTCGTGATAGACCTTCAATAAGAGTTTCCGCAACAATTTCAAGTCCGTATTCTAAGAGGAGGTCTTGAACCTAAACATACAAGATATAATATTCAAGTTGGTCAATTGGTAAATCGGGTTTTATTCAATTCATCAACTAAGGCCATGTTTGGTAGGCTATAAAAAATCTTGTAATGGAATGGTTATTCATATGTAATAACTATTCGGTTATTTGGTTTCATCTTTATTATAGGGAATAGTTATTCTTATTCATTTCTAAAATGGCTGTAATAACTATTCCTTAATACATTTTACAATTTTAAATTTAATATATTTCCAAAAAACACAAACTTTTCATAAGAACCAAACTTTATGAATAGGTATAATTATTCCATTACAACATCTATCATCTTTTATTTCCAATAATATTAAATTACTATTTCTAACGCAATCTTTATTCAGTGAACCAAACGTGGCCTAAGCCCCCACACCTCCCCACCCCCTGTGCGCACGCACGTGCTGGAGGCTATAAACACATCGCCTAATCAAAGCTTTTGCCCAAACAAAATGGAAGTCCAATATGGTATAAAGATCAAGATACCAATAACTTCACCAAATCCTGACATGATAGAAACCATCAATGCACAAATTTAATGACCTCACACTAAAATTAGCAATCACTATCAACAAGTCAAGTCAGCTTAAGGGTAAAAAGGTAAAGTAATTTACATTTTGAGGCACAAATTCTGCTTTCTTTAAAGTTTAAGGTGGTGCCTCACAGAATTGCAGCCAAGTATTACCTCTTTGCGTAGTCCCCCGTGAGCAAGCCTTGTTTTAAAGTGCTTAAATTCTCCCAACAATAAATCAACGTACCTAATACCAACAAAATAATAATATTAAATCAACAAACTTGTTGATAAAACACACTTCAGAGCACTAGTCAAATAATAGTGGTTTTCAAATAAACGAGAGAACGAGTATTGGGGAGTTGAACATAAAAAATAATAAGACTTGAACAAAAACTTAAGCTGATAAGAAATAATGAATTTAATCACTTAATTGTTATTCTCGCACTCATTATCTTCAAAATCCTTTAAATGATAACAGCCTATTATACTGTATGTTTCGAACTTTTAGCAATGGCCTTGTAGAGATGCATTCTTTCTTTTCTTCCTTTTTTTCCATAAGCAGAGATGCATTATAATATTTGCATTTCAATAACATTGGATAGAAGGAATCACAGAAGAATAGATAAGCTCACTGTTCTCAGGTGTCATAAGCAATTGCTTAGAGAATATGTTTACATAGTCCATAGGTTTCAAACACCAAAAGCTGACTTCTAGGAAGCACCAATATGGATACAGGATATAGATCAGATATAAAATGGACACAACAATACTTCAATTCTTGAAAATTTAGGATATTGTACAATAATGAATACTTTAATTAATTAATAAATTTATAATTTTTAAGTAGCTAATTTTAGTTGTATATAAAAAGTTTTTGAGAAAAATAACAATGTAAGCTAAAAGGCAACAGGCGACAAACAAACAATATATATTAGGGATTTTTTTTATGTACAGATACAACTGCTACTCTGAAATATCCATGCTTTCTAGGCTGACTGAAACATTAAATTTAATTTAGTAGAGATTATCAGTCATTAGCAAGAAGAAGCAACAGCAAAACAAAAATCATAAAGTAAAATGGTTCAAGTAGAAGGCCTCAAAAGGACAAGACTAACAAGGTTAAGTTAACCAGCTAAATCTTTAGGAATTACTATTTAACATAAAATGGCCCTAAATAGACCTGACAAAAAGAACCCACGCACTTAGACCTCAAACTATTAATCTGAATTATGTTCACTATGTATAGTTGAAACTGAGGATATATAGTGAAGGGTAAAGTTAAATAATCCCCCTGGGCTTGACATAACCTTTACATGAAATTTACCAACATGCAGCCTAAGTTACCCCTATAAAGCAAGAAAAAAGCATCTCTACCCACTGTAGAGTCACCATTGACTCTTATGTAAATCAAACTATAATGAAATGGGTCCCATTATAATTAACCAATCTTACCTACACTCGCAATCCCAAGTTTGTCTATGATAGATCTAATTATATGTCCATTATTAATATTGTTTGAGTAATACTGAGTAACCAAATAGAGCATTGCATACATAATAAGCATATACATATATATATACGCACACAGCCTGATGTTATAAACATTAACATCATTGTTTAATGAAAATCACAAGTTCATAAGCATTAAAATCGACATACATTAAAGGATAAGAATAAGTAAACGAACCCATTATGCTCTAGTCCAAGCTCTTTCACTTCCCATTTAGCATTGGCAACCCGATCAACATACCTGCAACAAGTAGTTACCCATTTAAGAATCAGTTAGATTGAAAAGAAAAGTGCTAGTTTGGACAGATCAATGGTGTGGGGATTCTCCACTTAAATTGACTTTTCCGAGTTTGTATGGGATTGCATCCAATAAAGAGGCATCAGTGGCCTCTTCTCTTGAATGGTTGGGGATAGAGGAACGAAGAAGCTGGGATGTTCATTTTACACAGAGACTGAATGATTGGGAAATGGGTGGTGTGGATGTTTTTCTCCGTACCTTGGGCTCAAATCTACCTCCCACTGAGAACGGAGATCGTATGCGATGGAAGTTGACAAAGAATGGGGATTTTGATGTCCGATCGTTTTACAATAAGTTAAGAAGCCCCTTGCCCATCATTTTTCCTTGGAAAGGTGTTTGGAAGGTTAAGGCTCCGCGGCGTGTTTCCTTCTTTGTGTGGACTGCTGTATGGGATAGGATCCTTACAGGCGATAATTTGAGGGGTAGAGGGATGGATTTTGTTAACTGGTGTATCATGTGCCGTAGTAATGGGGAGACGGTAGATCATTTGTTACTACATTGTGGTAAGGCTTATCGGTTGTGGAGTTTGGTGTTTAGATCTTTTGGGTTTTCATGGGTCTTGCCAAGATTGGTTGCGAATACTCTATTTGGTTGGTGGAATTGGCCTGGAAAGCATTTGTCTAGCATTTGGAATTTAGCTCCTTTATGCTTGATGTGGTGTCTTTGGAGGGAGCGAAATAGGAGGACTTTTGAGGACATGGAAAGTTCGGATGACCAATTCTTGGCTTCTTTCAGTGGCTCTTTATTTGACTGGTCTAGGGCTTGGGGACTCACCTCTAGTGATTCTCTCCCCACGTTCCTTAGCTCTCTCCTGTGTATTTAGTATCTTTTCCTTTCTTTTTTCTTTTTTCTCTTTCTTTTCCCTTTGTATTTTCTCTCTGCCTTATGTTTTTCTGCATAAGGTAGAGTTCTTCAATATATATCTTTATTATTTATCAAAAAAAATCTAAGAAATCACAACCACCACTAATGGCAAGGGGCAAAGTAGAGGGGTTAAGATGAGAAAGAGATAATTGTTTATGTTTGTCCTACTGGTATTATGCAGCAAAGATTCATCATCGTCCCTCATAGCCTATTACTTTCGACTGAAAGTTCCCTTTTCCCATTTTCATCAGAGGATTTGCCTATAGAATTAGGTCAGTCAGTTTGGAGCTTTACAAAAGAACTTCATGGAATGAAAGTTGTTGGCCAGTACCCAGAAGCTGGGTGCATCTTAGAGCTCTGATTAGTTGCAAGTTGCAAGTTGCAAGTTTCATGGATACCATATATGGTGCATCGGTTAGAGGGCTTGGTGAGGATAAGATGTGCTGGAAATCTGTTAGAGAGAAGGGCTTCACGGTTAGGGATTATTACAATCTCTTAATGGGCCCTAATGACTATTGCTTTCCTTGGAAAAGCATTTGGAAGCAGAAGATCCCTTCTCAAGTAACTTTCTTTGTTTGGACTGTTGCTTTAGGGAAATGCTTAACGATTGACAATTTACGAAGAAGGAAGGTTTGGATATTAGACTGGTGCTACATGTGCAAGTGTAATGGGGAATCGGTTGATCATCTTTTTCTTCATTGTCCGGTTGCAATGGATATGTGGGCTATGGTGTTCGGGTTGTTTGGAGTGAGCTGGGTTATGCCGCAATCTGTAGTGGGGCTTCTAGCATGTTGGCAAGGCAGTTTTGGCCGTCATCGAAATGGGTCTATATAGCTTATGGTTCCCCATTGCTTATTGTGGTGCCTTTGGAGGGAGAGAAATAGTCGGTGCTTTGAAGATAAGGAGAGATTCATATCAGACTTGAAGCTATTTTTCTTTAGCACTTTAATGGATTGGTTGGCTGCATTGCAGAACCAATCCTTTTCATCCTTTCTTGATTTCTTAGATTCTTGTAATTTTTGTTCTTGATTGTTTGACCCTTGTACACTCCCTGTGTACTAGGGTGTTCCATTTTTTGAGATCAATAAAATTTTTACTTATCAAAAAAAAACATCCAACCATCTATGATCACCAAATTCAGCAATAGCATGTCCTGTCAGATGATTCTGCATAACATTATTTGCACTACCCTTTCCAAAAGACTCAACCTTGCGCATCCTGCAAATTCCCAGTTACTTTGGGCAATTTGATTATAATTCATCAACTAGAGTTGGTTTGAATTTCCTCTCAGGTGCCTCATTTCCCTAGTTCCATTGAAATTTCAAAAGGGTTTTTTTATTTTTTTTCCTAGTTTGAGAATTTTGTGCTGGAAACCTTCTGGGGGAAGAAAATTAACAAACATTTTTTTTCTTGATAATTAAAAAGGTAAAAAAATATTTTCAGAAAAACTAATGCAATAAATAATGGGGATGTACATTATTTATATCCTCAAAAGCAGTTACCAATTACCATCAAAACTTCAGAAGAGAGAAAATCTAAAATAAGTTCCCATGAATATTTCCTAAAGCATCCATCCACTAAAGATGTAAGAAACGTAGCTTTAAACAAGTTCCCATGAAGCCCCATGCTGTTACACTTGATTATTCCAATCATGCCAAAGTAGCCACATAGCACAAAGCAGAACCATACCCCAAATCAAACCACTCTCATAACAACCAAACCTCTCCTTCCAACAAGCTGAAACCTCCAAAACTGTCCTAGGCATCACCTAATGCAATCCAAATGAGGATAAAACTAAAGACCACAACTTGCTTGCCAGTGTCCAATGTAGTAGGAGATGGTGAACTGTCTCACCATCATTCTTATATATACGGCACCAATAGACTATAATTTTCCCCTTGTAGAGAGGTTGCCATCGACAAGAACTTACTCAAAGCTGCCGTCCACCCAAAAGAAAGAGGGAAAAAGAAGCTTCTTTTCATGGAACTTCACACACCAAATGGTCTCCCAAGAACAACTTTCAGTTATAGCCCCTCAAAGTGCCTCAAAGAAGGAACTAACCTCATAACTCTTGTCCCTAGAAGGCCACCAGCATATCCCATCCCTAATTCCAGTCCACCCAAGGAGAACTAGAGTAAATAAAGAAAGAATTGACTGATTCCAACTCCCAATCCTAAAAAAATCGCATCAATGTATATTCCAGCATTGATTTAAAGCTTTGTTGAGTGAAGGGACCAATCTTGTAACAATCCAAGGAAAACCGCTAGCCACATCTGCTCTATACCCCAAAACGACTAGTCTAGTAACAAATGAGGCTACTTATAGTTTTTTATAAACCCGATATCAACCCAGTATATGCTCAATGTGGGACTCATCACACACCCACACAACACACACTTAACCAATATCCAATCAATTTGGGGCATCACAAATCTACCATTCAAGGTAGACAATAAACAGTTTGAAATGTTCAAAAATATTAGCACTCCCACTATGTTTGAAAATATCCCAAAACTTAAAATCACAATAAACAATATGGAAACCATTAATTGATCAATAATATTAGATGCAAAATGCCAATGTAGATGGCAATTATATAGGGCTGGACATAAAATTCTTCAACTTATATGCAGCCGGGAACAGCAATATGTTTTCTACTTACCCATTAATGTGAAGAAGAAGTTTCACAGTTGTCCTATGAATTTGGTCTACAAGATCCGGCACAGCATCCACCTGATAACATATATAGTTAAGATTATGCTCGTCTAAATAATGGAGGTTTTAACTCAAATAAAGAAAAAGTAATGAGATGGCCAAACATCTCACTCAATTAAATGAGAACCATAAAAGGAAAAGACATGAATTACTAATAGAAAAACACAACCATATAAGTTCATACTTGGCCACCCACCCTCAGCAACTTTACTCATTAATGAGAAAACAGGAAGGGAATCAGCAAAAAGAAAACACAACCAGCAGAAAAATAGAATAAGGGAAAAGAGAGGGGGGTAGAGCATATTTTTTCATAAACAAGTGTATGTCAAGAGAAATTCCAGCTACACAAGGATTGGTTAAGACTATTATCATACGCATATGCCAAGAAAAATTCCAGCTACACAAGGATTGGTTAAGACTATTGTCATCATTCTCAAAACTCAATACTCTAAAGCATCGGTATTACCTAAAAGGCTTTTTTGAGCTAAGTTTAAATGAACCTCCATATGAAAAGCACACGTAAACAGAATAAGATGTATGCTTTAGTGTATGTTTTGTTTGTGCACATGCTTGTTTGTACACATATAGGTGACTTCAATTATATATAAATACATCTAACGGATATTATTTATTTCATTAAAAAAAAAAAAAAACTGATATTATTTAATAAGTTATGAGATTGAGGCAGAGAGTTATATGATTTTTCTCTATAAATCTTCCAATGGTCTTTGCCAAATTTTATAGAGCCTTTAATCATGTATAGTATAACTAAAACTGAAAGCCACATCAAGTTTTGTGAGATCCCAAGTCACCATAACAAATACTGACCATGCCAACAGACTTGTAAGGGAGAGACATACCACATGCACATAAAAATCTTCAACTATAGTTGCATTATTTTGCAGAAGCATCACTTGGAGATGAGCTTTAGATTTATGCAGTATTCGGGCAACAAGAAACAAAGTATCAGCACCTGCACATCTTTCCTGTAAGGTAACGGTCATATTATTTGTAGGCACAAATATATTACAAATGGCTTTGAAAGTAATTTAAGTAACCAATTCATGTATAAGACATGGATGAGGAAACATTTTAAGCAGTTTAACCACTTGGGGGAAAAAAAAAAAAAACCTTTTGAATTTGATTGAAAGCTGAGCTTGACTACATATATTACAAACTGTTTCTTCTCTATTTCTTCATAATCACAAGGTTCATAATTATAAAAGGGGCATTTCTCCATCATGACCATTTCTTGGAACGCCTCTTCAGTCACCTATGTCATCTATGAAAGCAGCAGTAAATCTCACATATACTGGAGGTTGTATGTTTGACTAAAACATATTACTGTGATACTCTTACAGCCACGCACAAACTAGAGATGAACAAGAAACTTGCAAAACACTTGAACAGAAGCTTACTTGTGTGTTCATTTGGTATAGCTTATTTTCATTAGTTTATTTTGCTTAAAAAATATGCCAGGCAAGAGTACAATTGTGCCTAGAAAAAGCAGGGCTTTAAAAAGCTATAAATTCTAGGTCCCTTTGTGAGTGGCTTTTTTTGTATGGACTGCTGCCTTGGGGAAAAGTCTAACAACTGACAATTTAAGGAAAAAAAGGGTATGGATTATGGATTGGTGTTTTATGTGCAACAATGGTGAATCAGTTGACCATCTCTTACTTCATTGCCTAGCTGCTACAGATCTGTGGTCCTATGGTTTTGAGTTTATTTGGGGTAAGTTGGGTTATACCAAAGTCTATTGTTGAGCTTCTAGCTTGTTGGCAAGGTCGGTTTGGTCATCATTGAATTGGTCACATATAGATAGTTGTTCCCCATTGATGCAGTGTCTTTGGAGGGAAAAAAAAAATAGCAAGTGTTTTGAAAATAATGAGAGAACTATGCCAGATCTCAAGTTATTCTTTTTTAGAACCTTAATGGACTGGTTGTCAGCATTCATAAATCGTTCTTTCTTTTCTATCTTGATTTACTTGATTTATGTAATTTATGTATTTGATTGTATACCCCTATATACCCCTGTGTACTCAGGTGTCTCTTTCTTTGATATTAATAAATCTTAATTACTTATCAAAAAAAAAAAAAAAACTATAAATTCTCTTTTAGGATGAGGATTAAAAATAAATAAATAAATAAAGGTTAAACCAAACAAACAATGTTCTATCTACCTAAGAATTCTAGAACTTAAAATTGTGCATTTACTCAATTACCTCTTATAACCATGTGCGTCTGCAGAAAATCAACACCGCTAAAAATGACCAAATTTCTACTAGGATCTTTTTGAAAAGACATACATTTCTCCCAATGTTAACTTGGAGCAGAAAAATGAGCATTCCCCTAAAGGGAGTAACTCCAAAATAGCACAATCCAAATATGTTTTTGGAATTTCTAGATTGCATGGAGGTAATTATGAGAACAGGAAATACGTCTAAAGTATAGTCATTGTATTCACATTAGTACCCTTAATTATTAGATATTTGAATGAATACCTTGAGACCAAAACTTGTTCCTGGGAGGTGACCAAATTTTGTACTGGGAGGACTGGTAGGTGTAATATCTGCATGCATAAATGATGTGCTCAACGATGTGGGTGAAGAGGATGCGGGTTTTATCCACTGGTCACAATCTTGTGTTATTCTGGACAAGGCCGTCTTTAGCCGATCTGAGTATCACAAGATGATATATGATCTTTAAATATGTATCAGTTCAAACTGTAAGTAGATCTCATCTAGATATTCATATTTGATCACCCAAAAAAAAAAAAAAAAAGAAAAACAGAAAATAAAGACGAGTTAAAGAATGAATGGCAGATAAAACAACATAAAATAGGATGATAGAATGGCAGATAAAACAACATAAAATAGGATGATAGAAAAAGAAACAATTTCTTACAATTAAGAGACTCAGTGAAGCTCTTTCCACTTGAACTGGAGTTTTGCTGAACAAATGTTTCAAATAAAAAATAGAAAAAAATGCCAAACAACTGGCATATCCCCTGCAACAATATACTAAATGAGGAAAACCAATTTAGAGAAAAATTGAAAGCATCAAGCTTTCCATCAATGAGATTGACAAATAAAGGCAATGAAGCAAAAAGGAAAATGTCATGGAGATGATTATACCTTGAAAAACTCGATATCGACTATTTCTAATTTCTGCATAAGCCTTGCATATTTATCCATTGACCTAATATGTAAAAGCACATACAACTTAATAAAATCATATAGAAAAACATTATTAAAGTTATAACTTATAATGCTAGCAGAGAGAGTATTCTTTATCTCAGCATTTAATAGTATTTCACCTTAGAAGACAAACAGAGGATCCAGTTTGAGCTGTAACCTCTACATCTTTCCAATGGGCAGGGTCACTTCTTGAAACATTGGGTTTGGAAACTCGACTAGGAAGTTGACTGTCCTCATCAATAAAGTCTGCAAGAAGATCTTCATTTTCATCTTCAGATATAGAATTAGAGCCATTAGTATGATTTACATCGCTCTTTCGTGGAGAGAACTTATCATCATGAGAATTTTCACTATTATTCCCATCAAAATCACTGCAGACAACCCCATTAAGTAGGGAAGAATTGCGACCTTCTTTGGAATTGTGTGTTACTTTTAGCAAAAAGGGGTTTCCACTTTTAAGCCAATGTAAAAATCCACTCTTCTTTGCATTGGCATCAACTAAGGTGGCTGATTTATCAGAAGAACGCACCCTGGCATTACTTGATTTTCCAACAGATGGAACAATTAGGGGTGCTCCATCACCTACAAGCCCCGCAAAACTAATCACTTGGACTGTATCTGGTGGCAATTTCAGCCAGTTCTCCTTTTCCAAAACCATTTTCAGTGCCTGGAATAAACCAAAACAAATTAATATATTAAGAAATGGGCTTTGTCCTGCAGAGTACTATAAATAAATCTTGGGCAGAAACAAAACTAAATAATAAATGAACAAAATTTAGCGAGAGCTGGTGTCATTGTAAGTGGGACAACCTTGCCCCAAAAATAATTACATATAGTTTGAATTTTAGAATGTATTCTTCATTGAAGCATTATCTTATTGTTCACATCCACTAACCAGTGCATTCTTAAAAAGGAAGTCACAGAGGAAACTTCTCATCCCAAAAATCTAAGGGTATTAATTTAATACTTTAACCATTAAGTGTGTGTTTGGCACCAGCTTTTTGCTTTTTAACTTTTATGTTCATTTTTTTTGAAATCTCACTTTTTCTTACTTTTTCTCATTTTTTCAAAGTACAAGTATACTTTAGCACACTTCAGTAAAAAAAGTTTTCAGCAAAATGCTTAATAAGTTAATTACAAACGGACACTAATGTACTTTTGGGAACAACTTATCCAGCTTTTTGCTAAAAGTATTGTAGATAGAAGGTAAAAGCTAAATAAAATAAGTAGGTGACTCACGTGGAACCTGCAAATAGTATAAAAAATAAGCAATAAGCTAGCTTATAAGTGCATTTCAAATGGGCACTAAGTTTTTTTATAGGTAATAAGAGTATTATTATTAAAAAGAAAAAGGGAGAAAAATACAGGGTGTTCACGATGGTGAACAACAAAAGACAAAACAAAAATCTAAGAAACATACAAATGAAGATTCTATTCTAAGGGAAGAAGTAAACACCATGATAGAAGAACAATCCGAGAGACCCTAACATCTAGACCAATATAAAAGAGAGTCCGCTCTCACAAATCTTGCAACTGAACCAATTATTTCTTAGTATTCTCGAAAGAGCGACGATTTTGTTCCATTCAAATGATCAATATCAAACATCCTTGGGAATAAATTCCAAATATTTGAATTATGTTTCCCAAACCATTGCCACCAACAAAATAATAAACTAGCTATTGAACCTGGCATGACCCAATGGATCCCCAAAAAATTAAAGTATATGCACCCACAAAGCATGAGTTGTAGGACAAAGAAGAAGGAGATGATCCACAGTTTCCTCATTGCAACCACACATACAACACTAATTTGCTAAAGAGAGACCCCTAAGCATAATATTATCTAATGTAAGAATTTGAGAATGAGCTGTTGTCCACATAAAAAAAGCCACCCTTTTAGGAACCTTTACTTTCCAAATGCCCTTCCAAGGAAATAAGGACGTAAGAACATCCCGAATATCCTGAAAAAAGACCGAGTATCAAACTTCCCACTTCCATTAAGGCACCAACATAGACTGTCACTCCTAACACCCCTAGAAATTCAAGATTGGATAAAATTGAGAAAAGAGAAAACATCCTCTAATTCCCTATCATGAAAATCCCAATAGAATCTCAAGTTCCAAACTCTATTAGTGCCAACTGTCTGATGACACAAAACCACAAAAATAAAAGCTTCCTTATTATCAGAACACTCATATAACTCAGGATAAAGGATAATGAGTGGATTATCTCCAACCCACCTATCATGCCAAAACGAGTTCAAGTACCATCACCCACCACGAAAGCCATATGCTTGGAAAAAATCTCCCACCTTTCATTAATACTTCACCATAGACCACAACCATGTACCCTCCTGCATACTTTAATACTCCACCCCCCTTTGCCCTCTCCATATTTAGTGGCAATAACCCTCTACCACAGATGAGTAACTTCATTGCCAAACCTCCATAACCATTTCCCTAATAATGCTTGATTAAAAGACACCAACTTCATTGCCAAACCTCCATAACCATTTACCTAATAATGCTTGATTAAAAGACACCAACTTCCTGATCCCCAACCTGCCCAACTCATAAGGTAAGCAGACAGGCACTAAGTTAATTGACTTTGATGATTAATAAAGAATTGTTTCAACTACAGGGATCAAATGTACTGTGTGAAATGCATGTATGTTATTTTTATACGAACAAAATCACTTCATTATTCAGACATTCAAAATCATTGTTCACCATAAGATACTGGGATGTGACCAATGTCCAAAAATCTGGTTTCAAAAAACTGTTTCAAAACCATTAAGAAGTGCATTCTTCAAAAAGGCGGTCACGTGGAGAAAATCTCTCATGTCATTCTTGAAATCCCAAAATTCTAAAAGAATATTAATTTAATGCTTTAACTATTAAGTGAAATTGACTTTGATGATTAATAATGCAATTTCAAAAGAGTCAAACTTAAGGGATCAAATGAACAGTGCATTTTTTTTTTTTTGGAGTGCTGTGTGCATTCTATGTATATAATTCACAAGGCTTAAAATTTAAGGTGCATGGCATGCAGTACCAAACAATACATCTAGCAGAATGATACTAAACAACGTAGAGAACAAGAGCTAGTAGAACAAACTTACATAAATATTTTGCCGATGAAATGCTGCAAAATAATTTTCACAAACGCCCTTTAACTTCTGCCTGAACTCAACTGCTTCAACACCACAGAAGGCTTCCCCAGCCAAGATGAAGACATTCAGATCTTCATAATTTTTCAAAAATTGGTGGATGCTTGTTGAACAAACAGCAGTAGAAGAAAGCAAGACAGATACACGACTAGTTGTGAGTTGCCAAAGATTCTTCCGACCTCTTTGAAGCATTTGTGAAACAAATTCTGTAGCATCTTTCCGCAGTTGATACTGTGGGGATCCACTACTAGATGCTGTACTGTCATCCCTTCTAGTCTCATCAACTATATCTTGAGAATCCAAACTAGACAATTGAGTAGTTCTATTAATCTCAACCAAACAGCCGTTGGTTGTAGATTCCTCCATAGATGAACCAGGCTTTCTGTCTACAGATTCAGAGAGAGAGCCGTTGACTCCTTGGCAGTTGGAAGAATTTTTAGTATCTGAATCAATTTGTTGAACCTCTCCAGAACTCCAAAGGATATCTTTTTCCTTCTGTTTCATACTTGAAGTTTGGTCTGCTGAATCCTGAAACAAAGATGTAAAAGTTTCACCCATAAACAAAATCAAAGGCAACAAGCCCAATAAAAGTTTTTCTTTTTCTTTATAAAGGAGGATCTAAGTAGAACAACATATGTGAAAAATTTCTGCCATAAATTACAATGGCATACACACACTTATAGATTGAATAAGTTATAGGAAATGGAGTTTACCTTATTGTCCAGCTGAAAGCCCATAATTTCATAATAAGAACACATCAACCCAAATAGGACAGCTAGTGTTGTTAACAAACACTGCCTAAACATAGATTCAGGTATCCGAAGGCATAGATCACTGTAGGTAAGTCTGGAATTCATATGAAATAAATTAGGACGCATACTTTCTTTCTTTTATTTCCTTTTTTGCTGCAAAAATTAGGAAGCATACAAAAAGTGCAAGATGAAGTTAAATAAAAGGGCTCTAAATAAGTACAAACATACCTACTATTTTGCAATAGTACTTCCTGATCCTGCAAAAAATAAAAAATCATCAAGATTTTTTTTTTTTTTTTTTTAAAGGTGAGGGGAAAATGCCAGAGTAACAAAAGAAAAAGGCACAAAGTTAAGGTTTTGTTTGGATATTTTGGTATATCCAAATTCATAAGCCTCAAAGAGCTTATTCAAAGAGAATGATTCTTTCATTTAATTCATACGTGTATCCATATAACAAAAACAGGAGTAACAAAACCTTAAGCTGCAGTTCTTCCCATATGTTTTTGTAAAGATTTTGTGTCTAAAAGGATTATCAACAGAGAGCATCAAGATATAAGTGTTTTTAACTAGTTACCCAGATATCATCCTGAATTTCTGAGTGTAACATGTACCAATAGAAGAGGGGAAAAGAAAAGGGTGGAAGAAGAGAAACTGGGAATCATGGAGGCATAAATTAACAATGATGCAAAGGTATCTAACATTCCTTTTCTTTCTAGGTTATTTGGAGCAACAAAGCCCATGCACTGCTATTTCTTAATTATGTCAGCATACCTCTTGCACTATATTCTTCAACACAGTCTGTGTTTCTGAAAGAACCTCCTGCATAAAGAAGCTCTGTATCTTTTCAGCAAGACCAGAGACATCCCCAATTAATGCATAAGCATCAACTACCTGCAAAAAGATGTAATAACCTGTCAACCTAGCATCAAATTTGCACAGAGCTTAAACATAATATTATCTAGTCCTTCCACTGTTCCTTGAATACAATGAGAATGATAATGCTGATCACCAAGTGCATTATACATGATGCAGGCAACCCCAACATCAGATGAAAGATGTAGTTTTGACAACTGTCTTAGATAAGGAATTGCTAAGGTTCTGATTATAAATCAGGGTAGAGGATGAAAGAGCATGGATGAGAAACTAAACTCTACAAAAATCTGAATGAAAAGTCTAGAGAATAGGCCAGGTTTACGGAAATCTTATCTTATTTTTGGGATTATTTTGGGTTCTGCCTCTATCAACTGTTCTATATATCAAAAGAAATAGCCGGACACAGCATTTCCTTGCTGTATCAATTGTTTTTAAAACAGAATCCACCCAAGGTTTCACATCAAAGGAGATCCCAAAGCATGAATGGGACTAAAGTTCAATGTCAGTGTAACTAAGAGGCTCTCTTGGAAATTCACAATTAACGGCTTTCAGTGATACAGCTTGCAAAGAGTTTATGGAGAAACAAGATCAAAATCCAAAAGACTCAAGAATTGTGCTCTAGTTTTAATGTAGGGCCTTCTTGGCACCTTTCATAGCTTACCTTTTTTTTTAAGTACAATGGCTTACTTTAATTATTATTAAGTCTTTCTTTTATGAGAATTATTATTAAGTCTTATTATTATGTATATTTAGGTCCAAAAGTTGATGGTTTAGTTTTAACTAAGTTTGAAATTTTCAAAATTTTCAGGAATGAATTATAACGGGCACTACCAGAGGATCATAAGTCTTATTTATGTTTTGAGTCCTTTTTTTTCCCAATTTTTAGTAGCTCTTTAATTATTCATCTATCATTTAAGAGTAGTCTTGAGTAGTCTTTCTAGGAAGATGATTGTAAAGGCCTGTAAAAAGACTTTCATGTAATTGCCAATGAGCTCTTGCTCATCTGGCACCTCCTCCCATTAGGTACATGTGCAACTTACCAATAATATATATATATATATAGGGGAGAGAGAGAGAGAGATGAAAATTAATTAAATTTCAGCAGCTTGTTAAGCTTCAAGGGTGAGATTGCCTTTGCCTTACCAAGTGTGTTGCTTAGGGAAACAAGGTATGATTCCCTCCAATTTATCTTTCTTTGGTTCAACAACACACAATCGTCAAATTTCTTCAAGATTCAGTTAAAATTCTTTTTATTACCTAACCGTTTCAAAATCTTTAAGCATCAAACCCTATTCAAGAATCCTTCAAGAACTTATCAAGAGACCTAATTTAGCGTGGATTTAGCGCTGAATGTCTAAAAATCTTACTTCAAATAGGTATCAAACCCTCTAAAACTTCTATCCTGATCCAAATAACAACTTGAAGGACACCTTCTCAAGTGATATTAAAATTTAGAAGGTAACCTTTATATTTAATGTAGAGAATTTGGAGAGAAATAAATGCATGTACTATTGAGGGAAGTTGTCAGTAGTGAAATTGATTTTTTTACCCCTTGTTAAGATTGCTCAATGATTGGACAACAGCTACTAGTTCACTCTCTTCCACCAACTTCTTGGATTTCTTTGACCTTTTGAATTTTAGACATTAGTGATATTTATTTTCACATTTTCTTCTTGTGTATACATGCACCTCTTTTTGCGCTTCTTAATGAACCTTAATAATTTTTAAAATAAAAAGAAAAGAGAGAGGCTACAATGGTACTAATAGTTTTTTGATAATTTGATAGCTGGGAGTGGGGGGATTTGAACTATGAATATCTCTATTGGAAACATCAGGAGGTGTCAACCAGCTGAGCTACAAGGCTCTTGATATAATGATACTAATTGTATAAATAAATATATGAAAATAGAATGTGTGTGTGTGTGGGTATTAATCTAAACTTGCAATAATGTCTCAATAAATCCAATGATTAAATAAACATTAAAAAAAAAATCCAGATACTGGGCAAGAAAGCATATCAACTCAATATGAACATAATTGTGTGCCAAGATTTTTAAAATTGACAACTTCATGCATACATTGTTTGCAGGAAAATAATGGTTCAAGCATTTCAAAAGATTAAGACACTCACAGTTATATAGCCCTCCTGTTTGAACTCCTGGCAAACTCCTAGTAAAAGGGAATCCAGCTTTTGAAGCGTTTTTCCAAGCCAAACCTGTATCATTATGAAAAAAACAAATAAAAAATCAAAATCAAAATTGTAGCTTCCACCAGTCACCCATATAAGCAATGAGTAAGCATAAAACCAAAAACATATTTCTTGCATGGTGAAATAATCAGGCACCAGAAAAAACTTCATCAGAGGCTAATTCAAAACAAAATTTGATCAAATTTTTAGAATGTAATAAAAAAAAATAGAAACAACAATAGTACTCAATATGGTTAATATAACTGCTTCCTAATCGTAATTTTAGCATATACCTCTACGCCATGGCTCATCTCTTGTATTGCCGACAGCTCTGAAAAACTATCTAAGAGCTGCAAATACTCGGATAGAACTTGGAATGCCTTACAATGAAGACCATTAAGCAAATAAGAACATGTAAGTAACAAGAATATAAAGTCAAACTAGAAAAAGAAACTGTAGAACTGTACACCATATACCAAACATATGTATAAACCCACCTTGCAATAATCTCCTTCCTCAACAAGTGATTCAAGTGCTGCTTGCATGTTTAGTGCATGACAAAGCTCATTTAAAATTGGAAGCATGTCCTGCAATTAGAAGCAATCATATATGTATATTTAACAAGTTAGCTGCATAAAGAATATGCAGCCCATTCTGTCAAAAAGTTTTCCAATATATTCCCTAAGAAAATGGAAAAGGATCCTCTCCATTTGCTTTGAAATGAAAAGGGTCCATTTCAATGTGAAGATTCAGTCTTTCATATATCTAAAGGTGTACATGATACCACGCCATTTTAAAACCGATGTCACCAATAAGGAATGATAACTGATTTTAAATGACATGGCACTATATTCACGTTTAGATTCATGAAATGCTAAATCTTCACCTTCAAATGAACCCCCTCCATTTCAAAAGCAAGTGGAAGGGATCCAGAAAAGAGAAAATATGATTATGGAAAGAAAGATGAAAGATGTTATGAAACAAGTCACTACAATGTTCCTAAATAATATGACAGGTTCACAGTAATCTTCCAAAACAAAACCAGAAAGATAAAGTCAAATATTAAGATCAGTGTTGCCAAGGTGTAGAGAGAGAGGAATACCAGAAGAGCTTGTTTCTTTTTGGAATTAGAATTTACAATGAGATCCCTTGAAACCTCATTCACTGATGAGTTCAGGTGCCTTCTTCCATTCTGTAAATACCATAAGAACAACTATAATAAAAGCCATATCCATCAAGGATGTAATAATAATATATTCAAATAATCACAGAGAGCACACACATAAGGTAATATTCATTACAAGCAGAGAACAAGCCATATAAATGCTTACCATGCAGATGACATTTGCAATCTTTAAGTCTTTCTCCAATTCCCTGACTAGATTCATCCCCTTCACTGGCCAAAAGTAAGTATCAATATCTCATTTACAACTAATGGTCTAACACAATTTGCAATTTAAACTTCCAAGTAAACTATGACTTACCTAGAAATTGCAACTAGAACCAGGTTTGATTATGATACAATAGATTTAGAATACACACACTACTAAGAAAGAAATAGAACTTTATGGTGATTCAAGCAATTTACAGCATCCATGCCTAAGCAGTATAAAATAGGAAGTATATCTTTAATATTCCAAGTTTTTTTTCTTTTCTTTTTTTGATTGGTAATTTACACATACACCCAATGGGTTTTGAACCCATGACCTTACCCTCCAACCATTCTTATGGAAGGTGGAAATGCCATTTGATGTCAATGGGGTGGAGAAATTCCTTGATACCAATGGGCATAACACAAGTACTCAAAAAGCATGCAAAGGAAAGCCACAATTGACAGTGGAAATGAAAAACACAGAATTATAAAATCAAGAAATGAAGGAATATAGGGTGAGAATCGCCAGATCAAAAATAAAGTATATAAAAGTGTAACTTTACTATCCAGCACAGATCATTCCACCCCTCAAAAGAATATGTCCACTTTGGGAACAATATAATCAAGATTCCAAGTAACAATGATCCAACAGATCAGAGATAGAAAGACATAAAAAATAAGAACAAGATTTAAAGCTAAACTCCACCAGAGAAAAGTATAAAAGAAGAAAGATCAAACAGAAGAAAGGTCAAGCACAAAGGAGCCACTCTCCATGCATGGTAATCATCCTTTCTAACAATTCACCCACACCAAACCCAGAAATCCTACTTTTTAAAGCTGCAGAGAGTACTTTTATTCTTCAGTGGTTAGTCAAACAACTCTTGAGATTTGTATTGTTGGGTTCTTTCTTCTTTTCTTTCTTTTTATTTTTGGAAGGGGGGGGCGGAAGTGAGGGGGGCTGTTGAGACTGCAGTGACACTGTTGGTGGCTTTATGGTAATTTTAGGGCTCTCAAGCAGTAGCCAATCAACAAAATGGAGAATTCAACCTGAGCAGGATGCCAGGGCTATGAAAATAAATTTTTATCAATCCAAATATACAGAAAACTGCAGACATAAACTGATGTTAATGAGAAGATGAAAAAGAAACATAAGGGAGATGTGTTTAATCTAAGGTGCTCATAGATTTCGAGATTGACAACATTAACGCTCTGTTTGTTTCGAAGTAAAATATTTGTACATGTAAAAATATTTCAGTAAAACATTTTCATTTTACCGTGCTTGATTGTCAACTTGAAAATACAATGAAATCATTTTTTTCAATGTTTATTTCACTGTAAAATGAATATATTTTCATAGTTCTCAAACCCACCAAATGCAAGCACAGTTATACAAACCACCACAACCCAAAACTCCACATCTGAAGGAAACACAGCCACCAAAACACCACCAGCCATTCAAAAACAGCCACCAAAATTGCCACCAACCACCAAACCACCCAAAAAAAAACCAACAACAACCAAAAATCCAAATCAGAGAGCCAAAAAAAACCTCCACGAACCCAGATTGGAAAACCCAAAAAAAAACCCACAAACAAAGAACCTAATCTTAAAATATAACAACCGAGCGGAGGTGAGATCGGGGTAGCCACCAAAAACCCAAGACTGCTACCGCTCATCAATTGAACCCAAGGGATGGTGCAAGCGAGATGGGAAGATGAGTTTGTGCAAGGAAGAGACGTGATGAAGGTTGGTGGTGCTGATGATGGTGGTTGGTGTTGGTAGGTGGCGTCAGTGTGGGTGGGGCATTGGTGCAAGATGGGTTGTGCGGGATGGGGGATGGGTGAGGTAGATGAGAGGGTTGTGGCCTTGTGAGTGAAAAAAGTTGAGAGATGGAGAAGGAGAGAAGAACCAAGAGATGGAGAGTGATGAGCAATGGGTGAGTGACTAATTGGGTTGTGGGAGAGAGCACTCACCTGGGTTATGGGAGAGAGGAACTGAGAACATGAGAGGGGGAGAAAAGAAACTAAGAAATTGTCAAGAGTGAGAGGGGAGAAGAAAGTGTAAAATGTTTTACCAATTTTTCAAGTGTAAAACATTTTACACTTTTTGCCTTCGATTTTTCCTTTGAATGAAAATATTTTACATTTGACCAATTATTTTACTGCAAAACAAACACGGTAAAATATTATCCCCATAGCATAAGTGAAATAATCACATAGCATTCCAAAAAGATATCATCCCCACATTAAAGAATGCAATTCCTCTTTTAAGTATCTCAAGTTATATAGACCATGTCGTAGTTTGTAAAGGAAACCTTATAAAATGAAATATACTTATAACTTATCAAAAATAAATGAATTAGTAACAAAGAAACCAACTTTATACAAATTACAAATCTAACAAATAAGCCATAGCCAATATCATAGTGCCATATCAGATATACATCAGCGTCACACTTACATAATTTGGAACACATATCACAATTGAAACAGAAGTAAATTATATGGTATGTAGAATGTAAGATTTAACACTACAGTCATTGATAGGATATGTATAATTAAACAAGGATATAAATACAGAATTGTAATTTCAATTCAATTACAAAATAGGTTGACAACAATCTAAATGAAAAACTTACCCATTACTTCATGATGCTCCATAACATGGTGGGATAAACGTTCTGCTACTTTATCCAGTTGTGCTAATCTAAGAGCTGCCTATGAAAGAGAAGAGAACTCTCATTGACTTGCAGTTAAGAAACTCAAAGAACCTTTTAGATATAAAACAGTACTGTTAAATGACAAATTGCAAACACCTAATCAATAACAATTACTTATAGAGCACAATAATTTCCTTCCTTTACCCCATCTTTGAAGTATTCAGTTAACAGGCTTTAAAACATAAAACTATCACTTGCACATGATCCAGGAGCCCACAAATGAAGTAATGGAATCTTTACAATTAATTTTGAACACATCTACATGAAGAACAAGATACAGAATATAAAATATATTCACTGAATAAAAATATAAAGAACTAGAATAATACCTGTTTCTCAAAAAATGTCAGGTCATTTTCATCGGATGGAATATGTTCTAAAATATGCCTAACTGGATCGAAGTCCTGCAGAATTTATAACAACTCTTGAGGAAAACATCTCAAAATTTTAGTCATCTCATTGGCATTAACAACAGCAAGATTGCTCATAGTCAGCAAAGAAGCTGTTATAATATCTTATATTCACTAAACTGCAGAGAAGTAGAAAAGGTTTCTAAAAACTAGCATGCAGATTGAAAACCATTTCATGATTTTGTTGCACAAATTTAATAAATGATTTCCAGGGTTGGCAGACACAGAAACGGTGATGAAGAACGAGAAATTCTTAATAAATAAAAAAAGTCTCTATACAAGGATTATAAAGGAGGCTGCCGAGTTACCCTGATAAATTTCCAGCCAACCTAATTACACACTCTGGTAACATTAAACCCATACATAAGCTTAAGTGTTAACTATAACAAAAGTATTCTAGGCAATACAAAGAATAAACTTATTGCTTGAAAACCCATCAACAAATTACAGGCTGGTCTTTAGAGGAGGCTGCTGAGTAACAACGATCATTCATCATATTGGAATAAACTTGTTGCATATTCAGTGTCACCTAACACTGTGCATAAAATAATTATTCGAAATGTTTAATACTGGAGTGCCAGAAACATGTGCCATAAGACACCAAGGAAGCACCTCACCTAATAGCCTAGGCAACAATACTTGCAAAGCAAGTTATTGAATTCACTAATATTGTACTTGAGTTCACAACATAGAAATTTCTTTCAACTGCTTATATCATGTGTACCAGACAACCTGGCCAGCAACATCCTATATATGCTAGCAAAGAGGGAAGATACCCTCCCAATAGCAAAGCCAATGGAGGAGCTATTTCAAATTCACCATTTGTACATTTTTAATTGAGATACCAGTATTTTGGCAAAAGCAAGAAATATGTATTCCATTAATGTAAAACTATGTAAGATCTTCTTCAATTTCTCAAAAGGAAAGATCAACCATCAGTCCTATCACATTCTGAGGCAACTTTTAGATTTAGCAAGTGTCACCAAATAATGAGAACACCTCACACCAGATATGCTGCGTTATCAATATATCTTTCTTTCATAAAAGAGAAGACCAAAGATTAAAACACACACATATACACACAACCAATATCCTAAAGCATTTTTGGGCTAACTCTGAAAAAAGAAAAAAGAAAAAAAAAAAGCTTTAAAAGCTTTGCAGGCCACTTTTACATATCTAATCCTGATAAACTTAACTACGGAGCATTTAGACATTGAATTTCCAAGCGATATAGAATTCAGGAGGGCAGAATCTCATGCCTCCAAAATGTAATTATTGATGGCACTCATGTAAACTCAGAAACTTTTACAAACAGATTGTTCATAGTTTCCTATTAATGATTTTTTCAATTGGTAATTACACTCACATTCAGTGGGTCTTGAACCCTCAACCACACCATCATCTTACTCTTAACAAGGGGAGGAAATGTCATATGAGCAAGAGCTCATTGGCACCTCTTAATGATTATCATTAAATATTTTAATTATAAAAAGATAGGATCCATGTATATAGGCATTAGAAACCTTTCCACAACTTGAACAATGTCAGTGAAACGTCAACGCCAGATAAAATGCCTAAAGTATTGTAAAATCAAAACACAGTACAAACACAAGCACTCCCAAATTGGGACTATAGTGATATGAGCAAGAAGCACCTCTTCATAGAAGTCTTCCTCTAACTCTACAACTTGACGTTGAGATCTGGTTCCAATTCCATATATTGATCTCAGCTCTTCAGAACTTGATGACAAATTAAACCTCTGATGCGGAGGCAGCCCTGCAAGAGCGTGAGCAACAGCTGCTGCTGCTGCAGCTCGAGGAGGAACCTGCATAAGGTGATAGACAGCATGTGAATTAAACTCCCACACTTAATGACTCATTTTCAATATTTTAGAATAAAAATTCATGAAAAAGCACAAATGTAGCCGAAAATAAAGATGTTAGTGATAATGCACTTTCAAACTGTGTCAAATTTTTCTAGTGATGTGCATGCACATTTCATTTGATTCACCAAAGGGATCGTTCAATTTCTACAACCATCAATAAAGTTACACCCAGAAACTACAGTTGAAAATACTTGAGAACCATCCAGGTCATACCATGCAAGTTAGCTCAAAGGCATCGAGCACAATTTATTTTCTTCACGTTATTATTCATTTAAGCGAACAACAAGATTAGAAAGCATAGGAAGCATGGTTCCCAAAATAGTCCCCCACAAAAACGACCTAGCTTCAATATGTCGAAATCTAGCATTCTATCTTCAGATTCAACAACTAAAGCGCATGACTGTGTCAAAAATTTTCAAAATCAAAGTGCACAACAAATTGTCAAAAGTCGTAAATATAACTAGAAGATCAGAAGCACATGTATGAAAAAAAAAATTTGAAAAAGAATTCACTTAAAGCCACCAACCTGCAACAGTTGTCAATAAAAAGTCAAAACCATGACAAATGAAATAAAATAAAGTTGACATGTAAGGCATACCAGTTCAATAGGGTCCACTGCAACGATTTCCATCAAAATAATAATTACAAATAGTAAAAGCTTATAAAATATCAATTAAATACAAAACTCAGAACAAGCATGCCCCTTCTTTGTAATTTAAGCTTCATCAAAGAGTCACTCTTTTTTGCTTAAGCCGCACCTCATTAATAGTACTTTAGGATTCATTGGGTGATGCAGGAGGCAATGAGAAGACATATTTATTATATTTTATTTGATTTTATGTATCAAGGGCAATTTTCTAATTTCATAATATTACAGGAATGGGCTATGCTAACAGTCCATTAGATCTTCTTTTGGGCTTTATTTTAAGTTTGGTTATTTAGTTTGGGTTTAGTAGTAAAGCCCAAGGAGTCCAAGTCCATGTCTTATTAGGGTTTTAAGAAATCCTAGTTCAACTAGGATTAGGTATTAGTCTTCTATTTAAAGAGTTGTAGTACTTTCTATTGAGTTGATTATTAATGAATGTTTTCAAAATTTAAGAGCTATGAAGCTTTCTTTTATGGTTTGTGTGATGCAACCTTCTCCGAGGTGTGGTGCCAAGGAACCCTAGGTGTGATGCTTAGGAAGTCTAAGTGTGATTCCTAGAATTTTTCTATTTTCTTTAATTTTACTATTCAAGTTTACTGTTCACGGTTCAGTGTTCACAGCACAGGAACAGCCACCCAAACCTTGATTGTTTTCCTTTGGAGATTTGGCATTTAGGAAGAAGTGTTTGTTGTCTGAATTAATGGGTCTTGATGCTAAGGAAGAACTGTTGGGTCTCTCCAATGCAGAACAATCCCGCCGAACACAGGTTAAAGGTGAAATTGCAGCATTAGCAGCGTTAGAAGAGACTTTTTGGAGACAAAAGTCTCGTGCTCTGTATGTGAAGGAGGGAGATAACAATACTCGGTTCTTTCATAGATTAGCGAATTCTCATAGAAGAGCTAATCACATTAGAAGCATCGAGGTAGATGGAGTTTTATATGAGGACGAATCTGATGTTAAATCTCAGGTGATTCAGTTCTATCAAAATCTCTACACGGAGTCAGGTATGTGGCGTCCAACTGTGGATGGACTTGACTTTGCTTGTATTGGAGAGGATGAAAGGTTGTCTTTGGAGAGGGAGTTCTCTAAAGAAGAGGTTACCCAGGCTTTGATGGAGATGGAGGGGGATAAAGCACCCGGGCGAGATGGATTCACCATGGCTTTTTTCCAAAAATGTTGGAGTGTGGTGGAGGTGGATGTCATGGCTGTTTTTAAGCACTTTCACAGGTATTCAGTGTTTGAAAGGTCTTTAAATGCCTCGTTTCTCTCTCTAATTCCCAAGAAAAATAATGCTATTGATGTTAAAGACTTTAGGCCTATTAGCTTCGTAGGGAGTGTGTACAAGCTGCTGTCTAAGGTGTTGGCAAATAGATTGAGGGTGGTGCTAGATAGTCTTATCTCTGAGTCTCAAAATTCTTTTATTGGTGGGAGACAAATTTTGGATTCAGTGCTTATTGCTAATGAGTGCATAGATAGCAGATTGAAGAGTCATGTTCCTGGTGTGGTTTGTAAATTGGACATTGAGAAAGCCTATGACCATGTGAATTGGGATGCCTTATTCTATTTGTTGGGTAGAATGGGTTTTGGGGTGAAATGGAGGGGGTGAATTAAGGCTTGCATAACTACTGTTCGCTTCTCTATTATTGTGAATGGTTCTCCTGTAGGTTTTTTTGGAAGCTCCCGTGGGTTGAGACAAGGTGATCCGCTGTCCCCTCTTCTTTTCCTTTTAATAATGGAAGTACTAAGTAGGATTTTGAAGAAAACTGAGGAGTGTGGTCTGCTTAGTGGTTTTCATGTGGGGCCAGTTAACTCTATAGGGGTACGCATTTCACACTTGCTGTTTGCAGATGATACCATCTTGTTTTGTGATGCTTCTAGAGATCAGTTGATGTCTATTAGGCTAGCTTTGACATGCTTCCAAGCAGTTACTGGTTTGAAAGTAAATGCGGGGAAGAGTGAGATTGTTCTGATTGGAGAGGTTGGGAATATAGATGCTTTGGTTGCCATACTTCGTTGTAGGGTGGGTAGTCTGCCTATGAATATTTGGGAATGCTGTTGGGTACTCCATATAAAACAGCATCTGTTTGGAATCCTATCTTGGAGAGGATGGAGAAGAAACTCTCAGGTTGGAAGCGTCTTTATTTATCAAAGGAGGGTAGACTTACTCTGTTGAAGAGTACTTTTTCTAGCCTTCCTACGTACTATCTATCCTTATTTGTCATCCCTGTAGCTGTGGCTGATAGGTTGGAGCGTATTCAGAGAAATTTTTTATGGGGATCTTAGGAGGAGTGTTTCAAGTATCTTTTAGTGGCTTGGGAGAAGGTGTGTTTACCGTTAGAACTAGGTGGTTTGGGGATCAGGAAGTTAGTGCACTTTAATAAAGTCCTGTTAGGGAAATGGTTATGGAGGTTTGGACGAGAAGGCACTCACCTTTGGAGGAGGGTTATTGCAACTAAATATGGAGAGAGTCAAGGGGGGTGGACTACTAAAGCATGTAGAAGGACCCACGGATGTGGTCTGTGGCGTGGCATTCATGATGGATGGGAGAGTTTCTCCAAACATGTGGCCCTAGTGGTGGGTGATGGCACTCGTATCCTTTTTTGGCATGATAAGTGGGTTGGAGAAAACACTCTTAAAATGCTCTATCCTCAGTTGTATGCGTGTTCTAATGACAAGGATGCTTGCATTTCTGATGTATTATGCTATCGGGAGGGTGGAAATGATAGATTTTGGAATGTGAGATTTTACAGGGATTTTCATGAAAGGGAGGTAGAGGCTGCCTTCTCTTTCCTTGAGTTTATTCAATCCCGGATCCCTAGGGGTGTTGGGAGTGACACTTCTCATTGGTGTCTCAATGGGAATGGCAAGTTTGATACTCGGTCGTATTACAATAATATTCGAGGTGCATCGGCCCCCAATTTTCCATGGAAGGGTGTTTGGAAAGTTAAGATTCCTAAGAGGGTGGCATTTTTTGTGTGGACAGCGGTTCATGGGCAGATCCTTACACTGGATAATCTTATGCTTAGGGGGCGCATTTTGGTGAATTGGTGTTGTATGTGCCATCGTAATGAGGAAACTGTGGATCATCTCCTCCTCCATTGTCCTCTAGCTCACTCACTGTGGGTTTACATGTATTTATGCCGGGCTCTGTGGAAAGTTTGGTGTATTGTTGGCGCAATTGGCTGGGAAAATTTCATTCAGAAATATGGAATATGATTCCTGGCTGTTTGATGTGGATTGTTTGGACGGAAAGAAACCGGCGCTCTTTTGAGGATACTGAGAAATCTTTGGTTCAATTACAAGCTCTATGCCAGAAGACCTTATTTGATTGGTCTAAGAGTTGGGGCTTATCGGATTGTTCCACTATCTTAGAATTTATTTCTTCTCTTAGTTGTGCACTTTAAGTTTTTCTTGTTGTTTGATGATGTTTTGTTTGTTTGTTGCATTTCCTTGTGTTCACCATCATGAACACCTTGTATTTGCTTTCGTTAGTGTTAAAGTTTGTTTAATAATATACTTATTACCTATCAAAAAAAAAAAGTATCTTTGTATGGAGGAAGAGGAGACAGGAAGCGGCACGGCCTCACATCCGGTTTAGATGTAATTTTAAAGGGAGGGGAAGAGGATCTAGAGAGGCATTATACCCCCTCAAGACTCCTTTTTAGCAATTCCCCTAACTTAAGGGAATATGAAGGGAGACAATAGTAAATTCAATGATAGTACTTCCCTTTTAACGTTTAATAATTTATTATAATCTACAACCAAAGTCTTATTATTCATCTCTCCCTATTGACAATTTACGAGACCTTATCCTTTCATCTTTTTTCCATTTTGAAACCAAAAAAAGTAGAAATATCTACTTCCTCTCCATCCCTTTTTCTTAACATTCAAACAAAGAACAAGAACTTTTTTTTTTTTTGGGTTTTTGTTTGACTGGGAAGTTACACAAACCCAATAAGTCTTGAACCCATGACATTACCCTCCATACCATTATTATGGGAGGAGGAAACACTAACTGAGCTATAGCTGATTGGCGAGAACATTTTTAATATGTAGAAAGCAAACTTATATTTAGTCCTCTCCTCTACCTCTTCGCCTTTATCCTCTCCTCTCCTCTTTTGGAAAACTTCCAAAAATAGCATAAAGCACGTACAACCTCCCCTAGAATAACAATCTCATATCTGAACCCCTTACTAATGAGATATACATTATTTGCATCTTTCCTAATAGAACTATCCTAGAGAGGGGGAAAAGAAAAGGCCACCTTTGAGGGAATTGCATCACATCAAATGCTATTATGAGGAAACCCTATAACAGGAGTTAGCCTTGAACTTTTGACTCTGTAATAAAAATCATACAAATTTTACAATTTTCAGCACCATAAACCTTTGCTGGATGCAACATGTGAATAAAGCAGACTCATGAGTAAAGGAAACCCTTTTATTGACTAAGAGTAGTGTGTTCTTGGTCATGAAATGCGTTGCTTATTAAAGTAAGTGCCATGTTCTTGAGATCTTTTTATCAGTTTTGACCCCAAGAGGAGGAGAAAGGGATATCCTAGTGACCTTTTCTTACTACTCTTCAACATCGGTCTCAATTTTGTCAATTTCACTCCATTCCAGCTGGAAAAGTCAAAATGTTTTGTTCCAGTCAGTTTAAATTGTATTTAAATTCTGGCCAGTACGAGTTCACACACCACCACTGAACTCACCACCACTTTTTTTCCCTTTCTCTTTCTTTCTAATATTTTCTCTTCTGGGTAACGATCTACTCATACATAGAGCATAAAAAAAAAGTTTTAATTCCAAAGGCAATTGTTCTATCCCCAAATGTGCAGTTGTGAATTCCAAATATCTACACTCCAATATCAACCAAAAACTCCTTTCCAACAAGCTAATAAATCCAAAACTCTCTTTAGCATAACCCATTGAATTCCAAACAAAGAAAAAACCAACAACTATAGATTTTATGCAAAACCATACACAGGCATTTCATTTTTTATTAAATTCAGTTACTTGTCAAAAAAATAAATTGTATGCAAAACCACAATAAAGGAGCAAGTGATCTATGGACTCCTCGTTCTACTTGCACATACAACACCACTAAACAAATATTCTTCTTTCAAATACTATCCATGGTAAGGATTTTCCCTCTGGTGGTTATCCAAGTAAAAAAAATGCTACTTTTGTGGGAACCTTAAACCTCCAAATACTTTTCCATGAAAATTGTTGAAAATTTCCACAAGAAAGAACCTTTTAAAAAGATTTTACCTCAAACACACTGCTCATTGTTGGTATCTAGCACATTCAACCTTCTCCCTTCATTTTGATCTTGATAGAATAAATAAGATCAAGGAAAGACATTAGAATCTCCATCTCCCAATCATGAACAGCACTAATAAATGTAATATCCCAATGAATAGCACTCCTATTCCAGTGCAAATACTCTGCCACATAGGTCTCTTTTGAACAGGCTACGCAAAAAAAGTTCCTGAAACACAACGTTCTTCTTCTCTTCTTCTATGAATTGGATCCTTATTTTTATATTGATGATGAATGATATATATTTTTGAGCATTTCTATATTTTTTTTCATTTGGACTAAGAGCCATGTAGCTCAACTAGCACCTCCTGATGTTTTCAACAGAGACATCCAGGGTTCAATTCTCCCCACCCCCAACTATTGAATTATCAAAAAAATATTTTGTTTTCCTCCATTTGGTGTTTTGGGATTTTCTATGTGATGATGTTAATAATGTTTCTTATTTGATATTAAATTGATAAGGTATAAAACCAAATGTAATGGAGATAGATAATCTATTTTGTATTTGAGTACATACATATATACACATATATACTATACATATACTGGAAAATCCCAAAACAATATGCTGGAATAGACCATTACCAAATTATTTACTTCTTCACTATCCCATAGCATATGAGATGTGGTCCATGGTCTTTGGTTTGTTTGGTATTAATTGGGTTATGCTACAGAGGATTATTGAGTTGTTTGCTTCTTGGCCAGGTAAGTTTGATCGACACCGAAATGTAGCTCTCTGGAGGCTTGTGCCTCAATGCTTATATTGGTGTCTCTGGCAAGAAAGGAATGCTAGATACTTTGAGGATTGTGAAAGGTCAATTTCCGAGATCAAGCCTCTTTTCTTTCTTACTCTCCTTGAATGGAGTCTAGTTTTACCTGCTTTTTCCTGTATTTCTCTTCAGGTCTTATTTTATTTTTGTAATTTGGGCTCTTGATGCTCTGCCCTTGTAGTACATTTCCAGTGTACTTGGGTGGTTCTATTTATATAAGTTTCAAGTTACTTATCAAAAAATAATAATAATGGTTACTAGAACAATTGTAAAAAATTAAAAATTTTAATTAATCTCCCAAAACATAAACAGGGTGCAACCAATCCTTCTAAATTTCTAATCGACTATAAGAGTAACTTCTTCCTACTCTAACAATAGAAAAAAGATTAATTCCATTTATTAGCCTCCCTTTAGGCAATATAAACTATTTTTTGAGGGAGGCTCAACCAAAATTGGATTAGGAAATTAATTCAGGGATCTTTTTTTACTGTAAGCCAACAAGTTAGGCCAATGTTATGATGGAAAAAAAGAAATTAGGGCAATGCTAGTATCGCTGAGTTGCTTGTGTTCCCTACAACCTCACAAAAGCAGTGTACCCTGGAATGAAGAATCTGAACAAGAATGGTGGCTCTTCGATGATTACAGTATGGGCGAACGAGTAGAAGATTCCATCACATGCTTTTACATCACTGAATTAATCATTGACTAGCGGACTCTGTACATGCTTCTTTTGATTGGATCAATATATCTAGTAACATAGCGACTCGCAATTTAGTCCTTAGACTGCATTCTAGATATCAAGACCAAACAACCTCAGGTGACATTGTCTTCTTGAATAACTAAAAACAATGGAGTAGCATTGAGATTCTAGCATTGGCCTATCCAATTATCAGCTACTGTAAACTATCATACGCGTTGCGTTTCTTGCTAATGCGCTTAGAACCCTCTTTCCCGTGCTATAACAACAGAACTAATGCGAAAACTTTGACTCCTAATACTAACTACTGAAGCAAAAGCCAACAATTAAAAGAGGCTTCCGCTTCGCCTAAGTAACAAACATAGAGAAAGCATTACTTTTCCGCATTTTCTCAGCAACCAAACAGAATTTTAGCAAGTTCGATTCAAAACAATAGCATTGAAATCTGGAATTGGAACTTCACAAAAAGAAAAGCTACATCGAGTGAAGAGACATTTTACCTCGGGGCGATCAGAAGTAGAAGGAAGAAGTCCAAGCGATCTGGCGGACCTAACGGAACTGAGAATCTTCTCGCCGACCTTTGACAAATCCATTCCGCCTCCTTGGAACAACAAAAAGGGGACCAAGAAGAAAATCCTAGAGCTATCGAGCCCTTCGCTCAAATCGCCATTGAACAAGTACGGATTTCCCAAAACAGTGCCGAACGGGAACAGATTCGGCTGCATTTCAATTCAAATCCCAGAGAAGATCGAGATCAAGATCGAACCCTTCTTCAAGTTCAAAGCCCATTTCATGAAAGGATAACAGAAACCGCTTTTTTTTTTTTTTTGTTTGAGATCTAATTTATTGAAGTGGTTTTTGGAGCGAGAGAGAGAGAGATTTTGGGAGTGAGATTTGGCTTTAGGCAGGTGTGCTGTGATGTGCTGTTTGATGAATAATAATGAGAGGTGTTATGTAAATTGCGCATGCGTTGTGTTTTGGTGGAATTTTCGTGCGTAGAATATGAATAGTCAATGGACTTATAGTTACTACTTTGTAGACTTTGGTGCTCTCAGTCTGTGACCTCACCGCTACATGTCGTTGTGGAGGTGTAGAATGCTGAGTTGATCATATGTATGTGGCTACGGATACATAGGGCGTATGGTAAAAGATTTCTAATAAGCTTGTTTGTGTTTTTTGAAAACATATAAATGTGAAAATACGTGTAATGTTGTTTAAACGCTGAAAATTGTTATTTAAACAACTATAACAAATAGGTCCTATAATCATATGAAAATTACTGTCTCAATTTCTTTATCAATAAATTTCCATGGTTTTAAAAATTGAATATGATATCACCTTTAAGTATAACTGTATACCTTCTTAAAAAAAAAAGTATAACTGTATAAGTGTTTGTGGAGTATGAAAGTAAGAGTTGAAGTTCAAGTTTCTAAGGTGAAGTTTCATACACATATACATTTAGATTATATTATAGTATAATCTTCTCTCATAAATATATATACAATCAAAAAACCAAAAAAGCTCATAATTCCTAGTTTTAGATGTTTTATTGGACCATATTAGGGTCCGGTTCTCAGTTGAATTAGTTGAACTAGGTGATCCGGTTCAATTTTTAAAACTAAGTAAATTTCATAATTGCTGAAATATTCTATTGCGAGTAAGAAAAAAATGTGGATCCATGAGTCGCAAATTGTCAAAAGGTGCTACATGCAATATGTTACTGGTTTTCATATAAATACACCAATCATATCACTTTTTTATTTACCACTAACAAGTTGCCACCTAAATTTGTTGTAAACAAATGTTGTGTCTTACCATTACTCCAATTGTTTTCTCTCATTTTACCATTTGAGTTGGGTAGAAGCATAATAAATAAATAAATTTAGGGACACAACATCATAACAATGATTGTTGTGATTTAAATAATATCATTTTTAGTTAAGCATCATCATAATTTCAATTTAGGAGAACAAGATTGGAAGCAAAATTAATCCCACAAATATTATCAGCGTTAATATAAATAAATTAATTAATTAATTGCATAAAAATGTAATTGACATGCATGGTGTGGGGGGACAAGGATCCAAATAACTAATGAAGCCCACGAGGAGGTAAACCTCAGGAAACATAGGTGGGTTGTCCTCGGAAATTATATACTTAACTCGTACATAAGCTGAACAACCATGACTGACGGGGATGACGAGGACCATCTGCCCAACCTCGAAAGGTCGAGGGTCAAAATTAAAGGGAGCACAGCGCAACCTGAAGGGAGACAAAGGTAACTTGACATTGAACAAGGAAGAGAAGAAAAAGGAAGGACAAAGTGGTCATCCCTTCCATATTAAATGCACTGCAACTACTTAGCTAACTACATTAATGGAGAAATGACTATGAATAGTGTCTCCACACCTTATACCCTAGTGTAAAAACCTTCTAACAAAGTCTTGATGGGACAAGTATTAGGAAAGTCTGATCATAATCCTCCAAATGTAAGATCTAGATGCATCTTTGTTAAGCTATATAAAGTCAAGAAGCACCTTAATCAGAGGGGGTCTAATTTTTAGGAGAAAAGAGAAAGAAATTATATAATTGTAACCTCATCCTTGGATCAAACCCAAGGACAAACACTTAGCCATTTCAAGGCTATTTCCAGTTGAACATTAATCACTACACATATAGTTTTGATTCAACTTTCGTCCTTTATCACATAATGGGTACTTAGGGTCTCTTTGGATACCACTTATTTGCTAAAAATTGAAAACTTATTGCTGAAAACACTATAGCAAAATAATTTTTAAATGTGTGAATAGTGCTGTGAGACCTAGAAATGTAAGGGAATGCATGTTTTTGTGTTTTTTGTTAGGTCGTGAACAGTGCCGTGGGACCCAGCCAAAAACAAAAATACAAACGCAACGCTGAATCATTTGCACGCAAACACACACTTAAAGGTTGACCTTGCATTCCACCTTTATAAATTAATTGTGTGAGCAAATAGTAACATGATTAAAACCAGCTTTATTTATCTGTTTCACTGTTTCACAGTTCACCCGCCACACATAGTGTAATACATTGTAAATTGTAATTTATTTAAAAACCTTTGTTAATTTATTGTTAAAAGTGTAATAAAATTCCTATAGAATTGTATGCCTATATTCTTCTAGTTATTTAACTATTAGGTTTATAACAATATTATGAAGTTTGAAACAGTGAAAAGAGTCAAAATGTTAAATGACAACAAAATTATATTTACAACAAAATACTCAAGTATAATCCGTTTCATTCATGATGTGGGCATCTTATCTTTAGGGTTTTGGCCTAATAGCATATTTCTAAAATATGTAGAATGAGAAGAGGCAATCACATGGTCACTAAAAGAAAGACAAAATATTATAATTTTCGAGACTAAAAACACTCGCACCAACCTGAATAAAGGCTATGTTTAACCAAAATTTTACATAAGCAAGTAAAAAACACCCCACGTTAGGCCCAATAAACTAGCCGAAAAAGAAGTTAGCAATGAATAGCACCTCGCCACACTTAGTTTGATATTGTTCATCACCAAACTCATTTTAAATTAATCTCTCTCTGTAGACATGGTGTCAACTGTCAACAAGTATGCAATGTAACTCTTTTTTTAAAATTTTCATTACAAATTAAGAAAGAATACCTATTTTAACAAAGTTGTTCGAAGATTCTACCTATATTGTAATAACTATCTTATTTTTTACCAAATGCATGCAACATAACTTTTTATTTTATTATATTTTTTACTAACATGTAACCCATGCGAACACGTGGATGAATTTAAAATTGAACATAACTTATATTATAAAAATATAAGTAATTAGTGAAATATATATGTGTGTGTGTATATATTAATAGGCAAAATTTAAAGAAAATCCAATTAGATTCTACAATTGGGGTCCAATTTTGCGTCATGTCCTAAATTATTTATTTTAGAGAGTTTTATTTCTTAATTTTTGAGACAAATATGAGACCACATCATAAATATTCATCCAATATATATATATATATATAGGCAAAACTTAGAGAAAATCCAATTAGATTCTACAATTAAAGTCCAATTTTGCGCCATATGTCATAAATTATTTATTTTTATAGAGAGTTTTATTTATTAATTTTGGAGTCAAATGTGAGACAACGTCATAAATATCCATTCAAGTGAGTTATTGCATACAAAAATCGAAGAGTCTAGAATTAATGAACATAAATTTTTTTTTTAATGGACAATTTACATTTTCTACTTAATAATATTCTTACAATAATTTTTAAAGAGTTTAAAAAAAAATGACTATCGGTAATATTTAAATTATACATGTAACAATTATATTGTGCATCTTACTATATATTTTTTAAGTATATTCATGCATATGCATGGGGTTACAAAAAAGAATAGCATGTAAGAGCAACCGCATCAATGCTTGCAAAATATAAAAATGGGTTAGTTTTACACATTTTAACTAAAAAAACACCCACATCAGTGCTTGCATAAGTTTGTATATATGCAAAAGTGCTACAGCAACTATGCATATATGCACAGTTATTGTAGCTTTGCATTTAATATTTTACTATTTTTTTCTCTGTCCTTCACCTCACTCTCTCTTTTTCTCTTTGGTCCTTCTCACTCTCACCTCACTCTATTTTTTTCTCTATGGTACTTCTCACTCTCACCTTACTCTAGTCGTGCCACTGATCTCCATTACTCTCTCGCCATAACCGTGCCACCGCCGATCGCCTCACTCGTCGATGCTCTCACCGATCACCGCTACTCTCTTTTTTCTTTGTTTGATGGTTATGGGATTTTGATCAGTGGATTTTGATGGTTTTGATAAGTGGTTTTTGATGATTTTGATCAATGGGTTTTAATGATTTTGATTAGTGGTTTTGGGATTTTAATGGGTGGGTTGATGATGGAGGGTGGCTTGATGATGGTGGTTGATCTCATTGATGGTGGCTGGGTGGGTTGATGGTGGGTGTGAATTGATTGTTGATGGTGGCTAGGTGTTGGTTATTTTGGGTAGCGTTGGGTCTATGAGAGAGAGAGAGGTATTGAGTGAGATGGTTCAAGAATGAATATTTTATTGAATAAATGTGTAAAATAGACAAACTGATGTGGGTATTTTGTAAAAGTGGGTGTGTAAAATAGAAAAAACATGTTTTTTTTTTTTTTTTGCAAAATGGACAGAAATTTTGCATCCATTGACGCGGATGCTCTAACACATGCATATATATAGATACATTTAAAATTAAACACAATTTTTATCATAAAAATATAAATTAATTAGTTAAATTAATTTTTTTAAAAATATGAACGTAATTAGTCACGTATTAAAATTCTTACTTAAATTTAATATTACTTATGATAATTTTCTTTCTAATTTTTAATAAAATAGAACGTGTGGTGATCTTTGTTATGTGGTGATTTTTATTGAGTATATGTGATTTTTTAAAAATAAATTTTATAGTTTATTAACATTAGATTATTAGTATTTTGCACTCATTAATTAACTTGGAACAAAGATTTAAAAACTGAAGTGGACATATGGCACAAACTTAAGTGGATAATTATGGTGTGGTCCTCACACAAATTTAGACACATGGCGCAAAATTGAATTCTAATTTCAAATTTTGGTTGAACTTTCTCTGAACTTTACCTATTAATATATATATATATATATATATATATTACAAATTAAGAAAGAAAATCTATTGTAACAAGTTTGATTGAAGATTCTATGGGTCTATTTGAGATCCGCTTATTTTGTTGAAACTGAAAACTTTTTACTGAAAGTACTATAGATAAAGATAAAAGTTAGCTGAAATAGTATAGTGAAACCCATGAATAATACTAAAAAGTGCAGTGGGATTTATAAATAGTAGCAAAAATAAGCTGAATAGTAAAATAAGTTGACAAAATTAATCATGCCAAATGGACACTACATTTATTGTCTAGCTATTTTTTTTTTTTTACAAATAACTACTTTTAGTATTTTTGGAAATAAATTTGTAATTTTTTTTATTACACATTTAACATAAAAGTTACAAAGAATTATATATTTTAATAAACATTATGTTTTTTTAGGAGAAAATATATTAACATTATGTAAATAAATTACCGAATATAAAGTGAAACCAAAGCTCAAAAGTATCCTAAGTTTTATTTTATTTTATTTAAGGAAATTTATTTTTGATGAATATTTAAGGAGATTCTTAAATTAATATGTTGACTATAAAATATACACGGGTTGAATATTGAATAGTAGTGCCCCCTAAAATGAAAAAACTCCCCCAAAAAAAAAAAAAAAGACGTGGACCCTTTCTTTCTCGTCACCCGTGCCATACCTAGCTGGCACCACCACCCTCGCTTACCATCGCGCCACCGACCAACCACCGTCGCAGCCTCTCTCTCAACCCCGACTGCGCTGTCGTCCACTCCACTGCCCAGCAAGTTCTCTCTCTGATATTTTTAATAAGCTCTGTTTGATGCACTGAGAATCAAATTTTCTCATCAAAGTAAGGCACTCTTTTTTTGTTTGCTATCTGAAACTGGCTTTAGGTGGCCAAAATTGGAATCTAATTTCATTTTCCAAATAATATAGTTAGTAGGCACTATTTTCAAACTATATTTTTTACTAGCATCTCGAGGTTGAGAGGCTCGATTTTGGGATATAAATCGAGTATTTGAGGGTCGGTTTTCATGTTTTGATCAGGTCTAAGTTAGCACATTTTTTCCACGTGGCGTCCACCTGGAAATCGAGTCTCTAATACTCGATTTAGTGGAGTTTTCATTTTCACTCAAATTTTGGGCCAAAATGGGAAATTAATCATGATTTTCAAATATTATAATTAGTAGGCCACGTTTTAAAACTATATTTTTTACTAGCATCTCGAGTCTAAGAGGCTCAATTTTGGACTATAAATTGAGTCTTTGAGGGTCGGTTTTTATGTTCTAATCGGGTCTGAGTTAAAACTTTTTCCCCGTGGCGTCCACTTGTAAATCGAGTCTCTAAGACTTGATTTACATCTGCAACATTTACAGTACAAATATTTTCAAGTGTCTGGAGACACAAACCCAGTTCTTCTCCCACTCTCCTTTCTCAAATTTCCAAAGTCCCAAAAAACCCAAGAACAAAATCTCAAACCCAAAAATTAAAAAATACACTTTGACCGCCGCCTGGGCCGCGAGGCCTGGGTAGACGAGCTTGGACCACGGGCGGTGCTGGGCGAGGTTGTTGCGGACTGATTCAGTTATGTTGCTAAGGAAGTTGTGAAAAGCTGGGGTGGCGATTGGTGGTGGTGGCGGTGGTGTTTGAGATTGGGAGAATTGGGGGAGATGTGGTGGAGGACATGGTTGTTGACTTTGTGTTTGTTTGTTGGACCTGAGAATTTGGGAATTGGAAAACAGAGAAAGAGAGAGGAAGAGAATGTGGGTGTGCTTATAAAACATTATACTTGTTTTTTAAAGGGTGCTTATAAATCAAGTCTCTAAGACTCGATTTCCAAGTGATCGCCACGTGGAAAAAATGCCACATCAAACGTGATCAACCCATGAAAATCGAGTCTCTTACACTTGAGATGCTAGTAAAAAATATAGTTTGAAAACGTGGCTTACTAATTATAATGTTTGAAAATCAGGGTTAATTTTCCATTTTGGTCCAAATTTTGTGACTTTTATGTGGGACCTACTCTACTGACTAACTCAAACAACCCAAACAACCCAGTTCTCTCTCCACTTCATTTTTTTCTCTAAAAATTTCCTTCCTCTTTCTCCGCCCCTTTTCTCTCGTCCACTCACTCTGCCATTAACGAAACTGATTCCTACAAAGTTTTGTTCTTCATTTTTCTGCATCTCACTCAGGTAGATCGGTGTCTTCGATTGGAGAAGCCAACTCAGAACACAACCCAGGTAGATCGGTGTTCTTCATTTTTCTCTCTCTCTCTCTCGTTTTCTCTCTTTTGGTGAAGCCTCCATGGCCGATCGGCCTCCATGACAGTGGGTTTTTGGACCACGTGGTCCAGTCTGAAAGTTACAAATCGAGTGTTTAAGAGTCGAAATATAAATTGAGTTTCTACTATTACAACATGAAACTTTATTTATAGCCCAAAATCGAGTCTTTTAGACTCGAGATGCAGTAAAAAATATAGTTTGAAAATAGTGATTACTAACTATATCATTTGGAAAATGAAATTAGATTCCAATTTTGGCCGGCTTTAGGCTTTAGCTCTGAGAAACTTGACAGTAACGTGGCGTTTGATACAGGGTAATATTTTAGGATTCCTAGGAATATTTAAAGATTCCCATGTTTGGTTGCAAATCATGCTAGGGAATCAGATATCAGGGGAATCTGGATTCCCCCCTTAAACCCCTCTCAGTGGGAATGTGGATTCCCTTTAAAATAGGCGGGAATCCAGATTCCCAAGCTTAAAAGAAATTATATTTTTTATAAATTGATAATTTTAACATTTTTTTTAAATGACTTCGTAGTTCACATTCAAATCTAAGGATAGAATGAGAAAAATAAATAATTCATTTAAGATTTCTGAAAATAAACCAAACATAGGAATAACTAGAGGAAATGTGCAGAATAACGTTGGGTTACTGTTCAATTTGGTTAGTTAGACAACGCGTGAAACAATACAGCAAACTAGGCATCTCGAGTTTTTAAAACTCGAGATCCTCTTTTTTTCTCACTCCACCACGTTCCGCACCAATTGGTGAGGTGGACAAAGTTGTCCACTTGGATCTCGAGTCTTTAAGACTCGAGTTCCATAATTCAAAACTCGAGTCTTAAAGACTCGAGTTTGCCTCAGCACTGTTCACACGTACAAACACTAAAAAAACAGAGCATAAAAAAAATTTAGTCTACAGAACAGACGTACTCAGCCTCTCATTAACCCATAACTCTCACTCACCTCTCACTCCCTACAGAGCAATAGACATAATACACTCAGCCTCTCATTTACCCATAACTCTCACTCTCTCACTCACCACATTGCCTCTCACTCTCTCACTGCTCTTCCCTCTCAACAATTTCATATCTCAGGTAAGGGTTATTTGATTTCATTGTTATTATATTTGGGTATTAGTTGTCTATGGGTGTGGTGGCAAACCTTTCATTTCATTGTAGGTGAATCATTCAAATTTGCCTTAAATAAGAGACCTTTACTGCATTGCCAAAACCTTTGACATCTTATATCCTATTAAATGATTCTTTTATATAAAAATCAAACTGTACAACACTTACACATTTGTTCTTTTAATTTGTTCTCTGCATTGATTCTCCAAAAAAAAATATATATATATATTGTTCTCTTAATCAATGCCTCAGGATACCCATTAACTAGATAATTATCATAAATTTCCTTTATATACATACACACACACACACACACACAACATTCATTTAGATTATGTTTTTACTGAACTAGTATGCCCTGCATCAAGTGTGCTTTGTGTATGTTCCAGATGTTACTTGTATGATGGAAAAAAAAGTTTCCTTTTGGTTAATTGTTATTCAATATGAGTATTTTTGGCTCGCCGTTTGTGTCTCACAAGTTGTTTATTGGCTCTCTTACAAGCGATTGCATCCTCGTCTCCTCTCATCTGAATTATACGAAATGTTAAATATAGTTGTACTACGGCCTAAATTTTAGAAAAAAAATGTTCAGTTTGTATCATGAAAATCAAATTAAAAAAATTTCTTGGCCGCTTCTTTTTATTAGACAGTTAAAGACTTGCTTCAAGTTTCTTTTAGATCATGGAAGTTTAAAATGTTTTTTAACTAACATGGTAACTTGACTTTAACAGGTTCGCAATGCCTGAAATTGATATAATCCTATACCACGGTGGTCCGTTGAAGAATGCCAATGCGAACAAGGGATTGCCATTTGAAGGGCCGGGTATAAAGAGCTATTTTACCCAAATTGATCGTAGGTTCAAGACCCTTGACGAATTGAAGACGATGGTTATGGAAGAGTTGTGTGAGAATCCTGCTGTGCACAACATAGAAATTACTTATCGTATGCCAAATGAAATCCTGAGGCACCGAATTAATTACAAGTACATGGCGATAGAAACAGACAAACATGTGAAGATCATGTTTGACAAGTTGGAGAGAATACCTGAAGTAACTAACATTGAGTTGTACATACAGTTAAAGCCGCGTGCAGAAGTTAGCATCGACGAAATTCAACAAACACAAACAAGTTTACCGGTTACAGTTCCGGATGCTCAATATGAGTATTTTACACATGTAGAGCATGATAATTTTCATGCTGATGATAATGATGATGATGAGGATGAGAATGATGATGAGGATGAGAATGATGATGAGTATGAGGATGAGAATGATGATGAGTATGAGGATGACGATGATGATGATGACGACTATGTTGATGGGAGTACTGCCATTGACGATGAAGATTTTGATCATGGAGATGAGATTGAAGACAGGATTGAGAGAGGGGACTTTAGGGACTGTGAGAGGGACATTGATGATGATGAGACATTGGACGGTAATGAACCTAATGCAGACAATGTTCTTAGTGTCCAACACATTACGGACACAATCCCTGCCTACGCACCTCCTGCTTTGTCATTTTCTGCAAATACTTGGGAAAATATGGTTGATCCTTCACATATGGAGATACCATTTGTGTCTAGTTGGAGAGAGGGGATGAATTTGTACAAAGGCTTGACTTTTGCCAGTAAGGTGGAGGTGCAGCGTGTATTAACAATATGTGCCCTTAAGGAAAACAAACAGTATGTGATCAGTAGGTCGACGACGACAAAACTTTGTGCAAAATGCGTGGATGAGTCATGCAGGTGGTATGTCTGCGTAGTCATGAAGCCCAATCTCCAGGGACTATGGATGGTCACCGTGTACAAGGGTCCTCACACATGTATACGGACTGGGGTGCGAAATGATGGTATAATGATGAATTGTAACTTTATTGCATCAGACATCCTTAAGAAGTTAAGTGAGGATCACACTACCCCAATTAAGCATCTCAGATCTATGATAGAGTCGAAATATGAGGGTCATAAGCCTTCTTACTACAAGGTATGGGATGCGAAACAAAAGGCGATTGGGAAGCTGTTTGGGAATTGGGAAGAGTCTTACCAGAGGTTGCAAAAGTTGCTTATGGCATATATTGATATGGATCCGACTACCCAAGTGTTCTATCGTACGATATCCACCGATGAAGATGACACTGTATTATTGAATTATGTGTTTTGGTCTTTCGGTCCAAGCATTGATGGATTCAAATATTGCAAGCCAGTTATCAGTATTGATGGGACCCATCTGTATGGTAAATATCAGGGAAAGTTGTTGGTTGCAATGGCAACTGACGCTAACAACAAGGTATTCCCTCTTGCCTTTGCTGTTGTGGATTGTGAGTCAGGGTCCAGTTGGAGGTGGTTTTTACAATGCCTCAGAGATACAATTGGCCACGTGATACCCAACGACGGCATTTGCATAATTTCTGACCGACATCTCGGTATCAAAAATGCCATTGCAAACTGGCCTAGAGGGGATGATGGAAGAACACGGGTATTTCATAGATATTGCCTTCGACATGTTGCTAGTAACTTCAATACACATTTTCAGAACTCGACTCTAAAGTCAGCTTGCTTGAAAGCAGGATATGCTACTCAGGTAGTTAAATTTGATACCATAATGGAGTCCATTAAGCAAGTGGAAATGGAGGCCATTCGGAATAAGAAGAAGGTGACGGGGAAGGATGGGAAGGAAAAGAATCAAGATTATCTTCCATACACATACCTAATCAGCGAGTCTGTGGATATGTGGACCCAATCACATGATGGTGGAAGACGTTTTGGGGCAATGACAACCAATATATCAGAGTGCTTCAATGGTGTACTTAAAGGTGCACGGGGCCTTCCTATTGCCGCGTTGGTTGAGTTCACTTGGTCCAAACTTGTTGAATATTTCCACGACCGACACAAAGAATACCTCAATCGCCTGTCAGAGGGTAAGAAATGGAGTCAATATGCCTTTGAGAAATGGGAAGGAAATAAGCTTAAATCTGAGAAACACTATCTCAAGCCATTTAACAGTGAACAGATGATATATCAGATAATTACTTCATTCACGTGTAGCGCAGGAGGGGGAAACCACAGTTATGAAGTTCGGATACAGGAAAGAACATGCAGTTGTGGGAAATGGCAAAACATAGGGATCCCGTGTTCACATGCAATTAGAGTATGTGACTATTTGAATATTGATTCGACTACATATATTCACCCATGTTATGGTTTGGACAATGCCCTTAACACTTATCAGCATGCATTTGTGATTCCCAAGTCACAATCATTGTGGAGGGATCCCATGGGGCCAAAGTGGTTGCCTAATCCAGCATTGTTGCGAGCCAAAGGTCGACCAGTGAAGTCAAGAATAAGGAATGAGATGGATGGAGTGAGGAATAAGGATCGAGGCTCGAGGTGGCGGAGGGAGGATGCAGATTTGATAGAGAGTCAACCCAAGCAAACATGTGGATTGTGTCATGCTTCCGGGCATAACCGTAGAAAATGTCCGCAGTCCCGTGGCGCTTCCACAAGCAGTAATGTTCCACAGTAGGTACGTAGATGGAAAAATATTATGCACTGGTTAAATATAATTGTTGTTCATTCTACCAGTAACTACTGTTTTTACTACTTCTCTCCTAACGTGATTAGTCTACGTTTTGCAGGCATGCTTCCATGGACGCCGTTTTTGTTGTGCGAACTGCTGATCTTAGGAAAAGTAACTACGTTGTATTGGCACATTTAACTTTTTCGTTTTTGTTGAATGTACTTATAATTCTCTACCCAATGTACCTCTATGAAGATTGTGATTTGAGTAGTACGGTTAGAATTGCAAGTTAAGGATGGTTGCGCATGTTTAGAATGTTGATATATTGAGAATGCCTTTTTGTTGTGATGCAAATGTATATTTGCATTGTAAAACTATATTTATGAATAGAGCGTAACAGTTTCTATAGCTTGGTGCGAGAACGCCTTTTGATGTAATGGTTGTGCATTTACATTCTCAACTTCTCTGCCTCTCAAGGAGTTGCCCGAACTAAAAAAAAAAAAAAAATTCCCCAGTGGAACTCGAGTTTATAAAACTGGAGTTCCACTGGGAAAAACAGGGGAAACAGGGCAACCCCTTCTGCCTGAACAGGGGAGTTGCCCAAAGCTAAAAAAAAAAAAAATTTCCCAGTAGAACTCGAGTTTATAAAACTCGAGTTCTACTGGGAAAAACAGGGGAAACAGGGCAACCCCTTCTGCCTGAACAGGGGAGATGCCCAAACGAAAAAAAAAAAAATTTCCCCAGTGAAACTCGAGTTTATAAAACTCGAGTTCCACTGGGAAAAACAGGGGAAACAGGGCAACCCCTTCTGCCTGAACAGGGGAGTTGCCCAAACGAAAAAAAAAAATTTTCCCCAGTGGAACTCGAGTTTATAAAACTCGAGTTCCACTGGAAAAAACAGGGGAAACAGGGCAACCCCTTCTGCCTGAACAGGGGAGTTGCCCAAACTACAAAAAAAAAAATTTTTAAAAGAACTCGAGTTTTATAAACTCGAGTTCTTTTAAAAAAATTTTTTTAAGAAAAACTCGAGTTTTATAAACTCGAGTTCCTTTGGGAAAATTTTTTCTTCTTCGTTTGGGCAACTCCCCTGTTCAGGCAGAAGGGGTTGCCCTGTTTCCCCTGTTTTTCCCAGTGGAACTCGAGTTTTATAAACTCGAGTTCCACTGGGGAAATTTTTTTTTTTTTTTTTTTTTGCATGTTATTTAGAAACAACAATCATCCAACAATTTTGTAAGTTTTGATTTATATTCTATACGTCTTGAATGACCTAAAGAGAACATATAAGTAAATTTATCATGAAAAAAATATACAAGACTTTTAATAACATAATAAAAATGTAATTTTATCAATAACCTACCAAAATCACACTAAGAATGTGACACAATGAAGCAGCTCCGCTTTCTACAAAAACTTCTACTTCCAAAATATCCACGAAATGGACTGAATGGAAGTAGACTAAAATGGATCTAAATAGATTGAAATAGATCAAAATGGACCGAAATGGACTAAATGAACTGAGATAGACCGAATGGACTGAATTAGAGTGAAATGGACCAAAGTAGACTGAAGTATACCTAAATGGATTGAAATGGACCGAAGTATATCAAAATAGAGTAAAGAGAACCTAATCGACCAAAGTGGAATAAATAGGCAAAAGTGGACCGAATTAGATGAAAATGATCTAAAGTAGAGCTAAATGGATCGAAATGGACTGAATAAATTGAAGTCACCTAAATGGATTGAAATGGACTAAACGGATTAAAGTAGACCTAAGTAGACTGAAATGGACTAAAGAGAACTTAATGGACCAAAGTCATCCGAAGTGGACTAAATAGGCTAAAGTGGACAGAAATGGACCGAATAGACTAAAGTAGACTGTATAGACTGATTAGACCGAATTAGACTGAAATAATTAGAAGTAGACCTAAATGGATCAAAATGGATGGAGCTGAACCAAATGAACGAAAGTTGACGGAACGAACTGAAGTGACCTATATGGACTAAAATGGACCGATCTGGACCGAATTATACCTAAATGGACTGAAGTGGATTGAACTGGACCAAATTGGACCATGTTGAATCGAAATGCTACGCTGATGTTGCTTAAAGAAGTATAAGAACAATAAATATTCTGGGATTTTTTTTTTTTTTTTTTTACTTTGGGCAACCAATGATAACAAGATTTTCCAATTCCACTTTGAAGTATTCTTTTCATAAAAATAGACTACAACTATAGTTCAAAATGAGAAGTACAAACAACATATTGGTAAAGTTTACTAAATAATGAGGTGAGGCCTATTTTACACTGGAATTGACTCGGGCTCTGGTAATGATTCGAGGGAGCCACTGCTACCTTTGAGGATGGTCACGTTGCCATCAGAATCAACAGGCCTATTTTACATGTAAGTAACCTAACTTCTTCAATACATACTGCATGACTAGTCCACACATTTAGATCATTTAAAGAAATGAAAACCACTATATAGCCTTAAATGTCAAAACAGAAGACACTGTACAGTCTTCACATCTGCAATCCGTATGTAGGAAAAGAGCAAAAGAAACTAATACGCAAGATTAAATTAATGATTTATGGTTTAGTTCGCAATATTACACAATACAGAGGTTTTACTTCTGTGATCAAGTCGTAAACTCAGCTTGACTTCATTGAAATTTAGGGCACATAATACCATTTCAGAAGTCCTGCCTTTGCATGATCTGAACCGTGAAATTGAACAGAATCTAGGCATAATAATTCAAGCTTGATTTCTTCTTTGCATGTACCTGAATGATACCTTCATTAAAGTCCTCATGGTTCACCTGAAATTGACAAAACCAACACTGTGATCAATACTTGTTCTCATGCAAGGCCCGAATTAAAAAAATTTGTCAGATTTGCGACAAGTTGCAGAAATCCTGGAGAATGCACACCTCAGAAGCATCGCGGCGAAGGGCTAGCATGCCTGCTTCCACACAAACAGCTTTTAGTTATGCCCCATTGAAATCATCAGTGGAGCGGGCCAATTCTTCAAAATTTACATCTGGGTGAACATTCATCTTCCTTGAGTGGATCTAATATATCAAGGAAAAGGTTTCAATAAGAGTCTGGCACATAACAAAGATAAAAGCAGTCATCACCAAAAGTACTCCCCCAAATTATGTCACTAGCAATAGGTAGTATCTTTTCCCTTTGATTTCTTTCATCTTAGTACTACAGCTGATTGTAAAACTAGCAATAGGTAGTATCAACAAAAGTACTCCCCCAAATTATGTCACTAGCAATATGTCACTAACAATTTCTGAATATCTGTCATGTTAGTTGCTATATCATACAATGGTTAACAACTAACTAGGAAATGAGGCCAATTAAACAATTTGAATGGATCTCCCTTTCCAAAATAATAATTGTATTGCCTAAATGGTTTGATTTGATAAAGTTAGCGGAAGTTGTAGCCAAACTTTGTCCAAGTTATTATTCCTAGGATAAGAAATTCAAAGGATGTACAATTACATGCCTATGGAGTTGTTATTCCAGAAATCAACCTATTTTCTCCTCTCCTCAACAAAGAGAAAGAAAACTGTCGCCCCAATCTAGTTTAAATCACAAGATAAACTTGATTCCAAATCAAAGTCATATTTGATGCATAAATGGAATTGACATGGTAATTACATATGAAATACATGCAACAGAAATATTGCACCATATCTTTTAAATTGTTCTTCAAAGTCGTGGCATTGCGTACCAAACAATCTCACCATGCAACTTCAATTACCTTCTATGTGGTTTTGCAAGAGGAGATATCTCAATAGGATAGTCCAAAACAAATGTGGGTTGCAGAAGTTTCGGTTCTACAACAATCTCAAATACCTGGAAAAATTATCTAGGCAAGACTAAATACTGAGAAGGGCTGCATAAAAGAGGAAGGCTGGATAACAAAAAGAAAAGCAAGTACACATAGAAAGAAATTCTTCTTTTTCAGCATTATTGTTTTTCATACAGCAGTGCTTAAATGGGAAAAAAAATTATACGCAAATTAAAAGAAAATTGCAGATTTAATGAAATTGGAAATAAAGGAAAACAAAGACTAGAAGGGTGGAAAAAAAAGTCCACCAACAGTAACAATATTTAAGGAAAATACTCTATGTACATTGCAATTGCACATAAGAAAAACATAAAAATAATAATAATAATAATATTTGTTTTTATTATTATTATTATAAAATAAAACACTAAATCTAGATTCCTTGATATATAGATGCTTACTGACCTCGTTAAGAAGGTGGCCAACAGATGGACTTGCTTCAATAGAAGATTTGTCTTTGTTCTCAAGGTCAATTCCAAAGGCCTTCAGAGTTACTTCCTTGGCAGTTTTAAGATCATTTCCCAACTCACTGAAATCAATCCCAGTGGCTTCTTTTACAATAAAGCACAGGCAAGAGCCTCATATCTGTAACGCATGCCTTCTGGAACCCACCATGATATTTTGGCAATCTGACTTCACTGAATTTCCGAGTTGCAGTTCCCGATACTTTGGGCCAGGTTTAAGACCAAGAGATATAGCTTTGGCTGGGTCAAATTTCCCCTTGATCTCAGGCAATTCACAGACATATATCACAGACATATCACCAGGCTTCATTATAGACCCTGTCACCCTTTACAATTTGTCCAAGTTTATATGAAAGTGATTTATCAAATCAAAAGTGTGTTATAAGAAAAACATTCAACAACACATCAGACTTTTTATGTCAAAGGAAAAAGGTTTTACCTCGTTTAAAAGGGAGTCTGACTCACATTGGCTAATGGAGCATAACTGGTTTGTATGTCTTGATTCTGAGCTGAGGAATAGATCAATATCAGTCTTGTAGTCTTAACATAGTGACAAACATGGATCTAAATCAAGGTTTACCCTTCAACCCTCCTCTTCCCCTTCTTTCATAGACACATGGTGGTAAAAATTCAGGTTGAAAAATCAACAGTAACAAAAAAGGCTTCATCAAACACCAGTAATTAAATTTCTGAAGATTAAATTGTATGAAATACACAGTAGGCATGCGCCTTGGCAGCTGGCACTTGGTCCTTTCTCTCTTTTTATAAAGGTAGAGAACCACAAGTATGATAAGAAGAATAACAACATAGCTACAAAGGTGATCAAATTGGAGCAAAAAGGGAATATAATGACACTATGATACCTATAATTATAGTTCTTCACAACAAAATAGAGTGGCGGTCCAATTCTGAGATACTCTGAAACATTATTAAAATACCCCTGTAGAAAACAGAATTTTAGTCTTAGCATGCACAAAACAAATAGTTCTTTTCATAATATATAGATAATGAGGTGTAAAGTAGTTAAACCTGAAGATAGGAGTCTCGGGGTAGAACAATTTTTTGTTCCAAACCAGGTTCAATCCTAGTGCATAATGCCTAAGAGATGTAAAGCAATGAAAAATTAATTAAGATGCATAGGAGGCACAAACAGATAAAAGGAGAATCTCACAGTGTGTCAAAAGATAATGAATTTTTTTTTTCAAATATCCACAAAAACTCACAATGCTAGCCAATGCACCTCCAAGAAAGAGAGAAATAACAACTATTTTCACTCCCCAAAGACTGAGAATAGGTGCGTGGACTTCCTGAAATGCAAATCAAAGCTCAACTGGATTAGACATTAAGGAAAGACAACCATATAAAGAAAAAAAAAATTACAAGAAAAAAGAAATTCAAATCACCACACAAAAATGACCCTAGTTTTTGAAAAATAAATATTTAGCATGAATGACTCATCGAGAGTGAAATACACCTCATGTGAAATATCAAAAAAAAAAAAAAGCATATGCAAGCAAGGATTTCTTATAAGTACTTATTAGAAGACTGAAATACACCTCATGCGAAATAAAAATGGACTTCTCCACAAATTAAATTCATAGAACAGTTTCTTAATAGTATTTATCAGAAACAAATTTACATGATACATCCATTAATATATAGAAGAGATTCAAGCCCTAACAATTTGTGATCTCCCTTAACTCACATACACACCAAATATAAAAGAGGACAATCTTTACATTTGTCTGGCTTGGGTAATCCATTTAGAAGCATCGTATGAGAGTTTTTTTTATTGGTATGCACCCGATGGGTCTTGAACCCACAATCTTATCCTCCACCTAGCACTTTCAAGGGGAGGAGGTGCCAATTGAGCTAAAGTTGCTATCATCTAAGAGATTAAAAATTTCATGGCCTTTGGCGCCTCCATTTTGGTATATGTAAATTTTGGCTCCAAGAAGAGAGGAAACAAGTGATTCAAACTAGTCCCTCTGCTTCATGTGGCATAGTCCCTAACTAATTGTGCTACCCCAGCCCCTCCAATCGAAAATTACCATTTTTTTAACCTGTACAAGTATATTTTAGGAAAGCCTAAAGTACAAACATATCATAACAAGTCTTCAACAAGTCTATTATTAATTTATTACTCGTATAGGCTTGCCATTACTAACATGACAAGTTTGTCACACTAGCTCTATAATAAAAGTGGGAAACAACAACAACCAAAATTTCTCTCCTAGTGCTTTGCTTCCCATCATTTGCCCATGACTCCACAGTTATACTAGTACTCAAATCCGGAAAATCAGATTAGAAGCTGAGTTTTTTTTTTTTTTTTTTTTTTTTATAATTGTTTTATTTATTTATTTATTTTTAATTTTTTTGAGTTTGGCTTCATTTTTGCTGTACTAATTTTTTTATTTATTTTGGTTATCTTCTTAAAAACACAACCTATGATCACCTATAAGATATAATAAATAAAATAAAAAAAAAAAAAAACAAAAGAGTGAACAAAACAGTAATATTAGAAATACCCAGAAAGCTAAATCCAAAGAATTTGAAAGAATGATAAGGAAAACACAGATTAAGAACAAAGCCAAGATCAGAACAAGAAAAGAAAAAAAAAATAGTACCAACATCGTAGACCACGATATCGCTGAGAAACTTCTTGTCAACAAGTACACCGAACACGACCACCTTCGATTTGCAGATGTTGACCGCGGTGTGACCACTGAGAATATCCCAAAAAAGTCAATCAAGAAGCAATCTTGGAAAATACTACAAAATGTCAAAAACAGAGAGAGAGAGAGAGGGTTTGTGTGAGTGCCTGCGAGGTTGGGGAGGAGTGCCACCGACATCAGCAGAAGAAGCTCGAACCCAGTAATGCATTTTTTTGTCTTCTCTCTCTAAGTGAGTGTGAATGTGTGTGTTTCGATCACCCCCTCTGCAGTACTCCAATACAAGGTGTATTTTCCCAGAAACCTATATGAAGCAATATTAGACAAAACCTTTTTTTGAATGTTTTTGAACCTGTTATAGATAGGTGACATTACTAGCTGAACATAATACCTTCAAATTGACATTACTACAGTACTTTATAAAATAAACTCCATTATTGTAACTAAAGTGACCATTACTATGCTCAAGCCCAATCAGGCCAAGACTTGAGCTTCACATGGAAATTGCAATTTTCTTAATAATCCATTGTTTTCCCAGCTCTTCTGTATTGGGGCTTTTGTATGTGTAGTTTAGTTGACGAAAAAAACTAAGGAACCCGAAACCAGAAAATACCTAAATAAACAATCAAAAATAAATAATATCCATTTTTTTTTTGCTTTCCCACATATTAAATTATCACGTCAAATAAACCAAAAGGCTGCATTACCCGTGAATAGTCTTCTCAAGTATAAACATTGAAATTTTATTTTCATATTTGTTTGACTTTTTCCTCTAATTTTCTCAACTTCTAAGCAAGTACACAGACCAATATTTCTTTCTAATTCATCCATTAGATTAACAACAACCAAAAAGAGAGAGAAAAGTATACTATGGCAAATATGTATTAATAGAGATAAATTTTCAAAACTCAAAATCCATCATATTTCTCAAAAACCAATTGAATTCAACATACAAAAACTATGACATTTGAGAATTTACTATGACATATATCACACGTGCACCATTCATAACACAGTAATTTGCTGCATGCATCTTTAACAAACCTCTTTGTCAAGCTTCACCACTTTTGCGTTTTTTAACCCTCGTATAATGTTTGGGCGGGGGAGGAGGCTGCGGGGCATCATCCGTAGGCTCGTCATTGTGCTGCAAAGACATTAGATGCATACAATCAATATTCGGTGTAATGATAAGAATAAAGTGAATTGCAAAATAGGCCTATACATTGTAATTAATGTTATCGTACCATAGAGGTGCCTTTGTGTCCTATTTTGTGTCCACCTGTCCCACAAGTGGGTGCTCTTCTAGCACGTTGCGGTCTACCTCGTGGGGGTGAGGGCTGAGGAGGGGGATTCTCGTCCGGTACATCAGTATCTGGCTGTGAAGTGCTAGTCCCAACCAGAGGTCTTGGACGGTCGGATGAGTCTGAGGTAGGTGGGTAATGATGCTCTGTGTCGGGGCCAGGAGTGGGTGCACTAGAGCTGGTGGGTGGGTATGAAGGAGTCGCGGGGTGCAACAGAGGGGTCAACTGAGAATGCATACCGAGATCGAAACTGGGCTGTGAAGGTGGGGTGGGTGGAGGGACCTCAAGGTGGGGAGATGCGTGCAGGATGGGTGCACGTATCTCATGAGTACTTACAACCCGAGGGGTTGTTACACGTCGACCACGGCCCGTAGCTGCACTTGTACTTGGGCTTGCTGTATCAGGCCGACCACGGCCCCTAGCTGCACTTGTGCTTGGGCTTGCTGTAGCAGGCCGACCATGATGCCTAGCTGCAGTTGGGCTTGGGCTTGCTGTAGCAGGCCGACCACGGCCCCTAGCTGTGCTCGTGCTTGGGCTTGCTGTATCACGCCGACCACGGGTCGGTGTAGTTACGGGTGCTGCACTTGTGCTTGGGGCTGCAGTAGTTGCTACTTCAGTCTCAGTACGGTTGTGTGCCTGCCCAGTGGCTGCAGGTTCACCACCAAGCCCAGCCACTCTATATAGCATGCGCCGAACATGGTTGTGTTCTCGGCTGCCTGCAGGAAGCCAATTCAACAACGCTAAATGGCTTTCAATCTGAAACAGAGAAAGAACCAGTACAATCAGAATTTTTCACATTTATGTAACAATTATATAATGCATAATATAGTACATATTACTCTACTTAAATACTCATCTAAACTAAGAACTGAAATTTTTATTATGAGTCGTGCAACAGAAATTCTTTGTAATTGGATATCAGTCAGATAAAACAAAATTTATTAAAAGAAGAAATCAATTGATTATACGTTCGTACATGTACTAAATAAAAAACAACGCAAGCAATAAAATATAAGTAGAACACGTTACCAGCTGATGTAATCTAGCGCTGTTGCGGTCGACATACTTTACAGTGACCGGACGGTACCATTGGTAATAGTCATGATCGCGGTCCATCTCACCAATCTGAAGAGGTGCATGGCAAAGTCGTTGTGCTCTGCTATTCCATGAAATGATATACGGTTCATGCTCATGCCTCCAATTCTTCTCAAATTTTCCACGCAAGTCTATTCTATGCAACCTTTCATCGTACGCAACATGATCAGGCACCCCTTGCGCCAACCCAAACTGTCGAAGGACACGGTCCGGGTGGTGTGTCTCTACTATGCAAAAACACACAAGCGGCACCCTTGCTGTCCACGTATCCCTCCCTGCAACGCAGAAGTCAGGAAGGTGGACGAAGTGTGCCTCGTATGGCTGCCACACAATCTACAATAGAAACAAAAAACAATTATCATAGCATGTTAAAATGTGAAACAAGGGAGAAAACATAGATACAAGGAAAAACAATAATTAAAACGGAAAATATGTTAAAGTATGAAGCAATCATATTCTTAAGGAAAATTAACATAATCGAATAGAATATTTGAATATTATTACCTGGTTCGGCTTCATTGTAACTAATTGCTCACGATAGTAGACCAAGGCCATCCCGGATGGCCTACTCTTCGAGCCTAGCACCCGCACCCACCTACAATTACGAGCGAATAACATAAGATAAGTAGCTACTTGGTTACTAAGAATAGTACATTGCACAACATACTAAATATCAAAAAAATACTTACTTAAAGGCAAGTGGAGCATACGGCCACGGGCCGTAATCACATCCAGGTGGAGGCTCTATCCTCGGGCACAAGAAGGGCAACCTTGCCCAAGCCCAATACTGGACCAAGGTGCACGCCCCACCAATCTGCGATGTCCCTTTCTCGCTTGCCCGACACAACTCTCTGTACAACCAGGCCAGGCAACCACTGCCCCAGCTATACTGTGGCGGATCATGAAGGTTCCGCAGTTGCTCCAAAAACATCAGATGCACCCTATCTCCCGACTTGTCCATAAAAAGCTTATCCCCTAGTAGCGCTAAAATATAGCACCGGGCATACTTGTGTATCTGAATTTCCGTTGCGTCATCAGGCAGTGGCGCTGCAATGGCCTCAACAAGGCGGCTAATAAGAATTCTTTGCCCTACCAAAGTCTTGTTGTCATTTGCCGGAGTAAAACCAAGAAACTCCATGCAAACAGTGCTCCAAGTTCCCTCTACCACAGCAGTCGGCCCAACCAACACCTCACCGTCTATAGGAAGTCCGAAAATGACCTCCACATCTTGTAGGGTGATTGACATCTCACCATGTGGAAGATGGAACGTATGAGTCTCCGGCCGCCATCGCTCAACTAGGGCCGTTATAAGGCAATTATCTATCTCTTTTGAAGGGGTCCTAAACAATCCTTCAAGCCTTAGCAACTTGATAATGTCAATCACCCGATTATCTTGCATTTGAACGTTTGCCATCTCCTTAGTGCGACCACGACACGTAAGTGGGCCCGGGTCCTGCAAAATCAATAAAAATTATAGCAGTTATTAAAACTATAAATACAACTTTGACAGAACTTGCTAAGTAAAAGTCAAATATAACGTAAAAATTAAAACAATTGTTAGAACTACATATTTCACCTCGCCATTCCAAATGTCCTCTGATCGATGATGTGCTTGTCGCGTCAACAATGACCTATCACCAGGACCAGGCTCCAAGATCTGTGACTCCTCGTCAATCTGAGGCTCCATACTGCAAAGAGTGCTAGATATTTAATTAATTAAGTAAATAAATAAAAATTTTAATTATTTAATTAAATAAATAAAACAAGAGAGGATAGCACTACCAAATATGAACAAAGGATATAGATCAAGATGACACTCTAGATGCAAATTCCTAACGCTTTCAATTGAAAGAATAAGAGAACAGCAGGGATAAACTTAAAGAACAGCACATAAAATACTATACTTAAGTTTGTCCTATTCCTTATAACCCATATTTCAAGCTATATTTAATACTTTTCAAGCAGCCCACCGTTAAACAACAAGACTATACCTTTTTTTTTTTAGTTCATTTAAACAACAAGACTAGTAATATTTGATTAAAAAAAAAAACAAAAACAAAACAAAACTAGTACTGTGATACAAATTTGTCACCAAACTGCCAAATTTTAACATTGATGACTTATAAGGTAAGGGATATGGTACTAGTGCACAGTAAGAATTTACTATGACCACGACAGTTAAAATCAACTATTCAAAAAAGTTCAAATCAGATAAACAGATTACATTCAATGAATCAACATAGAAAGTTATCAAAAGTGTAGTAATTATTTGGTATTTAGCAGTATAACACTCATGTTTGTCCTGATTATGTTTTTTTTTCCTTTAATTATTCTTCTAATGAGAGAAAAGTTACTCTTTTTCTCCCTTTCTCTTTATCTACTAGTTGTATGTTACTTAAAACACTAAAGCAGCCTGGAAATTAGTGGACACATTAGTTCAATGTCCCACCTTATCTCTGAGCTTGATATTCTCATTCTTCTGAAAGTACTTCAGAATCACTTAACGGAGAAAGAATTCTAAGTGAAAGGGAATATGTTAGTGATGACTGGGGGATCCAGTGGTCTCCCCTCCTTGTCTTGTTATCTCTAGAAAGCCCTGGAGATGACCACACGGTTTGACATGAGTGGGAAAAGTTCACTAACCACCACTTTTTTTTGGGAAATCCTCCTCTCTCTCTCTCTCTTTCTCTAACACATGCACACGCCCACATCCACACTCAATGTCTTGATAATAATGGTATGGCTTATATAATGACCATTTATGCAGATAATTGGAGAATTATGCACATATATATTGTTTATCATAATCTAATATAACTGTTATAATGTTAATGTTAACTTTCAACAAAAGATACCGTGCATAATCAAGATTGATGCATGTAGGTTGTACTGATAGTTTTGATTTGATAAAATTGGAAAAAACAGAAAATCAAGTTTTTGATTTTGAAAAATAGTGAATTGACATAAAGTTAGTGTTAAGATGTACTCAAAATTTCAACATAATTTGATTTGATCACACTTAATTCTGTTGTGGTCATCATCTAGATCCCATTATCTGGTTAAGGATGTGGTTCGATGTTTAATGAAAGTTGTACTAAACTTGATAAGTGATTACACGTAGGTTGTAACAAACATTTCTAACGTGGGTTGTTGTATATGACAACACAATTATCAAAATATTTTTCTTTTCTTTTTTTATTGGGAAAATTACATCATAAACTGTAAAATTTAGGAAGAGTTTCAAATTAAGCTTTATAGTTTTGTAAGTTACAATTTTAGCCTTATAATTTGGGGGGTTTCAAATTAAAAGCTATAGTTTTATAAATTATAAGTTACAAATTACACCCTCAATTTTTAAATCCTTTTCAATTCAAACCTTGAGCCTTGTGTTGAGAGAGAGAGAGAGAGAGAGATTTGAATTGAAATAGATTTAAAAGTTCAGAGTTTAATTTGCAACTCATGAAACTGTAAGGTTTTATTTGAATTTACCCTCCCTAAATTATTGGGTTCAAATTGTATCACACTCACACACACGAAAGAAATAACATACATAACCATTGTTTTTAGGTTTGAATTTTTCTTTTAAACATATTATACATGTATGTATTAGCATATATGACCGTTCTTTTTAGTTCCTTCTTATTTTTTATTTTTTTATTTTTTTTATTATTATTATTTTTTGTAAATATGTATTATACCCGTAAGTATGTCCATTTTCATTTTTTTTTAAAGCTTTGAATGGAATGAAGTACATATGTATTTCTAAATGTATATATTCTGCGATTTATATTATTCACTATAAGGGCAAGTACCTTTTCCTAAAAAAAAAAAAATTATGGTGGTAGCAACAAGAACTAAATTAGTACCATAAGAGAAACTAGTGGGAGTTTGGGCCACGCCGATGACCTTTAGGCCGATTGGCACCCAGGTCCCTATGTGCCCTCTTGAAAGCTCTATCCCCACAATTACCTAACCAAAAACAAAGGGGCCTTTGGGCCACCGAGGGCAGGCAGGCTCGCAGCAACTTAGACCTTTGCACTGGGTGTCTTGGCTCAGTGGGCTGTGTTGTATCATTTGTGCTTTCATGTGAAATCAAAAGAATAAAGATGGCTGGGCCTTGGCTCAAACCAAATTGTGGTTCACTTTGTGATTTGTGATGCGATGCACTTGTGATGTGCACTTGGACTATCTAGCTTGTTCTACTCTTAAACAGCCCATCAGTGATCCTTTTCTGCCCTTTTCTAATATGGCTTTATCCTTTTCTGATTTCAATGACATCTATGTCTACAACTATAAACCAATTTTAAACAAAACCCAAATGGGCATGTATCAAAAGCAACTGAAAACCCAAGTAAATCCACAACCCAGAAACAAAAACAACAGCAGCAACAAGTCCTTCAGTCAAAATAAGTTCTAACATTTACATTTCTAACAATGTGTAACCCACCATGCAAAAAGCCTAATTCTATAACATAAATTCAGCAAAGGAGGATTGTAGTTCAGTGGCAGGATTGTAGTATCATGGGAATCCAACACAAAATACTTAAGCCTGTTTAGGGATATGTTCACAATAAAGATGGGCCTAGAGTTTTCTCATAGCATTTAAAATCCTTAAGGAGTGTTTTCTTAAATTTTAAGTTAGTCATTCATGTGTTTAGTCCAAGAGTCTACTAAAATGCTTTATTGTACTCTAAGGAAACTAGACTTTTAAATAATGGAATTATTAAGTGTTTTTGAATGTAAAGGCATTGTTGCCTACCATATCATCATCATCATCACTACTTCATAACTCTCTTCATGCTATTTTCTCTAAAGCCCAATGTTCTCTCAACTATACCACAACAAGCCCTTAAATTCTCTACTTTTCTATCACAAAATTCCAGTATTACAGCCTTAAGGTCTCCTCTATACCCAAACAGCCCACCCTAAACTATCTGCCATCTAGAATTTCCTGCAGCCCCATTTCCAATTCTATCAAAGTTCCCACAATCAAGAATAAGGCATAAGCCCTTTTTATAATACACAATATTCTTTAAGCTCCACCAATGCAAACCCCCACAAACTTAAACAATACCAAAATTCCATTCCACCAACCATAAAGAAAGGATTAAATGAAAAACGAAATTCATATATCAACTATATATCACATAGAAGATGCATGTAGGTCCAAATTTCAATGAAAAACGAAATTCTGATTTCAATGACATCTATGTCTACAACTATAAACCAATTTTAAACAAAACCCAAATGGGCATGTATCAAAAGCAACTGAAAACCCAAGTAAATCCACAACCCAGAAACAAAAACAACAGCAGCAACAAGTCCTTCAGTCAATTCTATAAACCATTTACATTTCTAACAATGACCCACCATGCGAAAAGCCTAATTCTATAACATAAATTCAGCAAAAGAGGAACGGAGACCTACCTAGCAAGCGAGATGGATGAAGAACGAAGAACGACGAAACCGAGATGGATGAAGAACGAAGAACGAAGAACGACGAAACCGAGACGGATGAAGAACAAAGAACGACGAAACCGAGATGGATGAAGAACGAAGAACGACGAAACCGAGATGGATGAAGAACGAAGAACGAAGACAGCAACCGAGATGGATGAAGAACGACGACACCGAGATGGATGAAGAACGACGAACAGGGTAGCTGATTTGGGGGTGAGAGTGACTGGGATTTGATTTGGGAGTGAGAGAGTGGGATTTTGAAAGTTTGAAAGTTTTAGCGTGAGTGGAATTTTGAGTCTGAAACTGGGTTAATAAAAAATGCTAAACAGAACTCGAGTTTTAAAAACTCGAGTTCCTAAAGATATCCACCTGGACACCTTTGTCCAGATCAGCAAATGAGACACCCCAAAAACGAGTTTCTAAAACTCGAGTTCTAAACAAATCTCGAGTTTTACAAACTCGAGATGCTATTATTACTAATTCTTTGTAAACCAGCCAACTAACAAAATTATTGGCAGAATAACGTTATTTGGCAAGGGAGTTCGGAATAACTATATTCTTAGGAATCTAGATGCCAGGAGTAACGTGGATTCCCCGTACCAAACGCCACATAACCGGTTGTTTTAAAAAATAAGGAGGTAGGCCATGGCAGTGGAAACCCAAGTGTCAGAGCCAGCTATGGTTCCGAAGAAGAGAAGGGTAGGGAAGAATAAGGCCTTTAAGGGTAAGAAAAAACCAAAAACCATGATGTTAGACTGCATTGCACAAAACAAGCCTAAGAAGATTGATAGGAAAATGAAGAAACTTTTTCGAAAGAGGGCAAGAGATTACAATTCAGATAATGATGAGGATGATGATGAGAGAGATGTGGGCAGTGATGGTGAATCTGAAAAAGAAGAGTAAGAAGCAGAGGACATGGATGTGAATGGGGATAACGGGGTTTCTGATGATGAGGAAAATGGCGAAATTCAACCCGGAATCATTATGTTTTTTGAAGGTTCTAGAGCATTCAAGATGGCATTCAAGAGTATTATCAAGAAGTGTGTGCCTGAGGATGCACTTGTAAGCTAGGCTTGCTGTTTGATTGGTTTGTTAAATTGCTTTTTTTTTTTTTTTTTAAGGTTCTAATACATGGGATTTGTATGAAAAGGTTTGCTTGCTTTGCAGGGTCCGGTGTTGTCAGCACACAAGAAGCTCATTGCGGAGAAGCTTGCAGAAGAGGAGGCCGAGCAGAAGGCAAAATTTGCCAAATAGCATGTTTTTAGAATAAATTTAAGAAAGTAGCACACGGATGAAGTTAATTAGTTAAGTAGACTCGAGTTTGGGCTAGAACTTGAGTTTGACAAACGCGAGTTCCAATCAGTATTGGTGCATGCTGCTTGGAACTCGAGTTCGTCAAACTTGAGTTTGGGTTGGATCTCGAGTTTGAAAAACTTGATTTCAAAAAAAATTCTTAATTAATTAACTTCAACCGCATGCTATTCACCAAATTTTTTTCTAAAATGGTACTATTCAGCAAATTTTGCCCCAAGTGGAAAGACAAGGGGGAGGCCAAGAAGGAAAAACAGTTGGTAAGTTAATCTCAAAAAACCAACTGGTTATGACAAGCATGCATGTGTCTTTTTAATTGTTATCTATCAGATGTCAGTGGAGTTTTTAAATGTTAATTTTGGTGGGAGAAAAGGGGCATGTGAAACCTGCAAATTATTTGGATTTGCGTGAAAAGTTTCTGATAGGGGTTGCTACGAAAGGAGGTACTGTGTTTATGTATGTTAATTAAGCTTTATGTGACAAGGGCACTAGTTTTATCTAATTGGTTACGTGCTATATAACACTAACTTTGTTCATGTTTACTATGTGTGTTGCTGGAGTTTCAGTGGTCTTTTCTATGATTATTTAACCATGTTCCATTTTGTCTTGAGATTGATTTTTTTTTTCAGCACTGTTTTATTTTATTGTTTCTGTGGCTGTTACATTTAGATCCAAACTTCTGTCCTGGTATCTTGTGCAGGTCAACAAGGCACAACATGCTCAGAAAGGTTTGGATCCTTTGAGATATAAAGATGCAAAAGGTATGCTGATAGCCTGATAGATAACGCAGCTAGACATTGAGCTCCCCATGTTCTTTTCCCTACCATCTTTCTCAGTTATCTGTCTTGTCTTCTCATCAATATGAATGTTTTCTCTAGTTACCGCTAAGCTGTGCACCTTCAAAGAAGAATTTGAAGATTAGCAATCTATCAATTATTAACAAGCCATGTATCTGCAAATGCATATATACTCATCCCATGTTATATACACCATTGTTCTGTGATTGTGATTAGTATTTTCATTTTAATTTATTGACTGTTTTGTCTATACCAAAATGCCTCTCTTTGAACTTCGAAATGAAGGATTTTCGACCTGTTCATGGCTTTTAAATATATATATACATATATGTATATATATAATCATCTAAATAAATTTCCACAACTTTGCCAATTAGCTATACCTCTAATTGCATCTTCTTCCCTTATAAGAGCAACATGAAGGGAGGTCAAGGTGAGGTCGTGGGTTCAAAACCCACTGGGTGCACGTGTAACTTGCCATTGAGAAATTAAATTTCCACGGTTTTCCAATTTCACTTATCCATTTACAAAATTAAATCTTACATCTAAGTACTCATTCTTTTGGTCATTGTGCCCGAGCGTTCTCCATGACTGGACTTTAGAGAGAGATGCATATATGGTATTGTGATTTCTGTTGGAAGTTACCATGCAGTCCTCCTATCCATCTTCTGCCAAGAGCTGCAACTTCATGTGGTTTATATGTAATGCATTGTTGTCATATATTTTGCTGAGTCAGCTATTTAATCTTTATTAAAATTTCTCTTAAATAAAATTCTTCTATTTTTGGGTATAGGAGGGGATAAAGACTTGGTTCTAGAGGTTCAATTCTCAAAGCAGATTGTCTTGTTTCTATTTTTGAATCCTGGTCACACATTTGAAACTACTATCTGATCAACTTGGAAAAGAATGTTGTCTGAGACTGCTCAGAAGACCCATGTTTTGAAGTCTTTTCTAGTTGGGACTTTGTTTGAGTGGTCTCATATTAGGGGCTATACATGTTGTACTTCCATTTTTGGATTCTTAGAATCTGTTAGTGTTTCTTTTTGATTTGTTGTTGTATTTGTTTCAAGTACAGAGTGTTCATCATCGTGAACATGATGTACTTTTTAATCAATAGAATCTCTATTAACTATCAAAAAAAAAAAAAAAAAAAAAATCATTTGCCTTGTATATGGAATTGGAATCACTGGCTGTTAATATTCATTCACTTTTTCAAGCGTTGGCCTTAATGAAAAGAAGAAGCATATCTCTTCCTACCAAACCACCCCCCCAAACATCTGTATTAAGATTATTCAATGATGCCCATATTGAATCACAAGCTACTAGTTTTGGTTACACATTGGGTAAGCACTTTGGCAAATGGCTAGTCAGTGACCTTGTACGTGACTATGTTACATTATCGTGAGAAATGGTAGAATAGTATTTTGTAGTTGATTACTACCGATTAAAAAAAAAGTGTTTTGTAGTTGATTAGCTTACTGTCTAAACATTAATAATTTTAATTTTCCATATATACTTCTTTTGATTAGTATTTTCCATATATACTTCATGGCATGGTTTGATCAATTTGGCCACTACATGCAGGTGGGATCTAGATACCTTGATCATTTGATTGTGGAAAGGAAGTATGCCGAAGCTGCATCTTTGTGTCCCAAATTGCTGCGAGGATCCGCTTCAGCATGGGAGAGGTAGCATCTATCTTTATTTATTACTTTCTGGTGCACTTTCTATAAATAACTGGCAGTGGGCTGCCTTCCACAGATGGGTTTTCCACTTTGCTCATCTTCGTCAGCTTCCAGTGCTGGTTCCATATATGCCAACAGATAACCCGAGACTGCGTGATACTGCTTATGAGGTTTGTTAGGACAAAATAGTGTGCCTAAATATATTTAATCTCTTTTCTAATGTGCCAACTTGGGATTCAAGGCCTCTTGTTGCCTTTTGGCTACAGGTTGCTCTTGTAGCTTTGGCTACAAATTCTTCTTTCCATAAGGAACTCTTGTCAACGGTCAAATCATGGCCACATGTGATTTATTCTGCATTGCCTGTTTTTTCGGCCATAGAACCTCAGCTTAATACTTCATCCATGACTGATACGCTCAAAGAGGTTTGTCAGAAAAACATGCACACACATTCACATAATTTGGAATCTCATGATAGCATTTTCTATTCTATATTCTTGATAATTACATATTATTATTTAGGCATTCTCTTTCTCTGTCAGGCACTAGTGGAGTTGTATGTAATAGATGGGCAATATGGGAAAGCTTTTTCTATCTATGCTGATGTAAGTATTACTGATACTCAAGGGAGATTCTTGCCGAGCAGCCAGCAACCTTATTTCATACATTAGATAAAATACTTTTTATTTTTTTATTTTTTTTATAATTTTATTTTTATGAAAATAATTAGAAAACTATTTACAACACAATCCATGTACACAGGGATTATACTAGAGTTGTTACAAACATAATTTAAAATTACGTAAATCCATATTTGACAAAATGTCTACGTTAAATGCTTAGGAAAAGAAGCTTTCACATCTCTATTTTGTTTCTGACATCAATTTGGATGCTCTTTTTTTGGCTTTAATTTTTCAGCTCATGAAGCCAGAAGTATTTGACTTCATAGAAAAACATAACTTGCAAGATGCAATTCAAGAGAAGGTATGTAAATGCAAAATCAGGTGCAATACTTAGTGTTACAAGCCTTATATGGGTTCCTTTGTTTAAACATTTTCTAAGTGTTCAAGTCCTTTGATGATTATTCAATGTATTTTTTGCATAAATGTGAGGTCAACCTCTAAAATTTCAGAAACAATGTATCAAGGCCTATATATCTTATTTATTTATTTATTCCAATAATCAAGAGATAATTGAAAAACACACTGGGAACATCACAATATACAACAAAGGCTAAAGAGCCCAATTTGAACTACAACAGCACAAGGGTCATCAATCTTATGTTTGGTTAGTGAAATTGGGTTGGATTAGCATTTGTCAGATATTTGGAAATTTGTTCCATTATTTTTTTATGTGGACTATATGGAGGGAATGCAAATTGGCGCACTTTTGAAGATGCGAAAAGTACGAGGATTCAGTTGTTAGCAACCTTCACTAGTTCCTTATATGAGTGGTCTTACGCACTTGGTTTTACAACTAGCCATTCTATTGCATCATTTATAATAGCCATTTTGAATATAATTCTTTCTTCTTGTTAGTTTCTCTTTAATAAAATAATTCTTACTTATAAAAAACAGAGCCTGACTGAACCACAGCCAACAGTTTTGACAGAGCAGAAAACACAGCACAAACCAAACCACAAAGCTAACAAGAGCCTAAATGAACCACATCATAGAGTTCTGCCAAGACCAGCAAAAACAACAATACAAGTCAAACCACTATTAGAATACTTGCTTGAAAATTGAAGAGGAAATGCCTCATCTACAACAGACCTCCTTGTTGATGGCAGAACCAAGGGTAAAAACCAGCACCTTTAATCCTTGCTTTCACTTGCTTCCTAATGGTTCCAATTAGTTGTTCCTCAGACACATTCCCATGATGCAAAATAGCATTTCAAAGCCTCCAAATGTTGTAAACAGCAGCTCCAAGGCCAAGCTGCAGCAATATGAACTCAACTTGTTTTTCCAATTCTCTGCAGCCCAGGATATAAGACTATCCCAGTTATCAATCAGGTTTCCTTGAGGGAGAACCCCATAATCACTTTCCACACCCTTCTAGAAAAGGAGCACTCAAAGATAGATGGTTTCTACTTTCTACTCTCTATACTGGATCTGGAAAATACACACACCATATCACAACTAATTCCCCATCTAACCTATCCTTGATCATTAATCTGTTTTCTATTGCCAGTCAGCATACAAAGGAATGTCTTGGAATGTACTTTGGGAACCAAAAAGCCTTCCACCATTTAACCACTTGGGTCTTCTGTCCAATCAGATCGCAAGTCTCTGCACATGGGAATGAGTCTGAAGTAGATGAGACCCATATAGCTTTGTCAAATTCCCCCAACTCAGTTTTCTTTGAATACTCACGAGATCATCGTACCTTGCAGGCTTCCAACGCCAAGCTTTATCACATAAAACACTAGCTTCTTCTTCCTTTTTATTTAAAATTATTATTTTAAAATAAGTAATTTAATCTCATAAAACACTAGCTAGCTTAGCATTGACAAAGCTAGCAGTGTCATAAACCACAGAATGGCCAAATCTTAAGTATAAAGGCTCGCAGGGTCTACTATATATCATTAATCTGGTTGTTGTTTTCATCCTATGATACACATACCTCACAACAAAATTGAACTCAATTGATCTTTATCCCTGGTATCCTGGTTGGGAACATATATTCTGCAAAATACTTAAAAAGGAAAACCGAAGAATTCTTTCCTTTTCTTTGTCCTAGTTTTCATGCTAGTTTTCGTGGTGTTCTTACAAAATTCCTGACTACTTTTGTGTTACCTATGCCTATATAGGTTGTGCAACTGATGACGATAGATTGCAAGCATGCAGTTCCATTATTGATCCAAAATAAGGACGTGATTACTCTATCTGATGTTGTTTCACAACTTCTGAATTCCAGCAATAAGTGTGATAATAGATATTTCCTGCACCTATATCTCCATTCATTATTTGAAGTGAATCCACATTCTGGAAAGGATTTTCATGATATGCAGGTATGGTAAACACTGAACCGTGCCTTTGAACTCTGTGCTTCTCAGTGACAATATCCATATTTAATTCAGTTATGAATAATATGTTCAAAGTTATATGATAGTTTCCATCTTTAATTGTTTGGATTCTTTGAAATCTGATTGCAGGATGGAAACTATGAACGAATTAACCTAAGTGCATACTTATCAAATTGGTTTAAAAGTATTGGTTGTAGAATCATCTTAATTTATGCTTGTGAGTCAATTAACTTGTAGTATTGAACTAGAATGTGCATTTTCTTCCATTGGTTTTTCATTAGGGTAAAATTCACCCACCGCTGTGGTTTGGTCCACGCTTATTGAATTCCCCAAGTTTTTTAATTTTTCTAATAACAGCTTCGATGGTAAACTACTTTTATTAAAATCACTAAAAAAATTAGTTGACATGTGGGGGACGTGCATCTCATGTAAATTTTTTTTGATAGGTATGCGTCTCATGTAATTAATTTTAGTTAATGATTTTAACAAGAAGTGGATGGGAGTGTTCGATTAGAAGAATTGGATACTAGAAGAGGGTTGTACCCAGTGCCCAAAGCTCCCATTTTTTGCGGGATCTAGGAGAGGTTATGGCAGGCAGCCTTACCTTCAATTTGTTTTGGAGAGGCTGATTCCCAAACTCGAACCTGTGACTTGTTGCTTTTAGGGAAAGGCACTTGCCATTGTGCTAAGGTCCGACCTCTGGATACTAGAAAAGGGTGTGATTAGGAAAAAGTGGAAATCGTTTAGGGAAAGTCAGTAGAACTGAATCCAGCCACCAGGGGTATAAGCTACTACAACAACAACAACAAAGCCTTGGTCCCAAATTTTGAGGTTGGCTATGGATCCTCAACAGATAAGCACAAGGGTATAAGTCTATTTTACCATTTTTTTAATGAATTTTTAGGGAATCTTACGGCCCGTTGGAGATTTTGAATGACATGTTCCCTTTTTTATTTGCATATGCATATTATGACATGTTGGTCTGTGGAGATATGATAGTAGTTGTCTTTGGTGGGTGCTATCACTTTTTTGGTTGAACCTTTATGTAGGGTCTGTAAGAAAATTAATTTTCCCTGGTTGGAGTTTTGTTTTCATGAGTGTATTAAAGAAATACTCGAAACTAGTTATGAACTGTTTATGATTTGCCTCTCCACTGAGTTGCAGTCTCAAAGAAAGTAGAGTTTCTATTACCAGCGCCAAGTCATCTAGTTAAGGAATTTTGTGGTCAAGTAAGCCGTCTGAGGGCATAGTTGTGGAACCAAAACTGTGTGGTCAAGTAAGTTCATAGAGAGATTGTCTTGCAAAGCTCTATGCTATGGATAAGCCCTTTCATTATTCCTTGTTTGCCTAACTTATTGAATTCCTTATTTGCCTAACTAGATCCTGATGGAAGCACAAAGCAATTTACACTTGCTAGTAGCCAAAAGTTGCTGATACCAATTATTGGTTAGAGTTTTTACCTAATCTATTCCACAATAATTTACCTTAAAAAGGCCAAAGGAGTTCAAGTACTTGAACACTACAGGATTTTTAACAAACAAAGATTCCTTATGGATTCTTTGGATGTTATGAACATGTTTATTTTATGACAATGTTAAATATGGCTCATGAGTCTTCCATTAAAGTTGAGGTGTATGAATCTGACGATCAAACTGGTTTCAATTTACTTGCATTTCTGATAAATTTGACCTGAAATATGGTGTTCTTGATTACAGTATGGGTATCTTTATTGTGCTTGGGTTTCTTAACTCTGCAAGAAAGAACTGGTCTGCTTCCTTATGTTTATTCATTAGTTTTGTGGTAATTATGATTTTGTTGCAATCAAACGAATCACTCTGCCTTTGTAATCCTTTGTTCTTGCTTTGAAATTTATTTGTTGGTGTTTAAGGAAAGTGGGTTGGGATTCTTCTCTTATAATGTTTGTCCATAATATTGTCTACCAGGTTCATTGCTTATCTAGTTACTATGGCATCTGATTGGGTCTTTTTTTTTTTTTTTTTTTTTTTTTGTCTTTACCCCTACTTCTAACCTTGTATCTGGTTATTGCAACTCTTGGTTGGTGCATTTAAACTGATTTGGAAACACACATCTTAATTGAAGATTCTTGCCCTTTTTATTTGTGGTGATAGGTGGAGCTTTATGCAGACTATGATCCAAAGATGCTACTTCCTTTTCTTCGTAGTAGTCAACATTATACTCTTGAAAAGGTTTGAGCTGTGAACAAATGATCAAATGTAATAATTTTGTTAAGTGTATACATTAACTTGTTAAACTTCAGGCATATGAAACTTGTATCAGAAGAGATCTTCTAAGGGAGCAAGTCTTCATCCTTTGAAGAATGGAAATTCAAGGCAAGCCCTGGCTGTCATTATAAATAAATTAGGCGATATAGAGGAGGTACTTTCAGCTTCTGTGAGATTGTTATTTGTGTCAGTTAGTTTTGAAGTTTGGTGGTGGGATCAGATAAGAATTATCATTGTGTGCAGGCTGTAGAGTTTGTGACTATGCATCATGATGACGATCTTTGGGAAGAATTAATAAAGCAATGTCTTAACAAACCTGAGATGGTATGTATCAAACACTAATATGTGACTGAATGTTTGTGTGGGTATGATAGTTGAATATATATTTCTGTCTTGCAAGTTCATCTAAAATTGCTCAACCTAATTACCAGGTGGGCGTGTTGTTGGAGCACACAGTTGGAAATCTTGTTCCTCTTTATATTGTAAATATGGTTCCCAATGGCTTGGAGATACCTCGGTTAGTATGATCAGATTGATACTGAATTGTTTCTCAAAAAAGAAAAAGAAAAAAGATTGATACTGAATTTCTGCTAATAGTTCCTTCTTGCTTTCCTCTTCTATCTTGAAAAGAAAAAAAGTAATGATTTTTTTAAACTAGAATTTTAAGAACTGAATAATAACCATGCAGAACACTAATCTTCATGCTAATCATCCCTTCACCCTCCTCCTCCCTTCACCCCATCTGAAAGAAACTGAAGGAAACAGAGAAGAATAAGAAAGAAGAGCAGCTTATTAAAACTTATGTTTTTCCTGGGTAAAAAATGCTGTAAAATGCTCTATTTCTGCATGTTAAGTTCTATTCAAATGTCCTTCTTGACAGTTAATATGGTTAATAACTTAGATACACACCTAAATATATTGGAATTTCATACTTTTTGCTGAACTTGCATTGTCATCAGTAACAGTGGGACATGTTCTGAAGCATTAAGTTCTTCACTGATAACCTTGTATGTAAATTCTCTCTTTTTGTGTGCATCTGTCAGGCTTAAGGATCGTCTGGTCAAGATCATTACTGACTACAGGACTGAAACTTCTCTTCGACATGGTTGGAATGATATCCTCAAGGTACTCTGTGCTCCACATCATTCTCTCTCTCTCTTTTTTTATTTTTTTATTTTATTTAATTAAACACTGAAATGCTTGACATTTTGCTGTGATTGTGACACAGGCTGATTGTGTCAACCTTTTGGTTAAATACTACAAAGAGGCAAGACATGGGATTTTCTTGAGCAATGAAGAAGAAGAAGCACGAGCAAAACGGAATGATAGTAGTGCTTCTCAGGCGATTGAAAAATCAAGTATGAGAACCACAGAGGTCAAGTCCAAAACTAGTGGGGGTGGAAGGTGTTGCATGTGTTTTGATCCCTTTTCTATACATAATGTATCAGTCATCGCTTTCTTTTGCTGTCATGCTTATCACATGACTTGACTTATGGATTCGACCTCTAATGTTAGTGGCAAGAAAGGGTCTGAAGCCACTTCCCGGGAGCCTTTAGTAGAATATGAGTATGATAATGGTGTTGTGGAGGATGATGAGGATACCCAGTCAAGTTCACGTCGTGTGCGTTGTATCTTATGCACTACAGCTTCCAGTTAAAGTTTGTTAATGCGTGTGTGAGCTTGTGGCCGTGTGTGCACGTGTGTCTGTGCATGTCTGAGTTATTTTGTCATTTATTTGTGTGTGCATATAGAGTGAGTGGGTGCAATCATTTTTTTCTTCTTTTGTGCGTCAATAGTTGTCAATTTTTGTGTTATAGTTATATATTTTTCATGGAAAGAGTCGTTTTTTTTTTCCGGCAAGTTTTGTAGCCTTCAGAGGCCAAGTTTCTTTTTTTCTATGGCCATGGTTGTTGTATTGATATATACTTTCATTAGTAGTGGTGTTGAAGGTCGTGGTTTCTGGGGAAAAGAAGAATTTCATCCTTTTATTTACATTGTTCTATATTGCTATTTTAGAGTAAATGTTAAAGATGGTTTGCAAGTTGAAAAAGAGACTATCGTTTAAAGCAGGCTCCAAGGCAATGCTATAAGAAGTTTGCCTCATCACGGTTATATAAGGATAAATGTAGATCAATGTATGTATATCAAAAGTTTACTTGATAGTAAATTTATTATTCTTTTGTTTTATGTAGATGATATGTAGATTATAAGAAAATATATTAACATGAGTGGAAGTTAGAAGAATGAGTTATCTGAATCGTCTGATATAAAGGATCTTGGCACGAAATGACAAATTTTGGGTAGAGGTGGTTTGAATCTTCAAGTATTTGATAGGTAGCTCTATGATGTGCTTGGGTTTTGGTGGCTTTAAACCAATTTTGGATGGTTATACAGATGCATATGTGGTAGTGGGGGTGGGGTTGTTTGAGATGGAGTTGTATTACAGCAAATCCAAATTACAAAAGTGTGTTTCCTTATTTTTTATGGAAGACAAGTACATTGTCATGATCAAAGTAGGGAAAAAGATGTCTTGGACGAAACAACTTTGCTAAGTTTTGGGTTTGAAGCAAGATGAATAGAAACTTGCACCATTTTCCAACAATTTATATCATAAAATTAAGGGAATAATTCATTGATCTTCCTTGAGAACTTTCATACTTGGACTCGCTATCCATTTAATTTGGAATTAGACACGTACCTCTCCCTTAAAATGAAAACTACTTACATTGGTCGACTATATACATTGGTCTCCTCTAGACTTGTAATGTCATTTAAATAATAGTTAGAAAGTTATTAAAAATGCAAAATTCCATTTTTTTACCCTCCCAATGAATGATTACATCTCAAGAACATAGAAGTTAAAATTTCACCTAGGTCTTTTTAATCCAAGGGCTATAATTTAACCTCCCCAAAAAATGTTATTTTCCTTTTATTTCATCCCAAGTTTATTGAAGGACTTTAAATGTCACTTTATAGGACTCTAAAATGTCACTTAATTGATTAGAAATTAGAGTTGATAAGAGACATATAATCAAATCTCCACTTATATTCTCTTTTATTTTTTGTTCCTAGATTCAGTGAGGATGACTTAGTTATGTGAATGTCATATATTTTAATTGTCTATTTGGAATAGGTTCTTTTGGATTGCTTACTTTAAAAACCGAGCCATTGAATAAAATGAACGTAATATATCTTTTTAATAACTCCAATAGTTATAATTATAACCCTTAGATAAAAGGAATATAAGTGGAATTTTAATTTTACATTCTTTATAGGTATAATTGTTTTTTAACCACTATTTGATTGTCATTTAAGTTAGTTAATATTGTTACACATCTAGCCTAGAGGAGGTAGTGGGTAAATAGCTAGTTTTGTAAGTGGGGTAAGCGTTTAATTCCAAACTAGAGGAGGTAGTGAGTACAAATATGACAAATCTTAGAGGAGATCAATGTAATTTTTTCTAAAACAAATATACAAGTATAAAGCGAATATTAGCTATCCCATCCTTGTATGTGTAGGTGATGAGGCAAGTATAATATAGAAGTAGTGGCATTGCTAGATTTATTCTCTCTCTCTCTCTCAATTTCTTAATAGATTCATTGTTGATCTTGTTTCCCGTTTCAACAGCTTATTCTTGTATATCAAAGTGATCAGGAGTGCATTTGGATATAACTTTTTATACAATATTTATCTATTTATTTAATGAAAGTTGGTTAAAATATAATTGCACTTGTACGGTTGTACCCTAGAAAAATGAGGCTTTGAAAGGTATGCACATAAAGAAATAAACTAAAAACTTAAAAGAGCAAATTGTTGCCAAATAGACGCCATATTTATCATACATGACTCATATTAAATTTAGGTTAACATTAGTCGACTTTTAAATTTTTTAGAACTGAATTCACACCATTTGCAGGAAAATTAGAATTCTAACTCATGGTTTGGGTCTAAACAATACATTGATTAATGAAAAATAAGTGTGAAAATACCAATTCATATTTAGAATTAAAGTTTCAATTGAGACAGTTTTACGTAATATTCAAAAGCAAAAAAGCTTTTTGACATCACGAGATTCTTTTCCCACAAGAGAGAAAACTTCACAACTCCTTATTGGGTCTTGCTAGCATCAATCATTGATTGATTGCTTGATGCTGCTGACCTGCTGTAGCTTAAACTACAAGACGTCTATTAGGTTGTCCCCAATGTGGATCACGACATGTTGACTTGGACCTTAGTATATCTTGTTTGTCTAATTATTAATTATTTTTGTTTTCTCCTCTTCTTAACAAAGACCATCAACATCTTGGTTTATGTTAGTCCAAACACATTCTTATCAACGATTGCGGTATAAGATGTTTACATGGCATCTGCTTTCTACATTTCTTCCAAAAAAGGAATCTTCCTAGACAATAAACGTGCTTTCCACTTTGCACCTTATTTTCTGTACTTTCACTGTTTCACAAGTTCGGTTTTGTTTTCTTGTCTATTTTCCGGGATAGAAAATGATAGTTTTACAAGTTACTTTTAAAAATTAATTTCCACAGATCCCAAAGATCAAAAGATGATATGATGCTGGATAAGCGAAATTTTCATAGTTGTGAATGATATCTAGTCCTCGCCAACACTCTAAAAAAATAATAAACAGAATCTGAAGGTTCTAATTCACTGTTCTATGGGTCCACAAGGAAAACGTATATAATTTGAAAAACGATAATTTATCTCAATTTGATAAAGTTTCTTAGAACTTGGATTGAATTTATCTTCCCAAAAAAATTATTAATGTCTTTGTCTAGTGATATTCTTTTTTGATGAATCATAAAAAATCAATTATCATGTAATGCATGTCATAGATTTAAATCTTAACGTATTTATGGAACTCTACAATTAGTCAATAGCTTTATCGTTTACTGGCATCTATTCTCTCTGGAAGAGTTTTTTATTTAAATTTTTTTATGGGACTTTCTAGAAGGGCTTAGTTACGGAGTTGAATCTCTTTATTTACAATTTAAAAAAAAAAAAAAAAAAATCAATCTACCAGTATCTTGTCCTTTATGGTTGGTTCTTAACAATAAAAAGGAGACTTTTCTTTAGTGATATAGTTTCGATCATTTTGCTAATTGACTTTATATCATGTGTTTGTTTGTTTGTTTATTTATTTTCATGTAATAAAATTTTCTTCTTTTCTATGTAGGGTATAAGAATTTTCACCACTTTAGTTTAAACTTTAAACCAAGTTGAAAATAGCATATTAAGGGTTCGTTTGGATACAACTTATTTTTTCTAAAACTAAAAACTGAAAACACTGTAGCAAAATAATTTTTAAATGTGTGAATAGTGCCGTAGGTCCCATTTTTAATGAAAAAGTGGCTGAAAAATGCGTAAACAGTACATAAATAGTGCATGAACAATACGAAACAGTGTGTAAACAGTAACCACACAGTGTGAACAATAACCTTTGTTCCCTAGCTGAAACGCGTGCAAAGGGAAAAAAAAAAAAAAAAAAAAAGGCTGAAACGCGTCCCTCCCAAAACGTAGACGCTATAATCTTTATCCAAACACATACTAAGAGTTAATTTCTCATTCGACGCTTAATGATTTTGGACAAAAAAAAATTAACAATCACATAATATTTTTTTTTTGAATTAATTATTATTATTATTTTGGTAGAACATCACATACATTAACTTACATATATAGAGAAGAACATGTTTTAAGTCGGACCCGCCACAAAAAAACAAATGGATCTTACTTTATTTTGGCTAAGAAATAACCAATCAAACACAATAACCTTTGTTCCCTAGCTGAAACGCGTGCAAAGGGAAAAAAAAAAAAAAAAAAAAGGCTGAAACGCGTCCCTCCCAAAACGTAGACGCTATAATCTTTATCCAAACACATACTAAGAGTTAATTTCTCATTCGACGCTTAATGATTTTGGACAAAAAAAAATTAACAATCACATAATATTTTTTTTTTGAATTAATTATTATTATTATTTTGGTAGAACATCACATACATTAACTTACATATATAGAGAAGAACATGTTTTAAGTCGGACCCGCCACAAAAAAACAAATGGATCTTACTTTATTTTGGCTAAGAAATAACCAATCAAACACTTAACCCATTCTCCCAACAAAATCACGATGCTGTTGACAACAAATCTAAGAATCCTTCACCTGCCATTACCGGTTTGAGTGACGAATTTATATATGTAACTTTACCCAATCCAACATGTAATCACTCCTAAATTCTTTCCACTTCACCAAATACTCACGTGAGGCAATTGAGTCAACACAGAATTCGAGGCAAAAATGGCCAAGTACACTATTTGAAAAAATATGTATAGATTTATCAATGTTTGCAAAATAATTAAGAATATACTACTTTTTAAAAACTCAAGCTTGTGAAACTCGAGTTTGCTGTATAACTCGAGTTCTATGAAAAATTTCCACCAATTTTTGTAACTTGACCGAATCCAACCTGTACTCACTCCTAAATTCTTTCCACTTTGCCAAATACCCACATGAGACAATTGAATCAACACGGAATTCGAGGCAAAAATGGCCAAGTACATTGTTTAGAAAAATATATATAGATTTATCACGATTTGCGAAATAATTAAAAATTTACCATTTTTTAAAAACTTGAGTTTGCTATGTAACTCGAGTTTTATAAAAAATTTCTACCAATTTTTGATGTAACTTGAGTTCCATAAAAAATAGCACGGCAAATTTAAAGGCTATATTTTTAAAGAACGTGAGTTTCTAGAACTCGAGTTACATGACAAATTCGAATTTTACAAACTCGAGTTTAAAAAATGTGATAAATTATTAAATATTTGGCAAATAATAGTATATTGGTAAATATTTTACGAAGTAGTGGTATATGACCATTTTTTACCCAATTTTAAGAGCCAAATTCATACGGTTCCATATGTTCCTAAAGTCTATGGAAAACTCCCAAATCATTCGACTTTCCACGCTGGGAACGCATACTCTAAAAGATAGTATACGCGTGAAAAAAGAGATCAAAATCCTGAGGGGCTGTCTATTTCAACTTATCATGAATCATGATTCACGAGACAGTCACTGAACACTTTTTTTTGTTTCTTTTTGCTTCCATAGAGAACTGGAATTAGGCAGTGTGTACTCAAACTGGAAATAGATTTTTTTCAAATTTTAAATCTTTACAGGCATATGTAACATCTTGGTGCTTGGGGGAAAAAGGTTATTTAGTTTAAAATTTTAAACTATGTAGCCAAATAGTCAATTTCAAAACAAAATATCCATGTTTTGGAATTTGACATTGCTGATGTCGTATTTTACCTAAAACTCGACATTGTTAATGTCGAGTTTTACCTGAAACTCAATACTAAATTCTATATATATTTTGCCATTGAATTTTTTTTTGAAAATTTTGCGTAGAACTCAATATTTGAGTTCTACTTAAAAATATATATAAGACTCAACATTACTAATATTGAATTCTACCTAAAACTTAACGTCAGTAATATTAAGTTCCAAAACAATGATATATTATACTTCATAATTTAAAAATGTGACTATTTCACTGCAAACAGCCAATTTTCCTGGTACTTGGTAGCTTTTTTTTGGAGAATGTGGTACTTGGTAGTTGGTACATGAAATATCACAAAACTTCCCACTCTTTTATTTTATTATTATTATTATTTAATATGTGGGCGGATTCCTCCCTCTCATGAAGTCATGACATGATGGTCAGCGTCACGCGTGGACTCTTTACTTTTTTATTTATTATTTATTATTATTTTTTGTTTTTCAAAAAGAGAAAGAAAGTAATGACTAAGGAAGGAGTCCACTCCAGGACCAGGTCCAAACAGACCTAATCATCTCACGCATGGTGGATTCATGTCACTATTTGAGGGTTTGGATTGGCAGGCGTCCACGTTTTCCTCTTTTTCTTTTTCTTTTTTTGATCGCACGCGGTTCAAACTTGACAGAGAAGTACTGTAGCAGTACTGTTTATCGCTGTTCACATACTGTTAACGCAATAAAAAATATTAAAAATGAATCCCACAGTACTATTTACACATTTAAAAATTATTTTATTACCGTGTTTTTAGTTTTCAGTTTTTAATTTTCAGTTTCAGCAACAATAAGTTCAATCCAAACGAACCATATATATTCAATGTTTTATTTTATTGCAAAAATTATTTTTCATTTTTTATGACAAGTCATGGATAGGTTAAAAAACCAATGAAAAGTATTGTTCATTTAAAAATAATTGGCCTTTATTTGTAATATTAATTTTAAGTATGTATTCTTCTATATAAAAAAAGATTTATAAATATAGATTTCATTGTAATTGTGGAGGGACGAACCTCTCCCATAGAAAGTATTGTCCACTTTAGATGAAGACCCTCATGGATTTGCTTAATCCCATATCGGAGAGATACGCCTCCTACCTACGACTTATAAGCGCTGGGCTTAAGTGAAGGTGTACCATCGTGTGGGAGGCGTCTTCACCCGATTTGAGGTTGAGCAAATCCGTGAGGGTCTTCACCTAAAGCGGACAATACCTTCTAAGGGAGAGGTTCGTCCATCCATAGTAATGTATTCAAAAAAAGAGAAAATGATCCTGCAGCCCTGGACCTCGCGGTTAAGGTGTCACTGTAGTTACACTTAGGTGAGAAACGCCAACTCTGGTCACCCTTGCCAATTTTTTGATCATAAAAAAAAAAAAAAAAAATAAGTAAATGAGAAAATGTAGGCCGTAGAATCTGAACAATTTTAAACTAGATATGCCTTCTCTCTCTATCTCCCAATCACAAATTTCTACATGGCATTGGAATTGGGTCTTGAATCTTTTCACTTATATGATTTTTCTCTTGTTGTGATTTCTAATATAATTAGCTTTGCAATAATCTTTTATTATCCATTTTTTATTTATTTTAAAAAATAGGAAATATTGCTGCTGTGTTTTGCATGTTGGTAATTTTACCTGTGCACTTCTTGCTCCTAGTAGCTTGCTTTATAGAAAAAGATTTCATGTTAAATTATAGTAACATCTTTATAGGAAAGTTTATTGTAGATTTCTTATTAAGGAGAAATTTTCGTTTTAATGACATTATTTTCATGTGCCATTAAAGTGTTTACGTTGGTTTATATCAAGTTTCACTTTTATTAACTAATTTTCTTGTAGTAAAAAAAACTACAAATTTTAGAAAATATATCAAATTTAGATTTAATTTCTACAATTTGTGCATTTCATCAGAGATTGATTTACAACTTGAGAAGACTTCTTATGGATATTTAGAAATTTGATTTATTTGTAATGGTTCTCTACCTCTTTGAAATTTCACCTAATATGGAGTTGAACTCCAATCTTATCCTTATTTCAAATAATTTTATTTGTAGAAACAAGAAAAATTTTACTATTCATAGTCTAATTGGAAAAATCTTAACAATATTCATAAATAATTTTGGGACGATTACATCAGTATTAACAAGTCTAGGACTGTTCAATTTCTTGCCCTTGAATTTTAAAAGTAAGAAGAGTAGAAGACACAACCACTAAAAAAAAAAAAAAAAACCAGCACCAAACCTAGCTAAAAGTCCTATGGGAATTGAGAGTTAGACACTTGATTTGTGGAATTTAATAACCATATGTTGCTTTGGTGTTTTACATTAACTAGTTGGAATGGATCTATTTCTTTTGAATATTATGAGGTAATCTACGATAAAGTGAGATTCATCTCAACCATTGAATCTATATGATAATCGCTGAGATCGTGATCCACCATAAAAAGAGATACCGATTCTTCTTCTTTTTAATCAAAGGATACGATTTCTTTTTCTTTTTCTTTTTTTATAAAGAAAAAGGGATACGATTTTTTTTGATACAAGATAAAAATTCTACTATAGATTAATATAAGCGTATATGTGTGTGAAGTTTCCTTCTGGAGATTTGAACCTTGGCCCTTGCTCCCCACACCCCACAAACACTTATACTTGTGGGGATACGATTTTTCTAAATGCATAATCATGGATATCAATTTTTGTTTTTGTTTTGCAAACCAATTGTGTATTGGAATAATAATATCCACTCATGCCTGAGCTTATCCAATTGTTGATGTCGTGGTTATAATGTTATATACAATAATGGACCTCATCTTTGATAATATTAATTTTTTCAATTTCTGGATTCCGATATTTCTGGTCAAAATTTTAATTAATAACATCAAGTTCAAGTAGCCAATAATTCAATCTGATGATAATGACTATGGTGACGATGAATTAAGACACACAATCATAGTCTTCATTTGGAGGAAACTTTCTCATTAGAAAAATATTGCTGGGTCTCTTGAAATTTTAGCTAGTGTTGTGATTCTATTTTTCTATGGTTTGATAATTGGCATTTTGAAGGGCCTTTATACCAGCAGTATGGGCACAGAGTGATGTATGATAGTAATGATACTGGTAGTCAGTTTAATGCTATTTTTTGTTCATATAAAAAAAAAGTTTTCTAGTATGATTTTAATAAATTAGGCTAGCATATTCAAATTAAAATTTCTAGCTAGTATGATAATGACAATGGTTACTTTCGAATATTGTTGGGCTTGGCCTCCAACAATGTTAGGATAGTATGCTTGTTAAATTCATATTTCTGATGAGGATTATTTAGTGGTGTGGCTACTGGCTACTTGCTGTTAATAGAAATTTCAAATTTTAATTGATATGATACATGAGAAACTTAGAGCTGAAATGGAAATGATTAAATCAATTGTGCGAGATGTTAGATTGATGGAAAAATTATGACTATATATTGTAGTTTGACTGGAACTTGATGGGCAGTGTGTAAATTGAATGCCGTGTACTACACCAGGTAAATTGAAGGCTTTAGTCTTTAGATTGTTAAACTACTTGACACGTGTCTTTTGTGATGGCGAGAATTAAATTTTTACTATAACAGTAACAGTTAAAGAAGAAATTCAGAATTTTATCTCATAGAAGAATTTTTTGATATTTTTGGAAGACCCTATTGAATAGGCTGATCAATTGGTTTATGTATTTTATTCGTAGTTGGTGTTTTGAATGTTGTCTTTCTTTGTTTGTTCTATAATTGTGGTTTTATCAATGTTGATTAGTGTTTCTGATTGCTTGTAGTTTGAAGATTTTTGCGTGTTCTAATGGTGGTTTTGGTTCAATAAAATCAAATTCATCCAAAAAGGAAAGTGATGTGAAACTAAAATTACAAGTAAAGACCAGCTATTATATGTCAGTTTTCGAAGCATAATATAATTAATAATTAATAATGCCTTCCCAAGTAGCAATCCCATGCTATATAATGAAGTGCGTAGTGCTTACTATTATAATATATTGAAACTTCAATGAACTCTCCTATGTTTTCATTTCAATGGCTTCCTTTTGTCTTACTTATTTTCTTATCCTGTGTCTCTGCAACACTAATAAATATTCCCAGGTTAAGTCCAATTGGAGGAAAATTTCTACACGATCTTGAAACAGTATCTGCATCTATTTCGGATGACTTACAAACATTTTACTTTGACCAAACACTTGATCACTTCAACTATAGGCCAGAAAGCTACACAACTTTTCAGCAAAGATATGTGATCAACTCTAAGTACTGGGGAGGTGCAACTAGAAACGCACCAATTCTTGCTTATTTTGGAGCAGAAGCACCTTTGGATGGTGACCTTTCTGCTATTGGTTTTCTTGCTGATAACGCCCAGCAGTTTCAGGCTCTCATACTATATATAGAGGTATAAATGAAATGTTAATCAGACACATGAACACACACACAATCAATATTCTTCTCTCCCTCGCTTCCTTGTGTAATTTATTGCTGAAAAATTGTAATGAGAGCCATAATTAATTTAGAGAAGAGATGATGAATCGTATAGGCCAAAATCATAAACTCAAACAATTTATATTTTAGCTTTTCCTTCAGAAATATAGAATAACAGAAAAGAATAGACGTGACTGACTCTGATTAGTTCATTGAGGATCAATACTCAAAATACAAAAATTTTGAGACTAAAGGCTTAGTTTTTCTTGTTGTTATTGTTGTTTTTATTAACCGAGTATAATCAGCATGCATGTTTTACTGACTATCTAAAACTTCAAATTCTGCAATTTGGTTATTAACCAAAACTTTAAATTGGAAATCGTTACTTGTTTTCATCAGCATCGATATTATGGGAACTCAATACCTTTTGGATCAAGGGAAGAAGCACTTAGAAATGCAAGCACTCTTGGGTACTTCAACTCAGCCCAAGCTATAGCAGATTATGCAGAAATCATTACACATGTAAAGGAAATACTACATGCCAATGATTCTCCAGTAATTGTCATTGGAGGATCATACGGAGGAAGTAAGTGATGAAGTTGCTTCTATTTTGATTGAAAGGTTGCGAAGTAAACTCTAATAGGATGGTATGTGTACATAATTTTTTCTTCATTTCTTCAGTGTTAGCTTCATGGTTTCGGCTAAAATATCCCCATGTTGCCCTTGGTGCCTTGGCCTCCTCGGCTCCAATCCTTTACTTTGATGATATTACGCCACAAAATGGATATTTTTCTGTTGTCAGCAAGGATTTTAAGGTAATAGATTGAATATTTTTAGTTTCTTCTATGGGAAAATTACATAAAAAAGGCCTTTAAGTTTATAAAATATTTCAGATTAGGCCCAAGATTTTAATTTTGTCAATTAAAATTCCAAATTTATGAAATCGTTTCAATTTGAAGCATCTTTCCATCCCTATTATTCATTTCTTTTATTATGGGTAGTAATTGAACAAAGAAAAGTGGGAAACCATTGTTTAAACTTTATATTTCACCTATAAGCATGTTTATAAATCAATTTGACAACCATTGAACACAAAGTATAGAGAGAGAAAATTATTGTTTAGAGAGAGAAAGCTTTATTTAGAGTGAGAAAACTATTAACAGAAAATCGAAAACTGATTTTAGATGGAAGCATAATATTTTATCAATAGTTTCCCCGTTTTTTCTCTATTGTATTACTTCCTAGAATAACATAAATGAATGAAATAGATGAACAATGGCTTCAAATTGAAGTAGTTGTATACGTTTGAGAATTTAATTGACAACATTAAAAACTTATGAACTAATCTGAATTTGGGTATAAAATATGGCATTTTTATGTAACTTTCCCTCCTCATTTTCCTGTTCATTTTAACGAATTTAAAAGTTGTCACGCTCGAGTGGTGCAGGAAGCTAGTGAGACTTGCTACCAAACTATACAAAAGTCATGGTCTGAAATAGATAAAGCCACATCTCAGCCTAGTGGTCTTTCAAACCTTAGCGAGGAATTCAAGACTTGTAGGTACATGCACATAGATATCCTTTGCCGTAAACTTGTTAGAATCAATTAAGTTAGACAAGAATAATAATTAATGGGAAATGTTAACTAGTGCTGTTGGGGCATTGTATAAGAATCCATTAACATAACCCATAATTAATTATGTTGTTCTAAAAAAAAAATAATAATTACGTAATTAATCCTTTGTTTCTATTTTAGACCCCTAAGCAAATCTTCGGAGCTCAAGAATTACTTGGAGTCTGTGTATTACACTGCAGCCCAATATAATCATCCTCCAGATTATCCGGTTACTGTTGTTTGCGGTGGCATAGATGGAGCTCCTTCTGACGCTAGTATTCTTGAAAAAATATTTGCTGGTCTTATTGCTTATAGAGGAATTAGATCATGCTATGTTAATGAACCTAGAAATATATCTGAAACAACTGTGGGATGGAGATGGCAGGTAAATGATGCATCTATTTATTTTTTATCACTAATCATAACATTAATGACAAAGAGAAGATAACATATGGAACAAGGTACACACCTTGTATAATTGTATATTATGAATAATTACCATTTAAATATGATTACTTGGAGTATTACTATTTTTTTTTGAGAGGAGAGGGGGATTGGGTCAAGCCCATGACATAAAAGACAAGGAGGGGTAAGTGACATTGGGCTAGAGGCCCATTGGTGACTTTAATTGTTTCAAGCATGGACGAGAGCGTAAATGACCAAGTTGACACGGATTCTTGTTACTTGTTAAGAATTTTAAGATAATGAAAAAGCATTTAGTTTTTATTTTTTGAAATTAACCAATATGATTTTATTATTATTATTATTATTATTTGGTTTTTTTTTTCCTCCTTACAATAAGTGAGAGTGGTGGATTCAAATCCAAATTCTCCTTATTGAGAGAATCAGATAATATAATACTATATAGCTATAAGGTTCTAAGCTAATATAAGTTATCTCTACAATGTATACTAATGGAGAGTTTCATGAATTGTGCCAGCCAGTTATGTACAAAGCTCGAATTTTTCTTAACATTTGCATGGTTTGTACTCATACAAGTTGCACACTATGCGACATGAGTTTACTTTAAAATAAAGAGTAAAACTGTGATAATTATTTTTGTCTACTTAAGTTTTTGGTATAAATAGTGTGGGGGGAGAAAGCCCAACCCAACGTATTGGGCCCAAGGCCCTATATGAGGAATACTGTTCGTCCGAGGAGACCAAGATACTCAATCAGAGGCCCATGTGAAAGGAGAATGTCTGGAGATGAGTACGTGCACTGTCCGAGGAGATGTCCATATGTCCGAGAAGCCCGATACCCTCGGATCCGACGAGGTTTTTGCCCGACACGTGTATGGGAGGTTCAAGCGATCTGTTTGACAAGTGTTAAGGGAGAAAGGGGGCCTCGGACACACAAGAAGGTAATAAGAACAGAGAAATATCAAGGAGACAGACTTCAACCACCGCATTTAATGCACTGCACCTACCCTCCTGGCCGCATTTATGTGGAGAAGACCCCTGAACAGTGCATCCTCAGCTACCGCCACTCAGACAGGGCTAAAGGGGGAGTGTGATGGGACATGCACTCAAGTGGGCGCCCAGATGATGAACAAGTGGACGGTGAAGATGTAGAAAGGCAGTACTATATAAGAGAGAGGGGTCTCTGATAGAGGGGGATCGAAAAGGAAGAGGGAGAGAAGAGTATATTATTTTACTGTAGCTCCAACAATTGTAACCTAAGTTCATCAATGAAAATCACCTCCTCGGACGAGACATTCACAACTGTCCGAGCACATATTAATTCAAATCTTCCTGTCATCATTGCCGTTTAATACTGTTATTTTCATTATTAGCCTAGCTCTTTCACCCACTCTCTACAAATTTATTGTTTTGGGTTCAGTGGGCTCCAAATCCACACCTTCTTGGGCTTGGGCTGCAGAATCTGACCCTACAATTGGCGCCGTCTGTGGGAAGAGCTTGTGCAAGAGTGAAAACAACAGTTGATAATGGCAGAACAAGGTGAACAACAAGCAGAGTCCAGGGCATCCCAACACGTGGACCATTTTGTCAATTTAGAGAGGAGACAAAATCGTGAGGGCAGTGTACACACTGTGCGCCTTAGCCAGAGCCAATCACAGAGCGGAAGTCACATGTCCCATGCAGAGAAGAACCGTGACTTACAATTGGAAGTGGAAAAACTAAAGAGGGAGTTGCGACACGCAAAGAGGAAGCGGGCTTCCTCGTACTTTGAAGATGATCTTGATGACGAGCAGGACGTCTCTTATCAACGCAAGTCCAAGACACCAGCTAGCGAGTCCTACACCTATGTAGAGGAGTCTCATCGTAAAAGGGAGCGTAGGAGCCCATCACGCGAGGACGTGGAGAACGATGCCATGAACAGGGCTCTAAACCAGATATCTAGATCACCCTTCACGCGCAGGATAGAGGAGGCCAGACTCCCTCGGTGCTTTAACCAGCCAACGTTCACCGTCTACAATGGTAAAACTGACCCCGTGGAGCATGTGAGTCATTTTAACCAGAGGATGGCTGTCTACTCCAGAGATGAAGCTCTGATGTGCAAGGTTTTTCCTTCCAGTCTTGGGCCCGTTGCTATGAGGTGGTTTGATGGTTTGAAGGCAGGCTCCATCAACTCCTTCAAAGAGCTCACTCAGGCATTCGGCTCCCGTTTTGTTACGTGCCGAAGAGTGGCCAGGCCTCTCTCTTCACTGCTATCCTTGTCCATGCAGGAAGGCGAGTCCTTGAAGGCATATTCAGACAGATACTGGGAGGTGTTCAATGAGGTGGAGGGCAACAACGATGCAATGGCCCTCAGCACGTTCAAGCTCGGCCTTCCTACTGACCACGGTTTGAGGGCATCCCTATCTGGCAAACCAGTCACAAACGTGCGTCAACTAATGGACCGCATAGAGAAGTATAAGAGGGTTGAAGAAGATCAGCAGCAGGGCAAGGGAAATGATAAGATTATCCCTCAGGAGAGGAGAGATTCGCGGTCGGACCGGTACAATTACAATAAACCGCGGAGGGATTTTGCCGGACAATCAGGATCGATGAATCCTCAGTCGGTCAACACCGTGTTCAAAGAGCCAGTGCATCAGGTCCCGGAAAAATTTAAGAATGAATCATTCTTCAGGTGGCCGAACAAGATGGTAGGAAACCCCGAGAGACGCAACCACAATCTCTACTGCCAGTACCATCAAGACCATGGGCATACCACGGAAGATTGTAGGAGTCTGTGGGATCACCTGGACCAGTTGGTTCGCGATGGTAAACTGAAACATCTTCTGCACCCCTCCAGCGGCCGAGGGCAGACAGGCTCGGGGCCACGCAGGGACGACCCCTCAAAGCCGCCGCTTGGGACTATAAACGTCGTCTTCGCTGCGCTGGGGAGAACAGGGTCCTGGCCTTTGAAAGTTATGTCAGTAGGCCGACCACCCGTAGGGGAGTCGAGCCGAGGACCGAAGAGAGCTAGGTCTGGTGCCCCGCTGGTTATGGGATTCTCGGACGAGGACATGATCGGCACCATCCAGCCCCATGATGATGCACTAGTCATCACCCTCAGAATAGGAGGGTACGATGTAAAGAGGGTGATGGTGGACCAGGGCAGTGCCGTGGAGATAATGTACCCGGACCTCTACAAGGGGCTAGGCCTAAAACCCCAGGACTTGACGCCGTACGATTCCCCCCTATTCACCTTTGAAGGAAGGCCTGTCATCCCGAAAGGCCGGATACGCTTACCTGTGCAGTCCGGCTCCGAGGTGGTGGAGCTGGATTTTATCGTCGTGGATGCATATTCGCCCTACACGGCACTCGTAGGCAGACCTTGGATTCACGCACTTGGGGCTGTCCCCTCTACTTTGCACCAGAAGGTCAAATATCCATCAGGTGGACAGATACATGAGATCCGAGGAGACCAGTCTGTTGCTAGACAGTGCTTGGTAGCCGCCATTCAGCATGAGGCCCAGCCGAGTCCTCGGACGTGGCTGGGAGGGATTTATAGCAACTACAGTCTCGGGGAGTGCCTTCTGAAGAATCGGATGAAAGCACTCGGTGTGAGGATCTGACGAAAGTGATCATTGGAGATGATCCTGACAGGTTCTTTCAAGTCGGATCTCAGCTGCCTCTTCAAGAGAAGGAGGAGCTGATAGAGTTCCTCAAGCAAAATCTCGACGTGTTTGCCTGGAGTGCTTACGAGGCCCCAGGGGTGGACCCGGAGTTTATATGCCATCACTTGAAGGTGAATCCACTGGTCACCCCCAAGCAGCAACCTATTCGGCGCCCATCCAAGGAACATGCCGACGCAGTGAGAGACGAGGTGGCGAAACTCAAAGCAGCTGGGGCTATCAAAGAGGTTTTTTATCCCGAATGGTTAGCGAATACCGTGGTGGTAAAGAAGAAGAGTGGGAAGTGGCGAGTATGCGTTGACTTCACGGATCTGAATAGGGCATGCCCCAAAGACCCGTTCCCTATGCCGAAAATCGATCAGCTGGTTGATGCCACTGTCGGTCACCCTCGGATGAGCTTCCTAGACGCCTTCCAAGGCTACCACCAGATACCATTAGCCCTGGAGGACCAGAAGAAAACCGCTTTCGTCACTCCTATTGGTAACTACCACTATAAAGTGATGCCGTTTGGCTTAAAGAACGCAGGAGCTACCTACCAGAGGATGATGACGAGGATGTTCGAGCCACAGCTGGGCAAGAATATCGAGATTTACATAGATGACATGGTGGTGAAGAGCAAAGTTATAGCCGAGCATGTGAAAGACCTTGAAAGTACCTTTGAGATTCTACGGAAATACAAGCTACGACTAAATGCCTCTAAGTGCTCGTTTGGGGTAGGGTCCGGCAAGTTCTTGGGATACATGGTCACCCACAGAGGAATTGAGGTCAACCCCGACCAGATAAAGGCCATCAACAACCTCCGAGCTCCTCGGAATCCCAAGGAAGTTCAAAAACTGACCGGAATGACTGCCGCCCTCAATCGGTTCATTTCTAGATCAGCAGACAGGTGTCGGCCCTTTTTCTCTCTGCTCAACAAGTGGAAGGGATTCGAATGGACTGAGGAATGTGCTTTGGCGTTCCAGCAACTCAAGGATTATCTTTCTCGGCCACCAATCATGTCCAGTTCTGAGCCAGACGAGGTACTGTTCGCCTACATCGCTGTAGCTCCCTATGCGGTGAGCCTGGTGTTGATACGGTCAGACTCTGGTGTACAAAGGCCCGTCTATTACGTAAGTAAGTCGCTGCATGAGGCTGAGATTCGTTACTTGCCACTGGAGAAGGCTATCTTAGCAGTAGTGCTTGGCACACGGAAGCTACCTCACTACTCCCAAGCCCACACGGTGATCGTTCTCACACAACTCCCACTCAAAGCTATACTCCGAAGTGCTGATTACACTGGTCGGATTGCCAAGTGGGGTACAATCTTAGGGGCTTTCGATATAAGATATATGCCCCGCACATCGGTCAAGGGACAGGTCCTCGCAGATTTGGTGGCTGAGTTCACGGAGCCCCAGCTAGAAGAGGTAAAGCCCACGTCGGGCATGGATGAAAAATCAGTTGGCATGATCTCTCAACAGAATCCCTCCCATTGGGAAGTGTACGTCGATGGCGCGGCAAACCAAAGAGGTTCTGGAGTTGGGCTGTTATTGATATCCCCCGAGAAAATCATTATCGAGAAATCGTTAAGGCTGGACTTCTCGGCAACAAATAATGAAGCGGAGTATGAGGCCCTACTGATGGGGATGACTATGGTCCGTAGAATGGGTGGGAAGTCCGTGGAGTTGTTCTCGGACTCAAGATTGGTAGTAGGTCAAGTACAAGGCGAGTTCGAGGCAAAGGACGAAAGAATGCAGGGATACTTGGGTCGTGTTAAACATCTGCAATCAGAGTTCGAATTTTTCAGTTTGCTGCACATCCCCAGGAATGGCAACTCACATGCTGACTCCTTGGCCACGCTTGCCACCTCTTCGGCACACGACCTGCCGAGGGTCATCCTCGTCGAGGACCTGCACCGGCCTACAGAGACGAAGTCAGGAGGGGTCCAGGTTCACCAGATCAGGGCCGGGCCGTGTTGGATGGACCCTTTAATCAAATTTATCAAAGAAGATATATTGCCTGAAGAGAAGGGGGAAGCCGATAAAGTTCGGAGGAAGGCGACTAAGTTCTAGTTGTCCGAAGACCAGAAACTATACAAACGCTCCTATTCAGGACCATATTTGTTATGCGTGCATCCCGAGGCGACTGAGGCACTGCTAGAAGAGCTGCACGAAGGAATCTGTGGAAGCCACACTGGAGGTAGGTCCTTGGCTCACCGAGCCCTCACCCAAGGCTATTGGTGGCCTAACATGCAGAAGGAGGCACACGAATACGTCAAGAAGTGCGATCAATGTCAGCGCTTCGCTCCAAACATTCACCAGCCAGGGGGAAATCTTAATCCACTATCTAGCCCATGGCCCTTTGCCCAATGGGGCTTGGATATTGTGGGACCCTTCCCCAAAGCTGCAGGAAACAAGAAGTACCTCCTGGTCGGAACAGACTATTTCACCAAGTGGGTTGAAGCTGAGCCACTAGCCAATATCAGAGACGTTGATGTGCAAAAGTTCGTGTGGAAGAATATTGTCACACGGTTTGGAGTTCCTCACACCCTCATCTCGGACAACGGTTTACAGTTCGACAGCAAGGCATTCAGGAATTACTGCAGTGAGCTGGGAATTACGAACAGATACTCCACTCCAGCCTATCCCCAGGGAAACGGCCAAGCAGAAGCTTCCAACAAGGTCATACTGAACGGCTTAAAGAAGAGGCTAGATGATGCAAAGGGCAAATGGGTAGAAGAGTTGCCACATGTGCTTTGGGCTTACAGAACTACGCCCCGCAGGTCTACTGGAGAGACCCCCTTCTCGATGACCTATGGGGCTGAAGCTGTCATTCCTCTGGAAACAGGGTTCCCAACACTTAGAACCAGCTCGTTTAGTCCGACCGGCAACAACGAGCAACTAGAGAAGAGTTTGGACCTTATTGAGGAAAGAAGAGAGAATGCAATGGTTCGGCTGGCACACTACCAACAAAAGCTCAGACAAGGCTACGACGCTAACGTGAAGCTGAGGCCTTTAGAGCCTGGTGATCTGGTGCTGAGGAAAGTTGTGGGCACCGCGAAGAACCCAGCTTGGGGAAAATTAGGACCCAATTGGGAAGGACCATATCGTATCACTTCAGGCGCTGGCATTGGAGCATATTTCTTAGAAGACCTGGATAGTCATGTAATCCCTCGCCCTTGGAATGTAAATAACCTCAAGAGGTACTTCTATTAATCAAGTCTTCTCTTCAATTGATATACCAATTCGTTGCGTAAAGTTTTCTCTCAAGTGTTTAAACTTAGATCCAATCATGCTTGTAGTCCTCGGACCAGATGATTAGGGTTAGTTAACACTCATTCGCCACCAGCTTAAGTGTTTAAACTTAAATCCAATCATGCCTGTAGTCCTCGGACCAGATGATTAGGGTTAGTTAACACCGTTAGCTCAAGTGTTTAAACTTAAATCCAATCATGCCTGTAGTCCTCGGACCAGATGATTTGGGTTAGTTAGCACTCAGTTACAGTTCTATAGTGTTTAAACTTAAATCCAATCATGCCTGTAGTCCTCGGACCAGATGATTTGGGTTAGTTAGCACTCAGTTACAGTTCTATAGTGTTTAAACTTAAATCCAATCATGCCTGTAGTCCTCGGACCAGATGATTTGGGTTAGTTAGCACTCGGTTACAGTTCTATAGTGTTTAAACTTAAATCCAATCATGCCTGTAGTCCTCGGACCAGATGATTTGGGTTAGTTAGCACTCGGTTACAGTTCTATAGTGTTTAAACTTAAATCCAATCATGCTTGTAGTCCTCGGACCAGATGATTTGGGTTAGTTAGCACTCAGTTACGGTTCTATAGTGTTTAAACTTAAATCCAGTCATGCCTGAAGTCCTCGGACCAGATGACTAGGGTTAGTTAACATTCCGGTGCGGTTTGTGTTTAAACTTAAATCCAGTCATGCCTGCAGTCCTCGGACCAGATGACTAGGGTTAGTTAACACTTGAGTACATTCGAATCCTATAATCCTTGAACCAAACGACAGGTTAGTCAATACCCCCACGCGGCCAGTGTCACTGGGGCTTAGTGCTAAAACCCCTAATCGCGTTTAAATTGATTCTAATTTATAAATGTCTCCCTTAGTTGTGTTTAGTTTGAAGCCGAGGAATAATAACTTGTGTTTAACTTGGAAAGACATGCAACTCATCAATAACTCTTGGTTGGCCTATCCTTTTCAATATTAATTTTGGTTACTTACACCATAAGTATGATGTATCAAGCAGATTTATTTGCATTATTTGGTTATAAGTGCAATGTACAGTTGTATGTGACAGTAGTAACTAGTAAGACATGTATTTAAAACATCATAGACAAATGAGAATCTATTCCATAAATAAAAGGATAGTTTACAATTCTTCGGATAAAACAAAAGAGAGCACAGGTGCAAAAGTGAAAGCCCTATACATCTATTCTTTTGCTGGAGGGGGCACGGGGTCCGCAGCCTGGCTTATCCGAGCAGTTGCTTCAGGGGCTTGGTCCTTGGGCTCAGAAGGAATTTTCTCTTCGCCTGAACCTTGGCCTTTCTCTTTGGCTGGTTCAACTGGCTTATCCTTGCCGCCTGGCTGACCAGTTTCCTTGCTTGCACCAAGAGTGAGTGGAGGAGCATGGCTGACCAAGATTGGCTCCGAAGCCTCTGGAAGCTGTGGAACAGGAGGGAGATCAGTTCCTGGGAGCTCTCGGATATCAGGATCATAGTATACGCTCCCAGGCAGCCTCAGCTCCGAGTCGGCAGGGACTCCAGCTGCATCCAGGGCTTTGCCCCAACTTATGTCGCAGTAATCTCGGCTGACCGAGGCAAACTGCTCTAGAAGCTGGGACGTGGCCGTCTCTACCCCCAGCTGGTAAGCTGCCTTCTTTTCAGCCTCAACCGCCTCCTGGGCCAACTGGGCTTTCTCCTCGGCATATCGGGCGTTGTCTTTGGCTTTTCGGAGTTCATCCCTTAGCCCGTTTACCAGCTCCCTCTCGGTCTTCAGATTGGCCTCTGCCGCCTTTAGCAACTTACGCTGATCCTCAGCCTGCTTTTCAGCATTCTTTATCCCAGCGTCAAGGCTTTTCTTCTGGCTGGTCATCTCCGCGAGTTCCCCGGACAGACGGGCATAATCGTCCTTCATTTGGCCCAGAGATTTCTCCGCCTCGTCTCGGGAGCAGAACGCCGCCTGGGTTTCAAGGCGGTTCTTCTTGTCCCACTCCTCGGCTACGTAAATCTGCTGAGTGACCTGCATGATGGAAACTCTAAATGTCAAACGCAGAAGAATAGGAAAAGCAAAAATCAGTGATTCAACTAATCAGATTGAGGTTACTTACGATGGCTAAATCCCTCTTGAGGGATCGAAAGAGCTCCGGCTGATTGAAACGCCTGAAGGACTCCATGTCGTGAGGGAGGAGAAGTGGTTGCTGCAGGGCCTCAGCAACGTAGCCGGCCCTCCCTCCATCATAATTCCTGAGGGAGGTCTCCCAGAGGATTAGAGCGCCCTCCAACTCCAATTTTGGAGACCAGATCCGTGGTCCCCCTCCTCCTCAGCGCACATCTGCCATTGTGCCCTCGTCTCGGCTTTCAGTAGACGGAGCCCTGCGAGTTCGGTTGTCCTGTGCCACCTTTTGCTGCTTGGCCCCCTTGGTTGGTGGCACCTGTTTTTCCCCAACCTCAGTGTGGGGTCTCTTCTTCTACAGGTTTGGCATGGGTTTCAAGTTTGGGTCAGGGATCTGGATAGGCACCGGAGGAAGTGTCACCACTGTTTTAGATGTCCCAGCATCTTTCGGGTCGGACTTTTTGCCTCTACCCTTCATCAAATTCCTCAGATCCATATCGTCGTTCGAGGAGTCTTCTAAATGAGTGGCTAACAAATTAAGATGGGCGCCTGACTGCTCGTAGGCTTCTTCCTCGGCGTCTGAGATCTCTACCACCTGGTTTACTCTTGAAGCTTCTCCCTCAAACTGAAATCCGTCTATTTGTTCTTCTAGCGAGGAAGTGGAAGAGCCAGCCCCCTCACCTTCAATCCCTTGTCCGAGGGGAACTTGCTGGAGTGGTTGGATAAGGGGAGGTGCAGCCCGAGGAATTGGACGGGGTACAGGTTCAAGATCGTCTGGCGCCAAGAAGCCCTTCCGACCAACGTCAATACGCGCAAGGCGATGGTCTCCTTGGACGATTGCGTTGCCGACCGGTTGAAAGCCCTTTGGCTTCCCTTTATATCCAAGAATAAGGGGAGCAGATCGTAGTTGTCCGTCCTCGCTCACGAAGATCTCCGACCTTAAAAGGTAGTTGAGGGCATTAACATTCGTTAGGCTGAGCCGAGGAGAAACTTGTCTCTTATCTGTTGCAAGTAAAAAAAAAATGGTTAGAAGCTCAGAAATAGTGACCGAAGAGAAATCAAAGACAGTTAAAAGACGGGAGCCCTAAGCCTATGGTCAGTGCGCCTAAATCTACATGTCACACCTGGCTTCCCATGCTTGGTTGGGCAACCAGGGCCGTTGCGCCAGGCGCCCGAGACGATCACATAGTCGTCTTTCATCCCTTTGTTGGATTTGGGAAGGCAGGAAATGAGCCTGACAACATCCGACCGGGATTTTAAGTAGTACCCAGCATCTTGCTGGCTATGGCATTCGTACATATGTACCACGTCAAGCCAGGTGAGTCCCAACCCCATATGACGCTCAAGGTCCTCAATCGCTCCTAGGATCCTAAACATATTGGGCGCGCACTGCCAGGGAGTAAGCCTATGGTTTCGAAGGTAATTGGCGGTGATGGGGCCCATGGGGATTGTCATTCCCCCTTCTTTGAAGGCGATGAGGGGGATAACCACCTCTCTCGTCTGCCGGTCTGTTAGTATTTTTTCTGGGGGGCAATACCTCACACCCACGTTAGGGGGTATGCGGTACGCGGTCCTAAACGCCTCTATTTGCTCAGGGCTATCCATCATGTACTCGAGTTTTCCCATGGTGCTTAAGTGAAACGGCTGGCCGAAGAGAAAACTAAAAGATTCGGTGGGCGACGACTTACAAAGGCTAGACCAGAGAAGTGATTGCAGGCTCGTAGGAGGACTCGTGAGGATTCTGAGTAAGATTGGTACCGGCGACTGAGAGATTCGGACGGAGAGATTTGGACGGAGTGGCGCGTCTGTTCTTGCTGGAGCGTCTGAAGATTTGCAAAGTGAGGAAGAAATGACTTCCTCTGAAGCTTTATACGGGGTCAAGCGAAGGGTCAGGGGCACTCCCGCCCAAATCCTGAAGAAAAACCATAGCCATTGGATCAATCAGCCACCGTTGGATGCGAAGGACGAAACGTCACCTGGTGCAGTTAATGCAACGCTTTGGGAATATGGAAACCGCAGCGGCATTAATGAGGCGTCCGTTCCCACGTTTACACACGTGCCAGCTCGGTTGTGCGTGTTTCCAAGTTTTTGCTCCGTGGCAAGTCAAAATCCTACTTTTTCTCCTCGGATGCGAGGGAAAAACTACAATTTCGAGGGGCTAATGTGGGGGGAGAAAGCCCAACCCAACGTATTGGGCCCAAGGCCCTATATGAGGAATACTGTTCGTCCGAGGAGACCAAGATACTCAATCAGAGGCCCATGTGAAAGGAGAATGTCTGGAGATGAGTACGTGCACTGTCCGAGGAGATGTCCATATGTCCGAGAAGCCCGATACCCTCGGATCCGACGAGGTTTTTGCCCGACACGTGTATGGGAGGTTCAAGCGATCTGTTTGACAAGTGTTAAGGGAGAAAGGGGGGCCTCGGACACACAAGAAGGTAATAAGAACAGAGAAATATCAAGGAGACAGACTTCAACCACCGCATTTAATGCACTGCACCTACCCTCCTGGCCGCATTTATGTGGAGAAGACCCCTGAACAGTGCATCCTCAGCTACCGCCACTCAGACAGGGCTAAAGGGGGAGTGTGATGGGACATGCACTCAAGTGGGCACCCAGATGATGAACAAGTGGACGGTGAAGATGTAGAAAGGCAGTACTATATAAGAGAGAGGGGTCTCTGATAGAAGGGGATCGAAAAAGAAGAGAGAGAGAAGAGTATATTATTTTACTGTAGCTCCAACAATTGTAACCTAAGTTCATCAATGAAAATCACCTCCTCGGACGAGACATTCACAACTGTCCGAGCACATATTAATTCAAATCTTCCTGTCATCATTGCCGTTTAATACTGTTATTTTCATTATTAGCCTAGCTCTTTCACCCACTCTCTACAAATTTATTGTTTTGGGTTCAGTGGGCTCCAAATCCACACCTTCTTGGGCTTGGGCTGCAGAATCTGACCCTACAAATAGTAATTTATCAATAATTATAAAAAAAGAAAAGAATGCAAGTTGTATCCAAGCTATTATGACTCATGCATATTATCTAAGAGCTTTAATGATTTTTGATTACTATTTCTAACCATCTACAAGTATTTCGTAATCAACGTAGGACCTTCAACTTGCAAGTGTTTTATTAAGTGGGGTATTATCATTTATCACTCATGCTTATCCAAGAACTTTAAATTTCTGATAAGTATTTATAACAATCAACAAGTATTTCATAATCAACGTAGGACCTCCAACTTCCAAGTGTCCCAAGACACAAGAAGAAATTTTTTTAGTATTCAGACACAAGAAGAAATTGAATGTAAGTTATATCCAATAAATAAGTAAAACTTAGGTACAATAAATTACATGTTTTTGAAAAGAGAAAACATGTACCTAAGTTTTACCCTATACCTTATTTATATATTTAACAGTCCTTCCCTTGGCATGAAATTTGATATTGCCACTGAAAAATTGTACTTAAATTTTTATTTTTTATTTTTAATTTTAGTTTATGTGAAAATGATTGGTTTTGTGCATTTAGACATGTAGTGAGATGGTGATACCAATAGGCCGTGGCAATGATACCATGTTTGAACCGGATCCTTTTATCCTAAGCAGCTACATCGAGCAGTGCAAGAGCATCTACGGTGTCCCACCTCGGCCTCATTGGGTCACTTCTTATTATGGAGGCCATGTACGCATTCTTACATATCTTCACAAACTATCAATTTCCAGAGCACTTGTAGAAGTACTTTATTATGCAAATATTTTGTTGTTTGCCATGTTGTTTTCACAACTAATACTAAAACAAACATTTCTGAAACTTTATGGCATATTCCAGGATATCAAACTGATTCTCCACAAGTTTGGAAGCAACATCATATTCTCCAATGGGCTGAGAGATCCATACAGTACTGGCGGGTAACTAGATAATCAAACAATTACCACCACACAAACTTTTTAGGTTTACTTGATCGGCTATAACAACTTTCTATTTTTGATTCCAGGGTCTTGGACAACATATCAGACACTATTGTTGCAGTTAGTACAGTTAATGGTATGTGCTCAACTCATTTATTTAGTTTATTGATGCCATTTAATGGGATACATTATGTCTAGAAGTAGACTAATTGGGTGTCCATAAGCATTTGAGAAATGCTCAATAATGTTTAAACTTGAGGAGATTTCTTAGCTTTTGGCCACGAATATTTCAAAGAGAAGAAAATCATAGCTGAGTTCATACTCAAATCAATTTTCAATTTGCAGGATCTCATTGCTTGGATATACTCTTTGCAAAGGAAAGTGATCCAGAGTGGTTGGTCATGCAGCGAAAGGTTGAGGTTAGGATCATCGAACAATGGATCACCAAGTACTATGCTGATCTTCTTGCCTACAAGAAATAAATTGAAGTCACACCAAAGATGAAAGAAGCAATAAACGTTGTGCAGATTAAAACCTTCATATGTGTGCATGCGTCTATGCATTGCAATAAAACATTATGTAATCCGTTACATAATTTTTTTTTTTTTGGTTGTTTATGTTAGAAATATTGAATAATTGTATTGTATTTCTCAGTGAACGAATATACATGAGTGCCTTTATATAGGAGGCATATGAGTGCAGTACAAGTTAGAGTGTAGTACAAGAATGTGTGCTATACAAGTAATCTAGTTTGGGCCTAAAGCCCACAACTCTATAATACACGTTAATAGTTTAAACAAAAAACAATTATGTAGTATGGGAAATTATTATGTAGTTCCGGAGTAAAAGGTCAGCAGACTGACCTTGTACTCCCAGCCAATAGGAGCATGCCAGCACATAATAACTTGCTTACCTCAGCAGGACTGCCAGCTCAGGTGCTCTGTTAATTTCTGTTAACGTTTGGAAATTTTTAGTTTCACTTTTAATTTTAAAAAAAAACTACTGCCAGCTGGGATGCCATGTCAACATAACTTAAAAAAAAAAAAAAAAAAAAAAACCCAAACATTCAAAATTAAAAAACGCATTTCACTGCAATTACTTCCCACATTCAAAAGGGAATTAGATATTACCCTGTGATTTTTGGATTTGGATCTTCCTGTACTTATTCTACATCTTTTTATTTCCCTTAGTTTTGCTTACTCCTTTTCTCTATGATTTGGATCTTCTTTGTTTTGCTAACTCCGTTTTCTTCCATTGCTGAACAAGTTCAACGTACCCTTCAGTAGAACTAGAACCAAATTCTGCCAGTCAGCCAGTGACCTCATAGGGCGCTGGTCATCACCGTTAGGACCCATTGTTGGTCCTCAACGCCCGGTCTTCACTCACTTGCGTCTACTGACTAACCGTTCTCTTCTCTACAAGTTTGATTTGAGGAGTAGCCTGAAACGATACAAAGAAATAGAGATTTTAATCCCATATAAAAAATATATATATATATTTGAGAGAGTTTCAACCTACGGCGTTCACTCCTGATGATAACTCTTTATCATCAGACCAAGACACCAATTAGTTTTTAATGTAGGCGAGAATTCAACCCCAAATCTCTTATATAAATATATATTTCCTTGTAATGTATTTAAAAAAAGGGTAAATGAGAAAACATAGGCCACAGAACAGAACAATTTTAAACTAGATATGTCCTCTCTCTATCTCCCAATCAAAAATTTCTACATGTTATTAGAATTGGGTCTTGAATCTTTTCACTTACCTGATTTTTCTCTTGTTGGTGATTTCTAATATAACTACCTTAGCAATAATCTTTTATTATCCATTTTTTGCTGTTGTTGGAAATATTGCCGCTGCGTTATGCATGTTGGTAATTTTACCTATGCACTTCTTGCTCTTAGGAACTTGCTTTGTGGGAAAAGATTTCATGTTAAATTATAGTAACATCTTTAAGTAGAAATTTTCATTTTAATGACATTATTTTCATGTGCCATTAAAGTATTTACGTTGGTTTATATCAAGTTTCACTTTTATTAACTAATTTTCTTGTAGTAAAAAAAAAAAGTATAAATTTTGGAAATTAAATAGATCAAATTTAGATACAATTTCTGCAATTTGTGCGTTTCATCAGAGTCTGATTTACAACTTGAGAAGACTTCTTATGGATATTTATAAATTTGATTTATTTGTAAGGAATGGTTCTCTACCTCTTGAAAATTTAACCTAATATGGGGTTGAACTCCAATCTTATCCTTATTTCAAATAATTTTATTTGTAGAAACTAGAAAGTAGAAACAATAAATTTTTTACTAACAACACAGTAGTAAATAATTCTGGCAAAACTATACTATTGGTTCTTAAATTTTACCTACTATGAGTTTTTGATTTTTGAAGTTTCAAATGAGTATTATTGGTCCTTAAAGTTTAAAAAATGAGCATCGTTAGTCCCTCAGTTAATTTTCTTACCTACATGTCTAATGGAATAATTACATGAATTTTTTTTTTCTTAAAAAAATTACAGTTGTGCTGGGAATAGTTAGTGGGGCAAATCATTTCAATATGCGTTTTGCCCCACATTAAAACCCTAAAAATTCCCTAATTTTTAAGTTCTTAATCAAGATTAAGCTGCAACACAAATTCAATTGATTTTTTTTCCTAATAAAAAATTCTAGAACCCAATAACTCTTTTTTATTTTTTTTATGCACAAAAAACTTTATTAAAGAGAAAGACAAAACTACAACACCCGACTGGACTCTCCCAAAATAACTGAAGAGAAACACTTCGGGCTAAAACCACAGCCAAAAGAGCCAAAAAAATTACAAGATAAGCACTGTAGACGACTAAATTTCTTGGTTCGAAATAAATCAAACAAGTAAAATAGTTGCACAAATGCGAATTTGTATTGATGATTGTGGTATAATTCTCTGTGTTTACAAAAGAGTGATCCTCTGATTCGATCTCCTTGCAAGACTTATTGATTTGGATTTGTGGTAATGTGATTGTGACTTGAACACAAAATATCCTTCAATTTGGTTGAGGGATGGATCGAAGATTGCTAAAACGGAATTACAATGAATCTCTGGCTGTGAGCTTGTTAGAAATCCTTTGTTCTTCCCGTTCTTCGTGTGCTCTTCGTGTTCTTGGATTTGTGGTGGAAGTTCTTCGGGGCTTTAGAGGCTTGAATCCGTAGAGCTTCATTGATTTGTGGTTTGTTGATGTTTTCGGACACTTTAGGCTTGATTCCCGTAGACTTTTGGATCTAGGCGGATGATTTTGATGATTTCTCCTCGAACGTTCTTCTTATTCGAAGGTTGAAGTTCTTGAAGTTCTTGGAGGCTTTAGAGCTTGGTTCCGGCAGAGCTTCTGTACTTCTGATGCTTCTGAATCTTCAGATGGCTTGATGTCCTCTTAAATGTCTCAGGAAGGCTTCTATTTATAGGAGTTTTGGGGTGGATGAGCGACACGTGGCGGAGTCTGATTGGTGACACATGTCACAGTCTGATTGGGTCATCGCTTACACGAGCGAGGTTGCTTGGGTCATCGCTTACACGTGCGAGGTTGCTTGGGTCATCGCTTACACGAGCTGATGCATGATTGGTTCTTGCATGACACTTGGCAAATTTCTGTTGGCTTCTGAATAGTGATAGTAAAACCTAGCAGCAGTATGTGGCGTTTTGTAATTGGCTGTATTTTGTGGACTTGGTAGTGTGATGTGTCAGCTTGTGATAGGTCGGGAATTTTTCCTCTCTACAAGCACCATTTAGCAAAGGTGTGGGCTGCCTCATTACATAGCTTAGGGACCCAGGAAACATAAACATTACCACAAAGAGACAAAAGGGACCTCAAATAAGAACATAGAGAGTTAATTCTCCAAGGAGGGGGCACTGCCAAATTCGAAAGAATCTGGACAACAGATTGAGAATCAGACTCCACAATGACAGATTCGCCAACTACAGCAGGGGCTAAGGAAATCGCCCATCAAATTGATTTTGCTTCAGCCTGGAGAGGGAGGGTGGTGTTCACTTTCATGGAGCTAGCAAATACTAACTTCCCTCTCTAGTCTCTCACAACTGCAGCGATGACAGAGTAACGAGGACCCACTACTGCATCAACATTTATTTTTATGCTCTGTGAAGAGACTAGAAATCCTGGACACTACTCTATCAAAATTAAGCGCAAAGTTTTCAAAGAGGGATCGATTTCTCTACTTCCAAATAACATCACAAAGAATGGCACCAAACAGCAAAAATTCTTCTTTTTGACCAGGATTTAGATTGTCCACTAAAGGAGGGGATATGAGGAAACAGATAAAATCGAATGGGCACCCAAACTCAATGGCTTCCATTCTCAACCCCCACTGACTCTGAAATCAAATAGATTTAGCAATAGTACATACAGTAAAGAGATGAAGGGTTGACTCATCTGTCGAACTGCACAAAGGACAACATCTATCTATATTTTCATTAAATTTATTGATTACCTCTTTAGAAGGTAGCACGTTGGCAGCAATTCTCCATAAATGCATCTTATGCCGTTCATGCAACTTGGTTTTCCATATTTGACCCCTAATAGCATCAGTGTTTGAGGGGGAAAAGGCTACCTTGCATAGCCAATAAGCAGACTTGGCTGAAAAGGATCTCGAGTTCGTTATAGTCCAAGACCAACTATCCTCAGTTTGGTAAATTGGGATGGGGATTTTCAGAATTAGATCAACCACAGGCTCTTCGAAGAAATAGTTTAGTTTGGGAATATCCCATCTACTGTGATCCGAAGATAGGAGCTGTGACACTATCGAGGCCAGGTTTGGATTAGCATCAACCTTAGGGGAAGGAATGAAGCCTGGGAGATCGAGGATCCAAGGATCAGACCATATTCGAATAGAGTCACCATTGCCAAATAGAATGCAAGCTGCCTTAGAGATGAGGTGCTTGATGCCCAACAAGCTTTTCCAAAATGGGGAAGCATGGCCAGAATAGGAACGAGTCAGCCGGTTATTACGGATCTTGTATTTCGCCCTCAACACATTAACACAAAGACAATCTTTTCCTGTTAAAATCCACCATCTAAGTTTGGAGAGGAGAGCTTGGTTGAAGTCCCAGAGATTCCTGAAACCCAAGCCTCGCTCCTTTTGGGGACAACAAAGAGATGACCAAGGCATTGGCGCCCAGTAACCAGTAACTCGTCAATTATATTGTAAAGATGAATCTTGAAACTATTTACAATTGTTAATATGGAAAACAATTCAACTGTGTCCTATTATTAAAATCTAAATCCAAGAAACCGAGGGAATCAAAGGATTGAAACCATGTGGCACAAAAAGATTAGTCTCTAACTTCATTATTCTAGTTATTAGAACTATAACATGAAGACCCAAAATTTTTGTTTTTTGGGTTCAAATCCCACTCATCAACGTCTTGACTACTTCGCTTTGCCAGCACTAATATAATCATCGGAGCTCATTCACCTTCCTCTAGTGATGTCTTGCTGGTCGGATGCAATTGACGCTTTCTTTGTGTTGGACGGCGTCAATCCTCATGTGGGTGGAGCCGTCGCATTCTCATATTAGGGATTTATTCCGATTTTAATTTGGGGCTAAATCCAAATAGAAATTTGCCCCACTAAAAAAAAAAAAAAATTGTCATATCATTTAAAAGTAGTTATGTCATTATTCCATTAGACACATAAACAAGGAAATTAATAGAAGTTATTTTTTGTTTTTTGTTTTTTGTTTTTTGAGAAACGAAATTAACAGAAGTTAATAGAGAGACTAATTATGCTCATTTTTTAAATTTTAGAGACCAATGACACTCATTTGAAACTTTAAAGACCAAAATCGCTCAATAGGTTAACTTTAAGGACCGATGTTTTAATTTTGTCAAGGGTAAAATACTATTTTAGTTCTTAAACTTTACTAAAAGTTTGGTTTTCATCCTTAAATTTTAAGAAATTCATTTTTCATCCCTAAACTATTAAAAAGTTCATCTTTTATCTCTAAACTATTGAAAATGTTTTATTTATATCCTTAAACTTGACAAAAAGTTTTTTTTTTTTCATCTCTAAACTATTGAAAAAAGTTCTTTTTTCATCTCTATATTTGTCTCTAAACTATTGAAAAAATTCTTTACAAAGTTTAGGGATGAAAAAAAAAAACTTTTTAAACTTTAGGGATAAAAAACAAACTTTTGATAAAGTTTAGGGACTAAAATAATATTTTATCATTTCATAAATAATTTTGGGACGATAACATTAATATCAGTATTAACAAGTCCATAACTGTCTAATACTTCAATCTCTTGCCCTTGAATTTTAAAAGTAATTAAGAAGACACAACCACTGAACCAGGCAACCAGCACCAAACCTAGCTAAAAGTCCTATAGGAAATGAGAGTTACAATTGATGTGTGTAATTTAATATCCAAATGCTGTTTTTGTGTTTTACATTATTACTAGTTGGAATGGCTCTATTTCTTTTGGATTTTATGAGGTAATCACAATAAAGTGAGACTCATCTCAACCATTGAATTGAATCTAAATGTTGATGGCTAAGATTCGTGATCCACCATTAAAAGAGATAATAATTCTTTTTATTTTGGATAAATTGCAAATTATATCCCTAAAGTTTAGGGGTGTTTGGATTTTACACCCTGAAATTTCAGAATTTGGGGTGTAAAATCCAAACACTTCTAAACTTTATGGGGTAAAATCGAAATTTTGAAATTTAAGAGTGTAAAATTCAAACACCCCCAAATTTTAGTTGTGTAATTTATGATTTACCTTTTTCTTTTTAATCAAAGGATAGGATTTTCTAAATGCATAATCATGGATACCATTTTTTGTTAAGCAACCAATTGTGTATAGGAATTGTAGGGGCTCGTTTCGTCGTAGATCCCCCAGCAATAAATTTGTTTAGAGAGTGGGTCGTAGGGTTCGGCGCCAACAGGCTTGCCACCGGCTCGCCTGAAGTGTTCCTCCTTCTTGGGGGCCTTTTTCTTTGTTCTTATCGTCTTAGGGGTTGCTCCTCGGATGGCCGAGGAGCCCCCACTCTGAAGGGCTCCTTGCATTTATATACCCTCTTTGGCCAACCCTAGCCTTCCAACTGTCAGTCATCCAGACCACTGCTTAAGGACTTGTCCTATCAGCCACGTTTCCCACCGTACTGTGGATCGCGGCACCCAAGGTTCCGCCGTTCAGGAGTCCCCTCAACACTGAGATTGCCAGGGGAGTTAGGTAGACGCATTAAGTGTGGATGTGACTGCCTGTACTGGGATCAGGATAGGTATGCCGAGGACAGGGTTGTCCTCGGCGCGGCCCGGAAGGCCGAAAAGTCCCTAGACAGCTGCCTGGGACAGCCATTGATCCTCGGCATGGGCCTTGGGCCAGTCTAGAGGTGGGCCGAAAATTCCAGGCCCCCGGGCCCCACAATAGCCCCTCAAAATCCTGCTGCACGTTCCCTTGAACGGGGAGGAGGGTTTTGACACCCACAGCCCTCATTCCCCCCGAGGCCTTCCGCTGGTTGGTTTTTCCCAAATAGTTAGCTCAGCGCTTCAATCCTCCGGCAAGTGATTAGCCTTTTATGGAAGATCCTGTTGCTGCTTCTAAAGATAGTGACAAGCTCACTGTAGGCTTGGGTCCGAGGACCATGCAAGACCTAGGCACAGGCGCTGCCTTCATAAGTAGTGGCTAGCTCTCCGTAGGCTTGGGTCCGAGGACCATGCAAGACCTAGGCACAGGCGCTGCCTTCATAAGTAGTGGCTAGCTCTCCGTAGGCTTGGGTCCGAGGACCATGCAAGACCTAGGCACAGGCGCTGCCTTCATAAGTAGTGGCTAGCTCTCCGTAGGCTTGGGTCCGAGGACCATGCAAGACCTAGGCACAGGTGCTGCCTTCATAAGTAGTGGCTAGCTCTCCGTAGGCTTGGGTCCGAGGACCATGCAAGACCTAGGCACAGGTGCTGCCTTCATAAGTAGTGGCTAGCTCTCCGTAGGCTTGGGTCCGAGGACCGTGCAAGACCTAGGCACAGGTGCTGCCTTCATAAGTAGTGGCTAGCTCTCCGTAGGCTTGGGTCCGAGGACCGTGCAAGACCTAGGCACAGGTGCTGCCTTCATAAGTAGTGGCTAGCTCTCCGTAGGCTTGGGTCCGAGGACCATGCAAGACCTAGGCACAGGTGCTGCCTTCATAAGTAGTGGCTAGCTCTCCGTAGGCTTGGGTCCGAGGACCATGCAAGACCTAGGCACGGGTGCTGCCTTCATAAGTAGTGGCTAGCTCTCCGTAGGCTTGGGTCCGAGGACCATGCAAGACCTAGGCACAGGTGCTGCCTTCATAAGTAGTGGCTAGCTCTCCGTAGGCTTGGGTCCGAGGACCATGCAGAGCCTTGGTTCTGTCTAACACTTGGTCTTCTGAAGTAATTAGTTTCCCCATAGGCCTGAGTCCGAGGACCATGCAGAGCCTTGGTTCTGTCTAACACTTGGTCTTCTGAAGTAATTAGTTTCCCCATAGGCCTGAGTCCGAGGACCATGCAGAGCCTTGGTTCTGTCTAACACTTGGTCTTCTGAAGTAATTAGTTTCCCCATAGGCCTGAGTCCGAGGACCATGCAGAGCCTTGGTTCTGTCTAACACTTGGTCTTCTGAAGTAATTAGTTTCCCCATAGGCCTGAGTCCGAGGACCATGCAGAGCCTTGGTTCTGTCTAACACTTGGTCTTCTGAAGTAATTAGTTTCCCCATAGGCCTGAGTCCGAGGACCATGCAGAGCCTTGGTTCTGTCTAACACTTGGTCTTCTGAAGTAATTAGTTTCCCCATAGGCCTGAGTCCGAGGACCATGCAGAGCCTTGGTTCTGTCTAACACTTGGTCTTCTGAAGTAATTAGTTTCCCCATAGGCCTGAGTCCGAGGACCATGCAGAGCCTTGGTTCTGTCTAACACTTGGTCTTCTGAAGTAATTAGTTTCCCCATAGGCCTGAGTCCGAGGACCATGCAGAGCCTTGGTTCTGTCTAACACTTGGTCTTCTGAAGTAATTAGTTTCCCCATCTTCTATCGGGGAAGCGTTTCTTGGCCGTTCGTGTTCTGCGCCTGACGCTTCGGTGCGCGAGACGCGCCTTCATTAATGGTCTCGTAAATCGACAGAAGTACAACGGTCTACAGCCCCCTTGGAATTTGGTGGCTTCATTATTGCCCGCCGCCTCGGTAACTCACTCTTCGAATTCTGCGCGAATTGACTGTCACCAACTCTCCCCCTCTATATAAGGCTTTCTGGGGGGATGGTTTCTTCATACCCCATGAGCTTCCCAACTCGAACAGAAAGAAAACCATCTTTCCACTCCCCATGCCCCTTTAATAACCCCGTCGGGATTGTGACCGGAGTTAGGAGATATGGAGTTAAGGGCTGCCGTGGCCGCAGCCCCCACTGGGTTTCTGGTGCGGCTGAGCCTCGGCGTAACACCGGCAGTGTTGCACGCGGTGGCCAGGTGGGACGTTGTTGGAGTACCTAACATCTCTCCCCGGAGCGCACCTTCGGTGGAGAAGATACGCGAACTTACGTCATGTCTGGCGCCCGAGTGTTGCCGTCTCCAACGGCCGGCGCTCGGGAGGATTGGAGAGCGTCAAGGGAACATCACGGGGGAGGACGTTCCGGTGCCCCTGCATCTGCTCCTCACTTCGTTCAAGCTTCCGCTTTGAAGCAAGCCAGCCTCAGCCCCCCTTCCCCGCTTTTATTGTCAAGCTCTCCCGTTCTGCTGATGCCAATAAAAGCACGGGTTGACACTTCCCTCTCCCCTAGCTAGTTGTAGGATCGGACCGCCTGAGCCTCCGATTGTAGGATTAGCTTGTAATAAAGCTTGTAAAACAAGCCTGCCTGAGCCTCCGATTGTATCTGTAACTCTTTTCTATGAAATGATAAAGAATCCTTTCCGTTTGATGTTGAGTTTCTTTTTTTTTTTTTTTTTTTTTTTTTTTTTTTTTTTTTTTTTTTTTTTTGCTGCAGAATTTTTCTTTTTTCTTCTTTCTTTTGCACCGCCACCTCTTTGCATGGCATTTGCTTTGAAAAGACCGCCGGTTGCGCCGGTCAGCGCACTAACCCTTCCCACAGACGGCGCCAATTGTAGGGGCTCGTTTCGTCGTAGATCCCCCAGCAATAAATTTGTTTAGAGAGTGGGTCGTAGGGTTCGGCGCCAACAGGCTTGCCACCGGCTCGCCTGAAGTGTTCCTCCTTCTTGGGGGCCTTTTTCTTTGTTCTTATCGTCTTAGGGGTTGCTCCTCGGATGGCCGAGGAGCCCCCACTCTGAAGGGCTCCTTGCATTTATATACCCTCTTTGGCCAACCCTAGCCTTCCAACTGTCAGTCATCCAGACCACTGCTTAAGGACTTGTCCTATCAGCCACGTTTCCCACCGTACTGTGGATCGCGGCACCCAAGGTTCCGCCGTTCAGGAGTCCCCTCAACACTGAGATTGCCAGGGGAGTTAGGTAGACGCATTAAGTGTGGATGTGACTGCCTGTACTGGGATCAGGATAGGTATGCCGAGGACAGGGTTGTCCTCGGCGCGGCCCGGAAGGCCGAAAAGTCCCTAGACAGCTGCCTGGGACAGCCATTGATCCTCGGCATGGGCCTTGGGCCAGTCTAGAGGTGGGCCGAAAATTCCAGGCCCCCGGGCCCCACAGGAATAATTTAGAAAAGGAAAAAAAAAATGTGTATAGGAATACACACTCATGCCTGAACTTATCCAAATTGTGGACGTCATGGTTAGGACTGAGCAATGGACCCGGCCCACTCGAAAACCCGACCGACTTGACAGGTTTTGGGCGGCTCTGAGAATATTCGGGTCGGGTTTCAGGTCTTATTTTCTGGTTATTTTTAGGTTCGGGTCGGTATCGGGTTCATATAATTACTCTAGTCTGAACTAGATTTTTTTTGAAAAAAACCCTACTCTCTCTGCCTCCCTTAGCTCTCTCTTTATTCCTCAAACCTCATCCTTACAAGCCATTCCCATTCTCTCAGTTTAATGCTTTATCTCTGTGTAAGTCATCCTTCTCTGTGTAAGTCATAGAATAAATAGCTAAACTTGTTTCTTGTTATCTCTGTTTCTTGTTAATTTAGTTGGGTTTTTATTACTTTCAGATTTTGGGGTTTTTTTCTATGTGAATATCCTGTTTGGGTTTGATTTTCTTGCGTTTTGTGATGTGGGTTTGGCTTGAATCTTTTTTTAAGGACCCATTTCAATTTTTCTTCTTCTTCAGGTTTTTAACTAAAGAGATGTGCTCCTCTGCCTCTCTCACTGAGTTCTCTCTACGTGTGTAACAGTGTAAGTCATCCACTCATCCTTCTCTTTGTTGGGTTTTTTTCTTCTTCTTAATTTCCGTAAGTGAGATAGCATCAAAATACTTCCAACAAGAAGGACGTGACATAACAAAAAATCTTCAAGAAACAGTAAGCTTTCCACCATTTACTAGGTCAATTTTTTGTCAGTTATATATCAACTTGCGAGATAGTAAAATTTTCTTTTCTTTTTTTGGGTTATGAATTGGTATGAAACATTTTTTTTCGTGGCTTGCAGAATCCAAATGGAGTAAAACTGGATACATAGTACCATCAATAAATGAGTAACTTGAAGCTGGCATGACATTTATTGCCACTCATACTATATTTCTTCCAGCTTCATGCTTCTTGAAACCAAGGTTACCAGATTCCAAACTCAAGCCATTGCAGTATGAAAACATTTCAAAACTACTCATGGTTATTGCTCGTTTGTTGAATGACATACAAAGCTACCAGGTAACCTAATATTTCTTCATTGTTGCTTCTGAAAGCTCGGATTTGTGTATAAACACAAGAGCTTGTTTAGACCCCTAATAAAAATTACGGCTCGGTTGCTTTTACTCTTAACTTAAACTAAGTGCGGAATAAGAGTAAATGCATGCAAACAACTGATAAACTACTCTAAGCCATATTCATCCAATATCAACAATAAAAGAAAAGCTTAAAGAGTAGGGAAGAAGGATGCAAACACAAGATAACACCGAGACGTGTTATCGAAGAGGAAACCGAAGAACTTGGCAAAAAACCTCTCTGTCTTCTTCCAAGCGATAAATCGATCCACTAGAAAATAAGTTGGAGTACACGAATAACAAAAGATCTTCCAAACCTAGTCTACCCCATGTACGAGCCCTCCAAGCTCCTGCTACCAACTGGCTTCTCAAAACCTTATATTCTCTAGCTTTCCCGGATCCCGCAATTCAACCCGATTGCATCTGCTAACGATTGGCTTCTTCCAATGCTTCCCAGCAGTACCAAAACCTCACTTTACACTCAGATTGTGTGCGGTAAGTGTTTGAGCTATCAACCTCTCAAGGATTTAGAAATGGAGAGGTAGGAGTAGAGAAAAACCACAAGTGAATATGTAGATGATTGTGGGTATAACAATCTCTAACTCTCAAGTGTGAATGCTAGGGTTTTCTCTCTGAAAAGCACTCCTTACAATATGTGGACAATGAAGGTATATATAGTATGGGTAAAGACTTGGTAAAACAAACATGACAAATTAACAAAACTGAATGTTTCGCGAGTATTTCACGAGAAGGCCTTACCCGCGAGACACTCGTGAAAACTCCAGGCTGTCATGACACTTCGAATTCCAGTCATGTGCTCTACACGTGGCTACTTTGCGGGTTAGCTTTTCGCGAGCTTTTTGCGAAATTCACTTGTACTTCTTTTTAAGCTTGAGTCTTCACACTCTCTCACACTCCACCATTACAATTAAAAATCCCACATAAATACAGGGAAAAAAAATGATTGAATAAAATTAAAATCAAATTTGGCACGAAATTAAAGCCAACATAAAATAGTTGCAAATAACAACTTTACAATCTCCCCCTTTGGCTATTTCGTGACAAAACCCTTAACAGACTCTAGACTTAAACGTGAGTTTGGGAACACAGACAAAACTCACTCACACCTAATTCTAGAAGCTGTGAAGCACTTGCACCGTATACACCTGTATCCTGAAACACTTGCACATAAACAAAACTTTCATTAAGCTCATGACAAGTTGAGCACAAGGTACATATAGGAACAAGTAAAATGTGATTAAGGTATTAAGCAAGATATAAGCTATGAAGCATAACTTGATCAAACATGAACAGTCATTAAGGAAATGACTAGAATGAACATTTATCTAGTAAATGATCATCCAGACATGCAATGCAATTAAGAGCAATGCTAAAATTAATTGCATGTCCAACAAGCATTATGCATTAAAGAAACTAAAGCTAAAAGCGATAGAAAACAATAAGCATCAAAAGGTATAAAAACCAAGATACACAAATAGTACTAAAGATAAATTGAAATTAAACTAAAGTACTTTAAAGCTTTAAAAGAAAGCAATGTAAATATCCATAAGTTATAAAAACTTTAAAAAATAAACTACTAAACCACCAAAATGAACCAATGCTCTATGATATGCTACTCTATGCTCCCCCTCAAGCTATGCTACTCCCCCTCAAACTACTCCCCATTTTTGACAGGAATGGCCAGAGAGGCTAGAATTGTGCGGATTTTGAATCCGAGTCCTCCTGCTGCTATCATTGTTGGTCCATCATCATGTCGTCAATCTGAGACGATAGTGCAGTGATCTAGCCTTGGATGTAGGTGAATTGAGTCGAGGAGTGTTGCATGTGTGATTCTAGCATACCATACATTTGCTCAATCCTTGCAATGAGATGATCAAGACGATTGGGTGCCCATGCACGTGCTTGAGAAAAGGGTTGTGCAGTGTCCTCCGGAGCTGATGTGAACCTCTCTATCTCTTCTTCCGTGTCCCCACCTTCTTCCTCAACATTATCCCTTGGGATTTAAGAAATACCAATAGATGGTCCGGTGATATGGGCTTTGCTTCAGGTCATGGTTTGGGCACTAATTGGATAATCTCTTTGCATCACGGGAAGACCACTAGGAATCTTCACCCTTGCCCTTGCTATAAAAGCCATGACGAAACTTGGAAATGGCAAGACTAGCCTCGAATTCCTCTTGGTGATGCATTTGGTGAAGAGGTAGTAGATGTGACTGCAAATGTCGATCTCTTTGTGTGTGAAGAGATCAAGCAGAAAAATGGCCCTTGGTCCTGACAAGGTTGTCAAATTCTTCATCGGGTAGAGGTTGAAGATCATTATGTAGGCCAATGTTCTCATCTTTGGGGTGATTGAGATGGTGTTCACTGCCTTCTTTTTGAGGTCACCACAGAGGATTCCATAATTGGTATAGGTGAGTCCCTTTTATCATCATAGTGGAGATATGATTGTTGAGTTGTTGGACGAACCTCCAGTATCTCTTGGATAGACTCCCTTGTGACATAGAATTCTCTCCCCCTCAGCCAACAACCTATGCGATCCCCTTCCATAACGGCATTTGCATAGAATTCCCTAATGACCTCGGCATAGACATTCCCTACTGGGTTCAACAGCTTTTTCCATGTCCTCTCTTTGAACACTTCCGGAATGAAAGTGTTTTCAAGGGTCTCTAACTCTACAACCTTTTCCAAGATGATCGGGACCCTTTTGTAGTAGTTGTTGAAGGCCATGTCTACCTTAATGCTTCAAAAATTTTTGAGGCAGTGCGTGGTCACTTTGAGGACTTCTTTGTGGCCAATTGCTTAAGAGGAGACATTTGCACAAATAGTCACAAACACAAAGAAACAAATACAAAACAAAACAAGGAAACAAACTTGATTAGATACAAGTTAGTCCATAAATCAAACAACTAGTCCTAAAAAGTACATAGAAACATAAACCTAATGTCACAAGACCATGATTTAAGTGCTAAACATGTAATAAACCTATGTAGCATGAGTGAAATGCAAAACATGTCAAGTGATCAAGTGTGTGCATCAAGTGTGCATGGGGTGTGCATATGTGATGCATGATCAAGGCATGACCAAGCATACTTGGGTCAAAGTGTGTAAAACACACAACCAAAGATCAAAACACGATAAACATGTATAATCAAAGTTTGGTACTAATCGGAGTCCAAAATAGTAACAAAATGCCATTTGGGCATTTTATCAAACACCTAGTATGCATATACACCACTAACATGTAAAACAATGCATGAACATGTGAAAATCTTGCCTAGATACATGTTAAAATGCCACTTGGGGCCAACACAAACACAACCAAACAAAATGGGACACAGCCCAATCAAGAAAATTAAAAGATTTTGCAAAAATTTAAAGTTTTCCCAACCCTTTCAAAAATATACCCAACCCAAGAAATCCTAGAATCTAAGGCCTAAACTAAGGAATCAAAGATAAAAGAAAGTTGAAACATACCTTAGTGAAGTCTTAGAGTTGATTGATCTTGAGTTTTTGTTGGGTTTTTGAGTGAAAAAGAGTTTAAGGTTGAGAGAGGCTCGAAGGAGGTAAAAGGGTTATGTTTGAAAAACTGTCATAGTCTGCCCTTTAAAACTGAAAACACGCATTTTTCGCCAGTAAGCTTCTCGCGAAGTTACTCGCGAAAATGCCATTGAAGCATGTTACCTGTTTCGCGGGTAAATTTTTCTCGCGAGACAGTTGCAAAAGTTTCTGTCTGAAATTTAGTGTTTTCAATTTTTGTCATCCTCATTTTCGCAGGAAGAGCTAACTCGCGAGCTTCTCGCGAAAATGTCTCTGAAAGAGTTTTTGTTAAAAACAAGAAATAGACAATATGTACAAAAACTCTAAACACACAATAGCATAAAAACACTTTAAAAAACATATAAAATACTCAAAAATCTTTTTGGGTTTGATCAACAAGCATTTGAGTATACACATCACATTTGAACATGTACAATCACACAAATGGAATAAGCATTTATTGAACATTAGACTTGTGTGTTGTGTTTGTGGATCAAGTATGAACTAGTCTATAGTCTAGTATGAAGCTTCAATGATCAATTCAATCAAGTCACACACGACTAGTACGAAGTCAAGTGACCTATCTCATTTGTAGAAATGAACATATATGACCCCTCACCAATGTGATTACAATTGATTGAAAGCTTTTTTATTGTGCTTCCATTTTACATACTTTTGATCAAAACAACTCAAATTTTTGAGAAGCGATGCTATAAACATTTTGAGATAACTTTGAAAATTGAGCCTTTGGCTTTGACACCATACATTTTAATACAAATCGCTTTCCCTTTTTCCTAGTCAAATACTAGTATGTGCGATGAATTTTTCAGCTCAAAATCTCTTTTCGAGATTGACAATTGTAGAGTTCTTAAAAAAATGTGCGAGGAGATATATAGGCATAAGTCTACTCATGTATCAAGATCAAGTAAGGCTATTGACCAATCATTCATGATAAGCTTGAAGATCTATTTACAACAATCAAAACATAGATTTCTAAACATCGCTCACACTTAGAAAATGTGCATACATAACAAGCTAAGCTCGTAAATGCACTACGCCATTAGTACGGAGGTACTAGGCCAAACTCACATATGATATACACAACACAAGTGATCAAACTTTTTGAGATTTTTCACTTTTTATGGGTTTTTGAATTTTTCAACACACTAAAAAACAGAACATGTAAAGTAAGATCAACAAAAACAACAAGTACAAAAACAACTTGAAAAAGAAACATGATCATGCAAGAGAGACCTATATAGCAAGGATGCACCAATGAAAAACATAAGGTCACACAAGAGATATGAGTCAAGGGATGATACCAACACCAATGGTCTTACGGAGAGATTCAAATTGTGGACCATCAAGGGGTTTAGTAAAGATGCCTGCCTTTTGATTGTCGGTGTTGATAAACTCCAGCCACACAATTTTCTCCTCCACCAAGTCTCGAGTGAAATGATATCGAATTTCGATATGTTTAGACTTTGAATGTTGAATCGGATTTTTGGATAGATTGATGGCACTAGTGTTGTCACAAAAGATGCACATGCTATCTTGAGAGATTCCATAATCATGAAGGAGTTTCTTCATCCACAATAGTTGAGTACAACAACTCCCTGCTGCAATGTATTCTACTTCAGCTGTTGATAGAGACACTGAATTTTGTTTCTTGCTCATCCAAGACACCAAATTATTTCCGAGATAGAAGCAACCTCCCGAGGTGCTCTTCCTATCATCGACACACCAAGCCCAATCAGCATCTGAGCATCCGGCTAGGTAGTCATTTGAATCTCTTGAGTACCAAATCCCATAGTTGGATGTACCATTGACATAGCGGATGATTCTTTTAACCGCTGTCAGATGGGACTTTTTGGGAGCTGCCTGAAAATGTGCACATACCCCGACACTAAAGGCTTCTTCCACTTTCTTGGGTTCGAATTGAGCGAGGTAGCAATTGTATGTCACATGATTTACACTATAGCTTGGTCCTCTTCTTAAACGGAGTCCTTCATCCAAATCACCAATTATGCTGCTTTTGGGATGGTTGAGAGTAACTTTTGATGAAGGTTTATTGGAAGTGGAGGGTTCCTCGTCACGAGAGATTGGGAGTTGAACTTCCGAAGGTGTAAGTGGACTTAACGATCCTTAAGTTAATCTAGTCTCCCTTCTTGATGTAGTAGGAGTATACTCCTTTTCTGGTGATTATCTCTCATCATCCCTTTAAGACATGTTATCATCACTCTCATTTTTCTTAAGGCTTGGAACTTCACCATCCTCACCAACATCCTTTTCTGAAATGGTGTCATCGATGACTAAATTTATCGATTCCATCACTGTCTTTGTCCGCTTGTTGTACACCCTATATGCCTGGCTATTTACAAAGTATCCTAGAAAGATTCCTTCATCACTCTTGGCATCAAATTTCCCAAGATTCTCCCTATCATTGAGAATATAGAATTTACTTCCAAATACTCGAAAATATTTCACCTTAGGCTTCTTTTCCTTCCAAATCTCATATGACGTTTTCTTTGATCCAGCTCGAAAGAAAATCCTATTCCCAATGTGGCATGATGTGTTCACCGCTTCAGCCCAAAACTTCTGTGGGATGTTTTTGTTAAGTAGCATCACTCTCGCCATCTCTTGGATCACCCGGTTCTTCCTTTCAACCACCCCATTCTATTGTGGAGTCTTTGGGGCTGAGAATTCTTTCTTAATACCATGCTCATTGCAAAATGCTTCAAATTTGGCATTCTCAAACTCCTTCCTATGATCACTCCTGATTTTAACTATGGGAATTCCCTTTTCATTTTGGAGTTTCTTGCATAATCTTTCCATCTTCTCGCATGCCTCTGACTTTTCTCTAAGGAATTCCACCCAAGAGTACCTTGAGAAATCATCAACCACAACCATGATGTATCTTTTCCCACCCATGCTTTCCATTCTCGTTGGACCCATTAGATCTGCATGAAGCAACTCCAAAGGTCGAGATGTAGCAACTACATTCACTTTGGGATGGGTTGATTTAGTTTGTTTTCCCAATTGACATGGACCACAAACATTTTTCTCAACCTTTCCAAACTTTGGCAAACCAATCACGACTTCAAGCTTTGAAACTTTTGCCACTTGCTTGTAATTTGCATGCTCAAAATGTTGATGCCATAACTCCAAAAGATTTACTCGTGCACTCCGACATGATATATTTGGCTTAGGAATAACACCATAGCAATTGTCGGTGGTCCTAAGTCCTTTCAAGACTTGTACACCTTCTTCATTGAGAATTAGACACCCCTTCTTTGAGAATTGAACTAGAAAGTCTTCATCACATATTTGGGTGATACTCAGCAAGTTCACTTTCAACCCTTTGATGCAAAGGACATCGGTCAACAAAGGGAGTCCTGGAATATCAACAGTTCCCTTTCCGAGAACTTGTGAGTGACTACCATCTCCAAATGTCACAAAACCATCCTCCTTCTCCTTGAGACTTTTGAAGAGCGATTTATCTCCGGTCATGTGTCTTGAACACCCATTGTCAAGATACCACAAACAAGAATTAAACACTTTCAATACAGTATGAACAAAGAGACAAGCATGAGACAAACATTCTTGACCATTAAAGCAAGACTCATCTTCCTTTACATCATTTAAGGATGAGTGAAGCTTTCTTTTCAAATCATCAATTTTATCACATAAATGTATATTCCTTCTCTTATATTTTGCAATCAAGGAATTAGACTCACACAAGCTATTATGAATCTCATGATTCCTATGTTCTAAACATTTCAGCATGTGTACAAAAATTCTAGCATGTTTCTTAGACTTGAATAACTCTAGAAGCTCATTGCTAGGACACTCACCAAAGATGCTCATAGAGTCATTATCACAAACATATGAACTATACTTCACGTTGGCTTTTGCATAGCACTATCCATAGCAAGTCAAGGGGTCCAGGATCACACTAGGATAATGAAATCCGACAAAGTGTACCCACTATGATACCAATTGAAAGCTTGGATTTGTGTATGAACACAAGAGCTTGTTTAGACCCCTAATAAAAATTACAGCTTGGTTGCTTTTACTCCTAAATTAAACTAAGTGCGGAATAAGAGTAAATGTGTGCAAACAACCGATAAACTACTCTAAGCCATATTCATCCAATATCAACAATAAAAGAAAAGCTTAAAGAGTAAGGAAGAAGGATGCAAACACAAGATAACATCGAGACATGTTATTGAAGAGGAAACCGAAGAACTCGGCGAAAAACCTCTTTGTCGCCCTCCAAGCGATAAATCGATCCACTAAAGAATAAGTTGGAGTACACGAATAACAAAAGACCTTCCAAGCCTAGTCTACCCCATGTACTTGAACCCTCCAAGCTCCTGCTACCAACTGGCTTCTTGGAACCTTGTCTTCTCTAACTTTCCCAGATCCAGCAATTTAGCCTGATTGCATCCACCAATGATTGGCTTTTTCCAATACTTCCCAACAGCACCAAAACCTCACTTTACACTCAGATTGGGTGTGGTAAGTGTTTGAGTTATCAACTTCTCAAGGATTTAGAAATGGAGAGGTAGGAGTAGAGAAAAACCACAAGAAAATGTGTAGATGATTATGGGTATAACAATCTCTAACTCTCAAGTGTGTATGCTAGGGTTTTTTCTCTGAAAAGCACTCCTTACAATATGTGGGTAATGAGGGTATATATAGTGTGGGTAAAGACTTGGTAAAACAAACATGACAAATTAGCCAAACAGAATGTTTCGCGAGTATTTCCCAAGAAGGACTTACCCATGAGACACTCGCAAAAACTCCAGGCTATCATAACTCTTCGCATTCCAATCATGTGCTCTACACGTGGCTAATTCGCGGGTTAGCTTCTCGCAAAATCCACTTGTACTTCGTTTTAAGCTTGAGTCTTCACCAAGGAAGTCAATACTGTACCGTATTGGCCAGTACGGCCGGTATATACCGTGTCGGCCAGTACACCGGTACAGGTACACCTCTATTTCGTATCGGAAAAAATACCTGCCGTACCAGCAAAATCTGGTTGTTTCGGCCGGTAAATGGATACCGGGCCGAAACACGAAAAGTCTCATTTGTAAGGAAAGAAAACAGAGAAGAAGGAGAAAAGGAAGAAGATGACGACGAAGTAGGGGTGGCGCCACGAAGCAGCTTCTTCTCTGTCCGTCTCCACTACTCTGTAATGAATTAATACCTCTTTTTTTTTTGTTGAACACTCTTCTTCTCTGTCCGTCTCTAGTCTCCACTGCTCTGTAAATGACTTAATACACTTTTTTTTTTTTTTTTTTTGTTGAACATTGTTATGTATGTGGTTTCTTGCTTTCTCTTTCTTTGCTTTGTATTTCTTTTTGAAGTTTCCTAAGCTCTCCACGTGACTATTGACAATAGCATTGGAAATATTGAAAGCTTTTAATTTTTGAATAAAAGATGAGCTGAATCCATTACTTCTTTTCAGCTTTGGCCTTTGAGCCCAATGTGATGTGACATAATGTACGTGTATTGCTGGATTGCCTTTGTATTGCAACAAATTTATCTTTAGAATAATGCTAATATTACAACATTTTAAACAATTTTTGCTATAATATGTCGTGTGAGGAGTTGTGAGTGATAAAAATGTGAATCCACATACACCCACAATTTTTTTCACCTCTCACAACTTATCATATAATGAGTTGTGGTAAAAGTTATGTGAAATATTATAATACTAATATTGCTATAATATTTAAAGTTTTTTTTTTGGAAATAAATATACTTATAATTATAATTACAAATTATTTTAATTTTTAAATTATTAGATGATTTAAATATTTTATTTTATTTGAGGTAAGTGTCCTTCTCATTATTATATATTTATATGTTGATAACTCCATAAAAAAATATAAAAAGTTGCCAAAGTGATATATTGAGTTATTAGAAATATAACTTTGTATATTGTATAAAATAGTAAAAAAAATAGCGGTAAATCTGAAACGGTACACCGGTATTGACCGGAATCTGAAATATATCGTACCACTGTCTAAACCGGTACAACCTTCGGTACGATATTGACTTCCTTGGTTTTCGCACTCTCTGACACTCAACTCTTACAATTAAAAACCCCACATAAATATAGGGAAAAAAATGATTGAATAAAATTACAATCAAATTTGGCACGGAACTAAAGCCAACACAAAATAGTTGTAAATAACAACTTTACAGCTTCAATTCCACCAATCCTATATATGATTCCTTGGATCTAATAACCAATGTATACTTTTTTTTGGTAAACAGTACTTGTATTAGAGAGAAACAGGAATACAACCTAAGGAATCATCCCTACAAATAGCCTTTGACACTGGGGGGAGATTTCCTTTATTAAAGCAATATTCTAAATCAGAGTTCATTACAAACTTGGCAGCTTCATGAGCTGCAGAGTTGCATGTTCTCCGGACCCAACAAAAATTAACAAAATCAAAAGTAGCAGCTAAGCTACGAATATTACAGATAATATTGTGAGTAAGCTATTCAGGGGATAAGTCTGGGTTGATGAGAGGATCAAAACAATTCTTTGCATCTCCTTCAAATATCACAGATTTCCATCCCTTCTTGACTGCTAGATTCATAGCCCAGTAAAGTGATTCAGCTTCGGCAATTGCAGGGGAGGAGCTGTGATGTTTTTTGGCCCAAATAGATAGAACTTCGCCTAAATGGTTCCTTGCAACAACTGCTAAAGTTGAGCCCGAGCTCCTTGTCGCAGCATCTACGTTTAGCTTGATGCAGCCAGAAGGGGGAGGAGACCAATTCTTGCTGCTTAGCTCTTTAGGTGGTTGGGTAGCTGAAGAAAATACTTTAACTATTTCATTGAATCTAGTTTGAATGTTCTGCCTAGCCTTCATCGCATTAGGTTCGATGTTACTAAACTGTTTGAGGTTTCTTGACATCCAAATCTCTTCAATTACTAATGCCATGTTGAGGGACACACTCCAAGTCTCACGGGCAGGGATGAGTAAGGTAGGTGGCTCCATGATGAAGGATACTATATCCTTAGCCGAGGTAAAGTTCATGCTGTCAACTTGAAGACCCCAACATGTGGCTGACCATAGAGCTCGAGCAAATGGGCATCTGAAAAAAATGTGTTCAGTGTCTTCAATTTCAGCATTGCATAACAGACAAATTGCATTTACATAGCTAAGGCGAACTTGGAGATTAGCTTTTGTCGGCATGGCATTGACGCCTATCCTCCATATCAACATTTTAAGCCTCTCTGGGAAGTTTGCCTTCCAAAGCTTGGACCAGCAAACTTGGGGCTGACCTACACAATCAGGATGAGCAAAAGCAACATTATGGATGGATTTAGCTGAGAACCTACCTTTTGAGTCAGGGAGCTAAACTAACTTATCCTGTTTAGGTGACAACGGGATAGGAATGTTAAGAATGGCTCTTGAATCGGTTGGAGCAAATAGTTCCTTCACCCAATTTGAAATCCGTGATTTGGAAATGGGGTCGATGAGATCACTGGCTTTAATGGGCAACTTCTTGTATTCCTCAAGTCTAGGCTAAGGAATGAAATTCACAATTTCAGGCACCCAAAGGTCTGACCACACCTGTATGGACTTACCCTCCCTGATAAGAAAACATCCACCCTTTGCTATAAGCTTCTTGGCTTCTTCAATAGCTCTCCATGTTGGAGAGGCGGCAACCACTGGATCCGCTGAAAGCTAGCCACTATTCACTTTATATTTGGATCTCAACACATCCATGCACAAACTTTGTCTATCCGATGCCACGAACCACACAAATTTAGCTATCAAAGCTAAGTTCATCTCCTTCGTTTTCTTAAAACCTAGCCCACCATATTTTTTGGGACGACACATCTTGTCCTAAGATTTCCAAGCTATGTATTTGCTACCTCTATCTTTAGGTTTCCACCAAAACCGCCTAGTAGCTGCATCTAGCTTGTTACAGGTGTTAGCCGGCACATTGAATGCTGACAGAGTGTATGTAGGGATACTTTGGGTGACTGCTTTGATGAGAGTGGCTCTACCAACCCATGAAGGGCATCGGCTTCTCCAGCCTGCTAGTTTGGCTTCCAATTTATCCTCTAAGAATTTAAAATCTCTCGATGGTGATCTTGTGGGGAACATAGGGGCTCCAAGATAAATGGCATCTTTTTTCAGCTTCTTCATTCCAAATTGATGCTTAATTGCCCTTCTGTTTTCAGCCAATGTGTGCTTAGAGAAGAAAATACCTGATTTGGCTTTATTAATTCTCTGCCCAGACCAGTCACAGTATTTTTCCAGACAATTGGAGAGAGTTCTAGCATCATGCATTGTCGCTTTTGAGAAAAGGACAATGTCGTCGGTGTACATAACGTGGGTTAAGGCTGGACTTCTAATACTCGCTTTAGCTCCATTGATGTTGCCCTTCATCAGCTCTCTATCAAGCATTCTTGAAAGTATTTCTTGGCCTAAGATGAAAAGGTATGGGGAAAGGGGGTCACCTTGCCTTAACCCTTTCCTTGGCACAAAATGATTTGATTTTCCCCCATTCACCAGAACTTCAAAAGATACCGAAGATAGACATGCCATGACCCATTCGATAAAAGTGCTGCTAAACCCCAAATTTAAAAGCACCGCTTGAATAAACTTCCAATTGACTCTATCATACGCCTTTTGGAGATCTAACTTGAGAGCCATGAACCCATTTTTAACTTTCCTGGATTTGAAACTGTGAAGTAGCTCGTGCACTACCACCTGATTTTCTGCAATCCATCTGCCCGGGATGAACGCTGATTGGCATGGAGAAATAATCTTATGGAGCAATGGCCTAAGTTTAGCCACAATCAACTTGGATATGATCTTATACACAACGTTGCAAAGGCTTATGGGCCGAAAGTTGTTGACTAAGATTGGGTTAGGGGATTTAGGAATCAGCACTATGAGTGACTCATTTGCATCCTTGGGTAAGCATCCATTGGTGAAGAAGGCTGTTACTGCACGCGTTACAGTGTCTCCAACAATAGGCCAAAACTCCTTATAGAAAAGGGCAGGGAATCTGTCTGGGCCAAGAGCTTTCAAATCCTGCATGCTAAACAAGGTAGTCTTTATTTCATCCGGAGTGGGGATAGTGTTTAGAGCTTGATTTTCTTCCTCAGAAATGCATCGTGTCATGAGATTGTCAAGGTTCTCCGGGAAATCCACTTCCTTATCAGTAAACAACTTCTTGAAGTGATGATAGAACATCTCTCTAATTTGATTGGAGCCGGTCACCCACTGACCATTCTCGGCTTTTAACGCCGTGACACTGTTTTGCCTTCTTCTAATAATGGTAGATAGGTGAAAGAATTTGGTATTCCTATCGCTCTCCTTTAACCAAAGCTCCCTTGACTTCTGCTTCCACAGCATTTTAGTTCTTGTTCTATCTGCAGTGCTTCTTCAACCTTCCCATTCTCTTCTGACGGCTGCCTCCTCTGGACTTCATTAATTTTTTCCATCAGTCGGTTAATTCTATCTTGGCAATTCCCAAATACTTGCTTATTCCATTTACGAAGAGCTTTTCTAGTCGCTTCTTGTTTCTTCTGTAAGATTTTAAATTCTGATCCACTTTTGTGACCATTCCATGCCTCTTCGACAACTAAATTGCAACCATTATCCCTTACCCAAGCTGCTTCAAATCTGAAAGGCCTATTAGCAAAACTTTGCGATGGATTTGTGTCAAGAAGGATTAGTTTATGGTCCGAATTGAATGCTCCTAGGTGGGTCACCGTAGCATTGGGAAAAGCTAACCTCCAGGAAATATTAACAATAGTTCTATCGAGACGTCTTTTGATAGCAGCACTTCCCTAATTTCCTTTTGCCCAAGTATATGCATTTCCTGAGTATCCCAGGTCTATGGCACCGAATTCAAACACAAGTTCCTTAAGGAAATTATTTTTTGAGTTCCCTGCACCCCTACTGCCTTTAGTTGAGATTACACGCCCATGGGCAATTGCAAGACTCTAGAAGTGCCATAAGGTTCTCCCAAGCCTTTTGCTTCTTAGTTGGATAAGGAGGGCCATAAAAGCCAACAAGAAGCCATGAGCTCAGAGCATCAACTACCTTAACAGCAATGAGATTTTTGTTGAACTCCACCTTCTGAATAGTGATCCTAGACCTCCACAGCATACAAATACCACCTGCAATACCCTTAGCTTCTACTACACACATATCTACAAATTTTATTGACTTTAAAACAAACTGCATCCTACTAAAAGAGGCTTTAGTTTCACTCAAAAAAAAAAAATCCGGGCTATTCCCTTTTAAATGAGCCTTAAGGGCTCTAACTGTCGCAGCATTGTAGATGCCGCGACAATTCCAACCAAGGATTTTCATGGGAAGGTTGGGGGCTTGATAAGGCCCACCTCCTCGGCCATAGAAGTAGGAACAAAGAGTGATGAAACAACATCCAGGGAAACATGGCATGATCCATTATCCTGGGTTTCATTGTAGGATGAAGATTCAGTACACTCATCTTGCACATCGTGGTGGGAATTATCATGGAGATTCTGCCTTTCTTCCAAAATGAAATGCTCCACTCTTGATTTGGGAATGACGGTCACTGGTTTGGGGTCAAAGAGCTCAGCTTTAGGAGCGTGTATCACCAACTTGACCCTTTTGGAAAATTCTTCCAAATCTTGAGGCGTGGCTTTTCTTTTGGACAAAAGAGTGTTGCTACCATGGGTTTTGATGTCAAGGCTTGATGCTGTGGCTTGTGGGATGGAGGCGTTGGACTGAGCCTCCTTAGTGTGACAGTGAGGAGATGAAACCAAGGGTGAAGAAGATGCTAGAACAGGGGAGGGGTTATTTAGCTCGGGCTGACAGTTTGGTGGAGAGTGACTAAGGTTTGTATTATGAGTGGGTGGACTTGTAGATATTGCGTCGGGCTCAACATGTTGTGAGGCTTGGTTGCTGGCAGAATTGCATATTATATGATTAATGGTAGGTGGGCCGAATCCTGGAGGATAATTTGGGCCATCTCCATCTCCATCTCCACTTAAAGCATTTTGGGCCTCTAAGTTCACGACTTGTGGGGAGGACATAGAAGCTAGCTCATGTGTGCCGTTAGGATCAGTGCCATTCACATGGTTAGGGAGGATTGTGTCGCTGATGTGTGTGGGTAAGCATGCCAGCTGTTGGTTGCTATCCATGCTAATGGCTTTCGTACTGCTCAGTGTTGCAGGTTGGTGCTCTGCTGTGCTTGCACGAATTTGCGCTTGTACGCTGAAGTGCGTGGGCGAGTGCTTCTTGTCTTGACTTGCTGATGTACCCTCAGGCTTGTAGGAATGGCACCGGCGGTGGGGCTTGGGATTGCCTGACGGTCAGGCTTCAGAAATAGCCCTTGTGGTATATCGCTGCTGTCCGATCTCAACCATGGTCCTGAAGCAACAAAGTTAAGCCCAAATGGATTCCTGATGTGGAATAAATTCCCATGACAACTGCTACCTTCGTGTCCAATGATACCGCAACGATAACAGATATCAGAGATCTTTTCATATTTAAAATTGATCCATAAATGGGGTAGATTCTCTCTAGGGAGAAAAAAGCCAGGCATAAGCAGTTTTAGGACATCCAGCTCGATTTGAATGCGCAAGAATTTTCTCCATGCAGCGCCACCTTCACCTGCGAGGTCGAGCTCTACAACAGTCCCAATCATTTCTCCTTCTTTCTGAGATTACTGGGAGACTTCCATAGCTCAGGGAGGCCATGGACTTGTACCCAAACCGTGGAAGTAGTGAATGGGTTCCAATGTATACTTGAAAGACAACCCGGAGGCGGACATTAAAGAGGAAATTGCTTTTACGAGAGAAATACTTGATCAAAATAAGAAGGATTTACTTAAACATGTTTTAATGGAAGGATTTTGTGATTTTCCAAAATCATGCAATCATCTCCATCTATAATGCATGAAAGTATTTCAAATCTTCTTCAATTCTTCCAATGGTTACGACTCCAACACAGAAATGCTTGAAGACATTAAAAAAGCAATCTATATTCCTCTTGAAGTTGAAACCTCAAAGCCTGTGAAGCCTCTACCTCTTTACTCTGGAGCAAAGATGATATATCCAACAATGAATTATCAATTCAAACCGTCATTCAAATATTCCAAGGGGGGGAGGTGTTTGCTATAGAACGAGTTTCTATGCCAGCTTTACGAAATTATGGACACAGGAAAATGTTTATGCTACCAAAAATTAGATTATCTTTTGCTTAAATCAGTTCCAAGAAATCAATATTTGCTAGCTCTCCTTAGCCCCTTCACTAGCTATATTATTGGAATAATATTGTCGGGGTAATGTGCATGGCATACGGAGCATGTCCATAAAATTCAGAAATTAATATTTTCTAGTGGGGAGAATATTGTTACCATTGTAGTAACACAGTTGTACTCATTATCTATCTATTTGTACTATTTATATGATGATTCCTCTTTTTTTACTAAGCTTTTATGTGGTTTAGAAATGTCCTTAAATCTTACGTTTAACAGAGAAAAAACTTGAGGATAACCCGGTAAACTTATATCTCAAACTTAATTTAAAATGGCTACAAAATATGATACTCTCCTACTAATTTATGTCTTCAAAACAAACTTATCCAAAATTAAAAAAAGGGAAAATTGTGAAACTAGACCCAAAAAAAAGCCTCTTCGCATGCTCAAAACGTGTGTGATTGATTAGTATGAGAGTGTCCTATTTTATGTGGATACTCTTTGGACTAGACTTTTATGTAGTTCAGAAATACCCCTAAGCCTTACGTTTAACTAGGAAAAAATTTGAGGACAATCCAGTAAAAATATATCTCCAACTCTACTTAAAATGTCTACAAAATAGGACACTCTCCTACTAATCCATGTTTTTAAAACAAACTTATCAAAAATTAAAAAAAAAAAAAAAATTATGACACTAGACAAAAAAAAAAAAAAAAAAAAACCTTATCGCACGTGCAAAGCATGTGTGATGAAGCTAGTACTATCTATAAGAGGATTTTTATGTGGTTCAGAAATATCCTTAAATCTTAGTTTAACAAAAAAAAAAAAAAACTTGATGACAACTTGTTAAAAATATATTTCCAACTCCATTTAAAATGCCTACAAAATATAACACTTTTTTACAAATCCATGTTTTCGAAAAAAAACTTATCTAATCTATCAAAAAAAAAAAAAAACTTATCCAAAATTAAAAAAAAAAATTATGACACAAGACAAAAGAAAAGCATCATTGCACGCGTAAAGCGCATGTGATGAGATTAATATAGTAATAAAGTCATTACCCAATATGGTTTAATGATCAGTATTGCTGTTTAATAGATCTTGAATTGCATTGCTGCTTTGGAGAGATTATGAAATCAATTATGGTGCATTGTGAAATACATAAATATCTAGCGCGCGTATTGCGTTGCCTACAATGAACTTCTTTTGGCTGAACATATGACATTGGATTAGTTCTATGATACCAAGTGCATCAGAAAATCGCATCAACTGTTTAATTTGAAAAAAAAAAAATAAACAAAGGCGAACTTTTGCAATGAAAAATTATTAAATCTTTTTTTGGTAGCAGGAAGCTTAATTATTCAATCTCTAATCATATTATTGGATAATTTCCATTTTAAACATATTATGATCCAAAAGGTATAAACCCATTGTAGGCCGTGTCCTTATAAAACAAGTAGGCTAACTATGAGTTAATTTAAGATTAGCTTAGAATTCTCTAGTATAAAATCTCTACATTTTTTTTTAGGAAACAACATTACTTATTAGAACACACAAACACGAACACGAAAGTAGTATATAAAGTTTTTTAAACAGGCTTATAATATATTACATAACTAAAGTACCACTACAAAATGGTCTAACATTTGTACTAGTAGCCTGGGATTATAAGGACTAAAGAGCTTAATATCAAAATTGTAGCTGTTAAGAACTTCCTATTATGGATGTAGGCTATAATTAAGGCAAAGCCACATTATTGCTTGCACTATTTACTTTTCTCTCTCTCAATATCTCAATCATTCAACAACTTTCATAAGGATTTACTAAAAATGAAGTATTCGCACAACTATGATTAATTAACCATTCCCATTAATATGGCGCTGGTAGCTAATAATACTATTGGGAGTTTATTAAGACCAAAATCTTTTGGGAGAGCAACAGAGACAATTCACTGTAAGTTTTGATTTTTAACGAACAGCTTGTGGAGATTCTCCTAGGAGAAAGGCTGAGAAAAATGCCAATGACTCGCTTGGCTTGAAGCTAGGTACTGCATGGCCAGCTCCTTTAAATGTTGCAAACGTAAGTCCCTTGTATTCTTGGAACCAACCACTGACCTGAACCAAATACCATTCCATTCCATATTGATTAGTACTGAAAGGTACAAAAAGAAAATCCTGTTAATATCACTATTACAACCATGAATTTTGTACTGCATCAAATTGCGAGCTCATATTCTAAGTACTCTAAGCACGCTTTAATGGAACTCAACTTGTAAATCCAGCACTTATGAATAATTCTTACTATACGTAGGTTGCAAAGTGATGTCACAAGAATAAAGAGCGTTTAATGGAAAACAGGAGAGTGTCAGATTTGCACTCTCTTTGTGAAACACTATAGTTTTCATCTTTGTCCCAAGATGTAGACAATGTACTAGTGGAGTATCAGAATACCTTAAAGACTTCTTAAATAAGAAAACATGGTTTCACTTGCAGATATAACTCTATATACACAATATTTATATTTTTACACCTAATGTCCACATTTTTTTAAAATGTTCACATTTAACACACAATACTGCTGATGCGTACGCTAAGTGTACAAATTTGAGATAACCAATGGCCAAATACTTTTAAATAATTGCTAATAAAAATAGAGTTGTATATTAAGATAAGATATTATCTATGTCAGGATTAGTTATTAAAATGAAAAATAAAAATTGTATTTTAATGTAGTAATTGCCATATTCTGAATCCAGATGATTACCTGTTTCTTGTGGTACCAAGGCCTCCATGCCTTAGTAATGGGTAGTTTCAGAACATTTAAGCTGTATCTTGTAGACAGTACAGGAACTCTTCCATCTGTGTCTCCACTGAGCCACCCACAAAGGAATACCATAAGATTGATAAATATATTATCATCACAATCTCTAGAAAATAATATACGGTAGTTAGGAAACTTATACCTGTAGACCCATATTCTAACTCCTGCTGTAATTAGCTTCTTGTATATAGGAAGGACAGATGGATTTGTGTATGTCCAATTGTTAAATATAGTCGTACTACAGCCAAAATTTTAGAAAAAAATTGTTCAGTTTGTATCATGAAAATCAAATTAAAAAAAATTTCTTGGCCACTTCTTTTTATTAGAAAGTTAAAGACTTGCTTCAAGTTTCTTTTAGATCAGTGAACTTCAAACAAAGGCAAACGAAATATTAACAATTAGTAGAAAATGCATTACTTGCAGATGCTCCAATTCTTTAGCTGGTGACCATCACTAACATGTAGAGCCTTTTGAACATCTGGTCTGTTGTAGAATGTCTTAGCATAGTTATCAAGGCAAGGATCGTAACCACCCAAGATTCTTGGCATCTGTTAAACAAAATCCATCACCATCATCTATTTATTCAATCAACTCACAACACTTGCCAAAGGCCTTGTAGCTGAATTGACACCTCCTCATGTACAAAGTGCTTGGGGGTCTAGGGGGAAAAAGGTTCAAACTGCGGGGTTAGCAACATGTTGTAATTATTTCTCAAAAAAAAAATAAAAATAAAAACTCGCAACACTTTGAATGAAATTAATGTGCGACATTGGAGGCAATCAATATGCATATAGAGAATCATATAATATTAGGGGACAAAGTTTGGCTCCAAACAATCTTTTTCCTTACATGATTAGAATTAGATTAAATAAGGCTCTTATGGTATGTTTCAAATAATTTTATATGATGTGAGACACTCTATACATGATTAGATTCAAAGAATAAATTATTAATTAATTATTGCCTAACATGTATATAAACCAAATTATTAAATTTGGAACCTAAATCTATTCATGAGATCAATTATACATAGACAATACTATAAGTGAGGTAATCTCTCTATACTTTCATTTCAAAATGAAATGATGATTAGTGCCTGTTGATTTTATAAAAGAGTGCTTTCCCTTGTACATAAAATTGATTTCCAATAAACTCTAAAATGAAATATGTATTATTCCTTACCATATTAGATGTGCGCTTCATCATGAATTGCATTGAATTGTTTTCTGCATCAGTTGAATTGATAGTACAGGTTGAGGTGTAGAGGCTATAGATATCAATCTCCTTATACTGTCTAAATATTTCATCAACGGCTTCAGTACAATCTTTGTTGCTCCATGTATCATTAGCGTCAAAATCACAGGTTGATTTGATTATGTTATGAGTCTCATCTGATATCACAGCATGACTCCAAGCATAATCCACTAGACCTCTCCAGTCGTCAGCATCAGATGTTTCGGGATTACCCAACTGTACTTTGAGAAAGGGATTAGTTGTGTGCTTTCGTTACCAATCATGGAACAATGGGATGCATAATAGTGTAAAATTTAAGTCAAGTTCCTTTTGTGTAATATATTGTTCCCTAAATAAATTAAAAAATGTTGGGAGAACACAATTTGACTTCCTACAACCACTCTAAAAACAGGATTGTGTGGCGTGATGTCAAATGCCATAAAAGATTTGAGCGTGTCTTCCTCATCACCAATTGGTTTTGAGGTAAAATGTCATAGCTTACGGTTTGACAAATGATATCAAAGTTAAGATTATGAGTTTGAGTCACAGGAGTGTCATTGCGAGGGATAGATTGTTGGGAGAACCACAATTTGACTCTTTACAACCACTCTAAAAATAGGTTTGCATGGCTTGATGTCAAATGCCATAAAAGATTTGAGTGTCTCTTCTTCATTACCAATTGATTTTGAGGTAGAATAACACAGCTCACGGTCCGACAAAATACATAGTTGTATTGAATTTAATTATCCTTAGAAAATATATTATTATTAGTATTTCACAAGTTAATGTAACTACATCTTCAAATTTAATTGAAAAACTTAATATACTGCATCTAATCACTTAATGTAATATACCTAAATTTTACCTATATATAGATTTGAACATATTAATTTTGTAATTGTCTAGGACCATACCAAAATAGCCTTGAGATCGATAAAAAGAGAGGGATCTTTGTTCTTGTCCTGGATGAGGTCAGCCAGTTCCGGAATGTATTTTCCTGTGAATGTGGAGAGTGAGTATTTGATAGGAATTCTGTTAAGATAAGCACAATAAACATTTATAAGAGTTAAAATACCTGCATAACTTTCTCCAGCAATATAAAAGGTTCGCGTTCTATAAGACGGGAACTTGAGGAACCACTTGTGGAGGAAGATATAAGCATCGTTTGCTATAAAAATTAGTCATTGAACGTACAACCAAAATGATCAGAAGCCCTCGAAGTATTTACAGAACAAGATTTGGTAACATAAAACTTACAAAAAGAAGAAAAGTTACGTCTACTACATAAAATAATCAAGCAATTATAAACTATAAAAATTTAAATAACACTAGCCTCCGAGCACATGTGTGAGCACATGTGTAGAGGCTCTTTTTTATTTATAGAGGTTAATAATTTTTATTCATCATCATTTGGAGTTGCTACTCTGTCATGAACTACATTAGAGTTTGCAATGATTTAATTAGACATGAAAAATTAGCAATTTATCATGGACAACTAAGGCAGAAAAATTAAATAAAAATTGAAGCAAATAATCATAGAGACTCAAACAATAGTCGAATATAAACAAACTTGTTTGTGTTTGGTTAGCTAGAAAAATGCAAGTGAGAAAACGAATCATTGTTCTTTGTCTTCTTCCTATGAGTGTTGAAAATTAACATGTCTTCAATTGATTTGCAAATGCTATCTTGGTCATCTCTCATAGAATTTTTTAGTCTTTTGTTGCCTTTATTTTTTCTTCTGTCAATTTGTACAAATATATTTTGTAAAAGAGTTTTGTTTTTTGTTTTTTTGTTTTTTTTTTTCAGCCTTTTTGAATGTTGATTTTAAGGTTGTGTTTGAACGTTTTTGAAAAAAAGGCTGTGTTTTGATCGTGAGAGGTGTAGGAAACCGTTCGAAACTGTTTAGTTTGAATCTGTGTGGTGGGGGAGAAGTTTATCTATAACCAATTGATGTTTGTCACTTTGTTTTCAATTTAATTTGATTTTGAATCTTTGATAGGAGAATTTTTTTTTTTTTTGGCATTTTTTTTCTTTCTTTTCTTTAAAATAACCCAACGGACTTCCCTAAAAAAAAAAGAAAATAAAGAAAGGACTAACCGAACATAATTGAGAGTAGTTGAACTTAACCCAAAAAAAAAAAAAAAAAGAGGAAGGAAGGAAGGTGTAACCGAGTATTTGAGTTTAAATATAAAACAAACTTTTTAAATTGAGATTTTTTTTTTTAATATTAATTGCGAGAATTTGAATTCAAATAGAAAACAGACTTTTTAAATAGGGAATAAGAGATTTAGAAAAAATAAATAAAAACTCGTGAGAATTGAAAGAACATTTTTTTAGTGGAACCTGCGAATTGAAATTTTTAGGAAACTGCAATTAAAAAAAATGGAGAGATAAGAGAGGCTAAAATTTAGGATTTGAAATTATGTAGTTTTATGTGGGAGTTAAAGATATATTGTATATTTACAAAATTATCCTCAAGCTTTGTTTCTTTTAAATAGAGAGTGTAGGGTTATTTTTGAACCATGAAAATGAGAATCTCAGACAGAAAAAACTCTTTAAATAGTAGTATAGAAGATAAACTTAAGACATGTTTGGTACACTGAATGTAGATTACAATAGGAATTGTAATATCTAGATTTCTCTATATATTAAGAGGATTCAGAAAGTTATGACTTCAAAAAATGTCAAAAATACCTCTAATCTAATTAAATAATCTTTATTCTTAAAAAATAAAAAATGGGGTTAAAATTGTAATTCAACAAAATTAAAAAAAAAAAAAAAAAAAACTACCAAAGAAACTTTTTTCCTAAAAACTACCAGAGAAACTTAGGATTTGTTGTAAAAATGTTGTGAAAATGTTGTGGACATATCATTTTTCAATTAGCAGACTCTCTATTTAAATATATCTCACACACATTTGATATATTTTTTTCCTAAAAAGTAGCAAACATTAAACTAGTAATTTACTTCATTTTAAATCCTAAAATTTAGTTTCTTAAAAATTACTTCCTATATAACCTCACTAACAATAGATAAATTTAAATTAAAAAATTACATTAAACTCAAAATAAAAAAAGAGCCTCTTTGCACACACGAAGCACGTATGATGAGACTAGTATTTATTACTGGAAATAAAATGTGTTGTAATGAAATAGCTAAACCTATTCATTAATTTGATTGTGAGTTGTAATATTAGAATAAAACTTAAGATCTATTTTAGAAAATATCTCGCTCATACAATTATATTTCCTGGAACATAATATATTTTAAATTTGAGAGAGATGAGTTAGTTTTTGATAATTTTTTATTTCCATAATTGCTACTTAGATATGGAAAGTTTGTTTATTTAGAAATATATTAATGTTAGAAATTATTGCACTTACTAAGAAATAGCTATCATAACCTTTTTAGAGATGAATATTTATTCCTCATTTAAAGAATAGTTATTCATAAGGAATGACTATTTTTGTAATAAAAAAACATAACCAAACTACTAAATAGCTAAACCACATGAATAACTATTACATTGCTGTGTCTATTATAGTCAACCAAACATGCCAAAGGTGAGTGCATTCATTCCATTTGATAAACTATCATTTGTCTTAATAATTTAAGATGATATAAGAAATATTATAGTAAATTTAATCATTATTTCAACAATATTTATCTATAAAAATAAACAAAGTTCATGAGCACTGGAATTTGTATGGTCTTTACCTGTGAGTACATCTCCCAAACCAATGTAATCACTAGTTGTATTCGTGTATGAAAAACCGACCCCAATAGGAGAATCCAGGAATAATATGTTGGCTTCTGTATTATAAGACATTAAGAATTCTTAATATAACATTTTAATAGCTTATTGTTATCCTTAATTAATTAAATAAATTAATGAAGAACTAAATAGTGGTTCATAGTGCAATCGTACAAGTATCTATATATATATATATATATATATATATATATATATATATATATATTACGCATTAAAATATTTGTGTGACAAAATTTCTACCTCTGTTCCATGAGTAGGGATTAGATTTAAGACTATTTCCATCCTTATCCACTAGAAAAGGACCAATCTCTTGTGTTGCTCCATATCCCACAGAAGAGCACCCGGGCCCTGAAAAGGAAAGCATCTTGTCACCTTAGCAGAGAACATAAAACGAAGTGCCAAACAAAATCATAGATTTAAACTTCTTGGATAGGTTCTCTAAAAAAAAAAAAAAAACAATTTCTTGGATAGGTTAAAAAACAAAAAAAAGAAGTAAAAAGAATTCCCACAAAGAGACATACATAATACTTGAAGTAATTCTTTATTAACAATGATTTGTTTATATAGGGTCAGGGACTGTCTAAAGACTACACAACATGAAAATTTCCATTAACATGTGCCTGCACTTTCTTCTATCTACACAAATAGATATATATATACTAGCTCATTCTAAAAAAAAAAAAAAGGATTAATTACAACTTATCCACCTATGGTTTGGCTGAAATTTAAGTTGCTTACCCGTGGTTTAAAATTTGACACTTTATCCACCTAAACTCTACTTCGTTAGGCTTCTGTAATTCACCTTTAGCTTTCCATTAAAAAACACATTTTAATTAAAAAACATAACATAAAACAGATCAAAAAGCTAGGGTTTGAAATTTTGCAAAAAAAAAAAAAAAAGGATGAACATTATAGTGAACAATGCTCTTGGGCATAGACAAATAACCAAACTGACTAACTTACGTATTGTAATTAAGAAAGACTTCAAGCACAACTATTGTTGTTTGGATCTATTGTTGTTGCTGCTTTCTTCTTCATAGTATCTTTTTCTAATTAAATTTCATACTCTTGGTCTTGGGTTTTTTCCTTTTTGCTTCATTTGATGAATTGCAGCAGATTCAATGCAAGTTCTAGTTCCAATTGTAGTTTATTAAAGCTTCAATGGCAAGGATGGATACAGAGAAAATCCAATCTCTCTCCTCCATCTTTCGCAACCTAGACACCAGTAAGGAAGTTCCTCTAGCAACGATCGTACTCTGTCTCTCTCTTTCTTTTATTAAAACCTTGAGTCCCATATGGGTTTTCTTTGAATTATTGGGACTTTGACCCATCGATTCCATGAGGGTTTTCTATGTTCTTTGTCTTTTGTCAATCAATTTACGTCACCACATGTGGACGATGTTGGGCACTCATACATGTCTTTCTTCTCTTTGTGTGTTTGAAATAAAATAGGTGATGATATGGCAATTTGGCTATACCCAAGAGCATTGTTCACTGTAATGTTCGTCCTTTTTTTGTGTGCAAAATTTCAAACCCTAGCATTTTGATTTGTTTTAAGTTATGTTTTTTAATTAAAATGTGTTTTTAAACGGAAAAACTAAAGGTGGGTTACAAAAGCCTAAGAAAGTAGAGTTTAGGTGGATAAAGTACCAAATTTTAAACCACAGGTAAACAACTTAAATTTCGGCCAAATCACAAGTGAGTAAGTTGTAATTAGCCCAATATATATATATATAGCTTCTAAGCATGTGCATACTTAAAGGCTCTTCTATTTAAAAAAAAAATTTAATAGACCCGTTCATATCAATTTTCTAACAAAAAAAAATTCAGGTTCTTATATTAAAAATAATAGTATAGATATATATATATATATAGCCAGACGGATTTGGTCAAAAGATTTGATACTGCAAAGGATACTCAAAACTAATCGCAATTTTCTTGGCGAGTAAGGTTCTCCACATAAGATAGTACGTAAGTAATGGAACACTACATATTTTATCTTAATTTTTATTCTTACAATCGCAGAAACCTCCCAATAAGGTCTATAGGCAACCATGGCATTCGACCTTCAATGATTTTAATGACAAAGATGATCTAGCTACGACATAAAGAAAATTATATATATAAATAAATAACGAGGATTTTATAAAGCTGTACAAAAACAAATTAAGCTACCTAAGAAAAAGATATAGCAAGTGTCAAACAGACACTAATACTACTATATATGCTTACCTCCATTAAGCCACAGAACTAATGGTTTTACATCAGCCTGAGTCGTAGCCTCATAGAACCAGTAAAAGAGTGCCCTTCCCTTTGTTTCATTTACAGTGACATAGCCAGCATAGTGCTTGAAGTTTACATCAGTCTGGCCAGGCAAGCCACCAGTTACAAGATCCCCATTCCCTTCTGAGGTAATTTTTTCCCCACTAGTCCCACTACTCCATTTCCACCGTCCAAAACACACAACAGGCTCCATTGATAGGAGAAGAACAAGAGCCACAGTGTGGAGAACTTTCATTTTTGATGCAAAATCCATATTGGAAGCACACCAAATAATTACATAGACAGCTTTCACGCCACAGGATGAAACACAAGGAGAGCCACATATCCTATTTATACCCATTGAGGCAAACTAGCATTCATTAAATTGTATGAAATTAGACAAAAACTACAGATATGGGATGAGAGTCCTACATGGCTATTATGACCTAGAAGTTGGATAAATTATTTGAATTTAGTTTAGTAATATAATAAATCTTTTTAGATAGATTATTATTGTTATTTATAGATATTCAATGTAATTCCTATGTTTTAGGATAGAGAAGTATTATGTCCACAACATTTTCAGAACAAATCATAGTTGGCAGGCTATTACAGGTTTTTAATTTGAATCTACTATCGAAATTACTTTTTGCCTACTATTAATAGTAAGTAACAATCTCTCACATAGGATTTGTTGTGAAAATATTGTGAAAATATTCCTACATTTTAGGATTGATTAATGAGGTTCATCATTGGTTATTTATGAAAGTTGAATGCATTAATGAGAATGATGCACAAAATTAACCAAAAATGTCTATTTTCTCTCCCAGTTTAATTACTACATTTATGACCCAAGATAATGCGCTGGATAAATTGTTTGAATTTAGTTTGGTGATAGAATAAATATTTCTGGATAGATTATTATTGTTATTTATTTGTATCAGAGATGCTACATCTACAACATTTTTACAATATTTTCACAACAAATCATAGGTGGTTAGTTGTTATTGGTTTAAATTTGAACCTGACACTAAGTTTACTTTTTTGCTCCAACAATAACAACTAATAACAACCTGTCACTTATGATTTGTTGTAAAAATGTTGTGGACATATCATTTCTCTTATTTGTATTAAATGTAATTCCTATGTTTTAGGATAAGATTAGTTCTTACGTTTTAGGATTTGTTAATGAGGTTGAGAAATGATATGTTCACAACATTTTTTTAACAAATTCTAAGTGGCAGGTTGTTATTGTTGGGGCAAAAAAGTAATCTTAGTGTTAGGTTCAAATTTGAACCAATAACAACTAACCACCTATGATTTATTGTGAAAATGTTGTAAAAATGTTATAGACGTAGCATCTCTTAGTGAGTTTATCTCATTCTTGGCTATTTATGTATGTTGAATGCATTAATAAGAATTGAGCATAATATTAATAAAAAATGTCTATTTTCTTTGTGAAGTTCAGGAGATTGGTCATCTCAAATTGGCCACACTATTTTTTATTTCTTAGAGCTTGTTTGGTAGGAGGATTTTTTTTTTCAAAACTACATGAAAATCATTTTCAAAAAATTGAAATTAAAACTAGCTTTCAAATAATAATTTTTACATTATTCGCATTTGGCTATCACTTTTAAGAACAATTTTTAAAATACTGGAAACAAAAAATAAATGTTTGAGAGACCATTTCAAATTTTTTTTTTTCCTGAAAAATTTACAAAAAGTAATGTGTAGAATTTGCAGATTATTTTATATATATATATATATATATATATATATATTGGATAATGATAAGGGAATAGAGCAAATGTACTTTTTTGTTTTTGTTTTGATAATGATAAGTTTCAAATTTGAAGTGTGAGAATTTTTTTTATGATAAAGGTAAACTCCTTAATTTAAGAGATAGAAGAGTCTGAACAAATTTGTGAGGTCTACTATTTTCAATTTAATTACAATTATGCCATTAAAAACATTTTATGTATCTTGAAAATATCCTCTCAGTTGTTTTCAAAATCATGTATAGAACAAGAAAAATAGGATACAACTTTTTAAAAACTATATTTAAAGAATATCAGCCAGACAATAGATTCAAGTGTGGAACCCACCATTTTCTGGATTTCAAATTTTTTTTTTTTTTTTTAGTGTCATAATTTTGCATTCATCTCAATTTTTGGATTATGACACTAAATCCCCCTCCCCCCCCTTAATTTCCCCCCCCCCCCCCCCCCCCCCCCCCAAAAGTCTTAGATTTGTCATTTAATGATGTCATCTCAAAATTTTTTTTTCTTCATTCTTGTAGTTAGTGCAAAATGAGCAAAACTCTTGGCCCTCTTTGAAAAATCTCAGATTCAGAAAAAACTAATATACGAATTGAAAAAAATCAAAAGATAAAGAGGAGGTAACAAAAATAATGGACCTACCAAAAATCATTATGAACCAACCATGGAACCCTTATCTTTTTTGTGGGAGAGCACCAATTTGCTGTGTGCAGGCAGAATTCTTTTCATAATTGAATAGTATTAAAAGCGAAGAAGTGTGTATATATATATATATATATATATATATATATATATATATTGATGTAGTTCTAAATTTTTAAAACTACTTCTATTTGAATTTCAATTGAAACATGGGATGTTTAAATTTATGTAGAGGTGTTTAATTTAAGTAATATGGATGAGAAAAAGGAGTGTTTTTTTTTTTTTTTTCCTTCAAATTCAAAATAAAGAAAAGGAGATTTGAGAAGGTAAAACAAAAACAAAAACAAAAAACGTAGGATTAGGGATTAAGAAAAATGGAAATTAGAAAAAATACAAAATACAAAATACGTGAGATTAGAAATTAAGGAAACTGGAAATTCAAAAATACAGAAAAATTAAATAAAATAAACTGGTAAGTCTTGATAAAGTAAAAAAAGAAGAAAAAAAAAAAAGTGGAATGCGGTCTTAAAGGAAATATACCAAGTGCAATGGGATTTTTTTTTTTTTTTTTGGTCCCTATTAAAGCTAGGGTCTAAAGGTATTTTTGAACCATGTAAAAGTTTAGTTCAAAGAGGGGAATTCTGTTTTTTTTTTTTTCCTGAACATACAATTAAAGAATCAGGCCCCCCAAAAAAAAAACTCTTAACTCACATCCTAAAATTTACTTGAATCCTAATAACTGAAATACATTGCAAACCACACTATAACAAATTTGCAGTCCCCTATCAGTCTAGAATTCCTTAGCACGACAAAGAATTTGAGTTATGTTGATAATACCAAACCGGTCTTGAATTTGGTCCTATAACTCAACTAAGGCCATAGAAATTAAAGCTCCATCGTGCTAGGAAAAATCTTTGCATATCTTATTAACAAAAAGTCAAAAATTTAAATGAACATGTACATGAATAAATATATAGGTACGCATTCAAACTCAATATATCCTCAAAGCTATGCAGGAATTAAAAGAAAAGAACAGTAAAAGATTACCTAGAGAAATATTGCCGAAATTTTTTTTCCCCTATATAACTGAGTAACTCTTAAATATGATGAGACGACGGTGGATTTTTTTTGTAAGAAGAGAAGAGGTAAAGATGGTGAAATGTGGGTTAAAATTTCTGGATAACATTAAAAATTTAAAAGAGCAAAATAAAAAGAAAAACAATTACCAGACGCGTAAAACTTAGCAATGTGGGAAATCTTTTTTGTTTTCCAGTGTCTAATCCATTAGCCTGGTGGGGGAGTCTTATTTAAGAAAAAATAATCCTATCCCATTGTGGTTACAAACCTCCGAGAGTACATTTAGTTAAGTGCCTAATTTTAAGGGAAGAGATAAGGATTAAGGAGAAAAATCTGAAAATTTAAAAATTTAAAAGAGAAAAAAACGGAAGAAATCAAAAATATGGATGAGAAGTTATAATGTTGGACTGTTGGTTTTAAAGTAGGAGTTTTTTTTTTTTTTTTTCCTTCCTTCAAATTCAAAATAAAGAAAAGAAGATTTGAGAAGGAAAAAAAAGAGAAAACAAAAAAAAAACCTGAGATTAGGGGATCAAGTAAACCAGAAATTCAAAAAAGAAAGGCTAAATTTTAGGGAATAAAAAGATGAGCACGGTTCCAAAGAAAAAAAACTTGTAAGAATCAATTTTTTCATCAAGGTCAAAGTTCATCATGTCTAGCACATATCAAAGTTTCAATCCTGAGAAACGACGAACAATTTCAGAGCATGTCAATGTAACGTTAGAGTTTCTCAAGGACATGTCCAAAAGCATGGCAAGGATGTAAGATTCGTGGGATCAAATAATAGAGGTCTTAGATAAACATTCCAATGAAATTTTGGAAATCAAAGAACAAACAAAAGTTCAAGTATCCCATGAAATTTCGGAGAATCAAAAGAGGAATATATTGGGGGATGCACTTGCCATACAAATTGCATTTGAAGATCTAAGGATTAATAAAGTGGAAAAGTTAGATCAAAGGGATCTTCTCATGATTTTGAATAAGCCTACTCTAATTTTACACATTGAATTTGTCATTCTTGATGAGTTCAAGAATATGAAAATCAAGGCTTTTTTGTTCACACAAATGCTTAATTAAAGATTGATGCAAATATCTATGGTCTGAATTCTTATCCTTCAACTATTTAAAGATCGAGGTCGAGTATTCTCTAATCAATATGAGCAAGAATCAATCTTTATATTATTCATTTGAAGGGTTAGGGAATGTTATGACTTGAGATAAGATCTATCACCAAGCCTAAATAGGATTAGTTCTTATGTTTTAGGATTTGTTGATGATGTTATCTCATCTTTGACTATTTATGTACGTTGAATGCATTAGTGAGAATTAAACAGAAAATTAACCAGAAATATCTATTTCCTCACTCAAGTTCAAGAACTTGGTCATCTCGAATATCTTTTATTTCTCATTTCACAACAGTGGCAACTTCTTTTTTCTGTTTGGCATTCGGTTAGGCAAGCCTATGGGCTATGGCATATCTGATGTGGATTTAGGCCAGCTTCTATAATATTCTAATTGCATGAGCAGGGTTGAATTTGAGTGGGACCTCCATAATTTCTTGTGTGGGTGGTTGAAATATATAATGGAATGATCAAATATATCTTCGAATAATGAGTTTCACGCTATGTTTCTTTACTTTCTTTTCTTCTAGCGGTGGGCAGTAGGCACCCACCCATGCGCATGTGGTGAAAACTTAAAAAAGTGCTACCAAAAGGAGCTCTGAGGTCCAAAAAGCCCAAAGCCCATTTTGAAAAAAGCAAATGTCCAAAGCCCTTTTAATTAGTATAAAACGTAACTTTTTGGAAAAAGTTGCGTTTTGGGTTTGTGAAGAGAACGCGCAAGCCATAAAAGGAGCTCTAAGGTCCATTTTGGAAAAAGTCCATGTGTGTTGTCATATCTCCGGTGGACGATCTTGGGCAATTACCAAATTACCCTTCAATAAATCATGCTCATGTCTTCAGTTCTCATGCCTGTTCCTCATTCCTCTCATCTCATCTCTCTGCTCTGCCCTTTGCCTTGAAGCTCACTCACGCCTCTCATCTCTTCTCTCAGCTCTGCCCTCTCCGTGCTGCTACAAGCCTCTCCGTGTTAAAAGTCTCTCTTTTCTTTTGTCATCCATTGAATCTTCTTCCTCTTCTTCTTCTTTCTTCGTCTTCTTCAACACGCATTCCTCTGTATTTTTTTTAAAAATTTTATTTATGTCTAATCTGATATGAGAAATACATTTTGAAGGTAGAGTTTTGATAACAAAACACCAAGCAACACTGATCGGCTACCAAAAACCACCAGGTACCAACACTAATCTGATTTTTTTTTTTCCAGATCTTGCATGCTTTGTTCTTGCTATTGATCTATTTATTCTCTTGCTGGGTACTGAAAAAATTTGTGGGTACATGCTTTGTAATTTTTTTTTTTATTTTGTCAATGCTCTGTCTTTCTAAGTTATGTGATATCTAACAAAAAATCAGAATTGGGTATTTTAGTTCCAACCCCCCTTTCTCTGTTCAAGTCACTTTGGATTGAGATTTGATTTTTTAAGTTTAGCATGATTTGGGTCTTCTTTGGAATTGGGTATTTTAGTTTTCGTTTCAGGTTTCACATCTTTGGAATTGGAATTGGGTATTTTAGTTCTTGTGGGGCAATACAGATGTTGGGTATTTCAGTTGGGTTTAATTAGGGGCAAAGATGCTGATTGAATTGTCTAATAAGTTACCATAGACAAAATCCTAAGCAGCTAACTAAATTCACAGTTGGTAGGCACTTTATCTGATATACTTTCAAGCTTTCTTTGTTAATCTTTCTTTTCTATTCTTTGGGCAAAACTTGCCACAGCAGCTTTATAGTACTCATGCATGTCTACTCTATGGGTTAGCAAGAAGGTTCCAAAAAAGTTATGAAAATTATTGTTTAACAGGGCTGAAGATCCCATTTGGAATATCTTAAGAATTTTTGTTTTAATGTTTAAATACAATAGAGCAGTTTTTCATTTTGGGGATGTATGACTTGTACATACGCTCTACATGTTTAAATACAATAGAGTACTTGTGAATATTTTGCCGACATCTACTTCCAAAAGAATACTTAAATTCTCTCTCTGTTGCTTTCCACCATCACCTATCTTGAGTTATATTTTGTCTTATCCATTTTTGTTGACCTAATTTCTTACATATAGCTGTGAGGAACACTAAATAGAGTAGATGTGTGATATACTTAATTGGCCTTACCATTATGGTAACACGCACAAACTCTCTCTCATTCATCTCCAAATGGTAAATGGGAAAGGCTGGGTATAGGTCTTTTGTTTATTTTATCACTTGTGCATGCTGATGTTGAAATGGTATTGATTATTTTTTGCCTTATTCTCGTACAAATCTTCTTTAATTTTGACGCGAATACACATAATGTTTGCTGCTTAAACATTACAGAGAAGTCTTTAATTGGCCTTACCATTATGGTAACATGCACAAACGTTACTTTTTTACATAGTTTCTAGCTATGCATCCTCCATACTTTGTAGAAAACAGAGAAGCATTATGGGAAACTGATTGTATACAATAATACAATGGAATGTTTATTCTAGTCCTCTTAACATATTGTATACAATCAGTTTCCCATATATGCATCCTCCAGTCAAATATGTCTATGAAATGTTTTTTATGTGACCCTTAACATATAATGGAATCTGTATTTACTGGTGGTGTGAGTGGCATTGTGAAATTCTGCAATTCGAATGTGTCAAAGATGTGCCATGGAACCTATATGTTTTTATATTGAGGATGCAAATACATGTTAGTGTGTCACATCTTAATGTTAGGAGTGTGTAGGTGTATATGTGTGTGGGGTGCTGATGGGGAGTGCGTGTGGTGCTGCTGAGGCTTGCGTGTGTTGCTACAGGGTGTGCATGGGCTGCTGATGTGGGGTGTGTCTGCTGCTGATGGGGCATGCCATTTTTTCCATTCCATATCCAAATTCTTATTGTATCTGCTATGATGGATCTTCATAATTTTGTTAGACTAAATGATAGGGATGATAGGGGCTTCATAAATGCTAATCGAGATTCAATTTCTAGAAGAGAACATAATAGTGAAGCAGGTAGCAGTTATGAGCAGAACTCAGAATTTTTAACAGACCCTACGATGGTGGTTCTTCATGATTCCATTGCAAATTCCATTTGGGGGGATAATAATTAGTAGTTGTCTTTTCTTTTTTCTTTTTTTTTTCTTTTTTTTTTAATATCATGTAGTACAATTTAAACTTGAGTTATTGGTATGTATTTTATTATTTTTTTACATTTTTATGTAGTACAATTTAAACTTGGATTATTGGTGTGTATTTTATCATCTTTTACATTTTCATTTTGTGCTTAATGGTGATGAAAATTATTTAGATTTAATTAATATTGATAAGAAGTCATTAATGGTAATAACAAATAATTATGACACTAAAAAGAAAAATTGCCCAAACATTATTAAAATAATACCAATAATATATTTATTATTATTATTATTATTTTTTAGTAAGAATATGAAGTAGTTGATCTAAGTATGAAATAAACTTCCTTATATATACATTGTCATTTTTGGTAATTTATCTCTCAAACTGTCACTTTTATAAGTGCTAGTCAAACACTCAACTTTTTCAAAAAACACTTTTTAACAGTTTTTACCAAACACTCAATTTTTTGAAAAAACACTTTTTCATACTGCACTTTTTGAAAACTCCACTTTTTCAAAAAGCTCAGTTTCAAAAAGATGAAGTAAACTCACCCTTAATGAGAATGACATCTCTTGTACACTTTTAGAGTGTTGTTTTGGACGTTTGGATTTTTCTTGAACACTTGGAGGGTTGCTATCATGAAATTTACATTCCTTGGACACTTGGACTTGTTTTTAATACTTGTTTTGGTCATTTGGAGTGTTGGTATCATGAAATTAACTTCTCTTGGACACTTGCACTCACAACAGAACAATTAAAAAAATTGAATATTTCCTCAAAAAAATTTCAAAATTAGAAAGAGACCTTATTCAAAATCAATACTACGGATTTATGGATGAAATAAAAATAATGTAAAGTCTTTCTAGTGGTTTTAAGGATATAAATATTGACAAATAAGCATACTGTTAAAAAATAAAATAAAAGAATTACAATATCAAAGAATTGAAAAACAACTAGAAGATCCAAATATACAACAAAAAATTGAACAATTTAAATCTAAAATTCAAAATGAAGTTTGCTCAAATAATCAACACATTGTTGAATTACTTTATGAAACAGACTTAAATCAGAAAGATATACCAACCAAAGCAAGGCAACCAGTCAAATGAATCAAGAATTGACGGAATATTGCAAGAAAGAAATTCAAGAATTGTTAAACAAAGGAATAATTTGAAAAACAGATCCTCTTGGAGTTGTTCTACCCTTTTTTTTTTGGAGAAACAGAGTTGTTCTACCTTGTGTGCAAAAAAAAAAAAAAAAAAAAAATACTGAATTGGAAAGGGGGACCCCTAGACTATTAATTAATTACAAGCCACTAAAAATACACTCAAATGAATAAGATACCCAATTCCTAATTGGAAAGATCGTTTAAGTCTCGTATATAATTTATCAATATTCTCAAAAGTTGACATGAAAAGTGGTTTTTATGGCAAATGCAAATTCAGAAAAAAGATAGATATAAAACTGTTTTCACATTACCATTTGAGCATTATAATTGGATGACCTTTGGTTTTAAAAATGTTCCTGGTTAATTTGAGCACATAATGAATGACATTTTTAATCCATTCATGTTTCTCAATTGTCTATATTGATGATGTATTAATCTTTTCAAACTCAATCAAACAACATTGGCATCACAGAAAAAATTAGTCTGAATAGTCAAAGAAAATGGTCACTATAAAAAATGAAATTGTTTCAAACCAAATATTTTTAGGACATGATATATATATCATGATTCGATTACTAAGCTTTTGGTTCGCTCTAATCGATGTGCTCTTGATATGATGCACATTACTTTAAGAGAAATGCTATGTCCATAACATTTTCACAACAAATCCTAAGTGGCAGGTTATTACTAGTTGTTATTATTGGAGCAAAAAAATAATCTTAGTGGTAGGTTCAAATTTGAATTAGTAACAACTAATCACCTATGATTTGTTGTGAAAATATTGTGAAAATGTTGCAGACGTTGCACCTCTTATTACTTCAATGTGACATTAAGGTGTTTGGTTCATTTGATTCTTTCTAACATTACAGTAATCTAAGATTACAAAATATATCACATCACCTTTGTAGGGATGAAGGTCCCAAAATATGTGTTAGGCCTTGGGCCTTATCCAAGGAGGCTTAGTTGTCCGAGGATGGATCAATAGTAAGGAAGATATAAGACTTTGAACTTCACGAGCAAGTTATGACTGTGAAGGCTGGGGGAGATAGGCCGAGGAGGAGTGTCCCCTTAGCTAAACGAAACAGAGGTCAAAGAGTGTGTTCTGTTATCCAGAATGACATTTCAGGAAGTTCTATTGATAAGGATATGCACTGTGAATGTACAGGACAAATGGGAGTTGGAAAATATCTAAGGAAAAGTTGCTATCACCGCATTAAATGCTCTGCAGCTTACTTTCTGGCTACATTAATGAGGAAGTGATACCTAAACAGTAGCTTTTAGCCTTACAGCTACTCCCCAAAGACTTTAGGAGAGGGCTGATGTGACAAGGATCAGGATCAACAATCTAATTTACACGTGGAGGATAGAGATAAAGAAAAAGGATAGTATAAAATAGAGAGGAGGCCCTGAGAGAAAGGGAACGAAAAATTGAGAAAGAAACACTATAGTAATTAGAATTGTATTTGCAACCAACTTCAAGTAATATATTCAAGAATTGAGGGAAAATTTGCTTTAGATAAAACCAATCTACTTGTGAGAGACCGCACCCCCGGCCCATTTTATGATGTTGAGCCAAACCCACGTGAATAGGTGGAGTCATGTTATTGCCTCTCAAAATCAAGGTTCGACTAGTTATATTTTTTCCTTTAGATTAAAGGTTTTGCAATGGAGTCGCCACTTATTTAATTATTGGGATAAATAAGAAAACCAAAATTGAAAAATTCCTCATTTTATTAATTTTCAATTGAATTTACATTGATCATAGGAAAATTACATGGCTTTGGTCCTAGATACAATCTAAGATAAAGTACATGACTTTGTTTCCTAGTTACAATCTAAAAATCGAAAATTACATGGATAAGCATTTAATCTACTAACCCTTGATCTAAGTTCGGGGGCTATGTTACAAAGTGGGAAGGTGTTAGGCACCTACCTTGCCTGATGAAACTGGTCTTCTAGACTATGGTGGCCAACATTCATATCACATCATCCAATATGTTATCAATCAATTTGCATGTTAAATTTGAAGTGTGTGCATGTGATAAACCCTATTTCCATTTATTAAGCATTTCATTTGGATCGAAAAATAAATTCTAGTGAATGTGTGTGGATGGTAATATCCTAGATTCAAGGATTTGAAAGAATTATGAAACAAACATGTTTTTCACATTTTTCATGTGGATTTAAGATTAAAACTAGTGTTATGCATGAACATGTAATAAACAATCAAGAACATGTGAAGAACACATAAGCAGGGCCGGCTGAATGGTGGAGCAAAAAATGCGGCCGCCTAAGGCCCCAAGTAAAAAAAAGGCCCCCAAATTTTAACCAATAGGATTATTTATAATCAATAAATAAAATAATATTTTTTTGCTAGATGAAAAACAAATAAAAAATAGAGAAAAATGTAGCATTCACAATATTTTTTACAGCACTTTTACAACTAATGCTGAGTAGCAAGTTGTTACAACCTTTTATTGATGACAAAAAAATAAGGGATAATTACAATTTACCCACCTGTGGTTTGGCCCGATTTCTATGTGCCTACCTGTGGTTTAATTTTTGACACTTTACCCACCTGAGGTTAGGTCCGTTTAGTCTCCGTAACCCACCTTCAGTGCAGACGTCACTCTAACACATTTTTTATCAAAAACAAAACTCAAAACAAATCAAACACTCCTTTTTCTCCCAGAATTAAATAGTTTTAGGCTTATGTGACTGAAACTATTCCGAATCCAAATCCAACGAATTCCTTAAATTTCAAGGCATAAATAATTAAATACATAACCTTTATTCTATAATCCTTATTAGAGTTTTTGAAATTATATAAAATAAAAGTTGCTAAAAGGTTAGCAAAATATATATATATATATATATATATATATATATATATATAAAATCCTTCAGTACTCTCTCTCTCCAATCCTTCAATCTCTCTTTCTCTCTACGCTTTTCTGATCTCCTCCATCTTCGACGATCCAGACCCATAGCTGAGCTCCACCCCACACCGATGATCAAAATAAAATCACCAACCTAGGGCCGCTGTCACACCACCAAACCCACGGGCCATTGCTGATCTACCATGGCAGGGGCGGTGAACTGACAGAGGAGGACAAGGGGTGTGTCTGGAGGCAGCTGATCCATCATGGGTATGGATTTGGTTTAGAAACGTGATCTTGAGGGAGGCGAAGTCCACCGATCCAGCGTCGTTGCCGAGCCCTAGCTCCGCCAAGTCACGCCCCTCTTGGAAGTCTAAATCGGCCAAGGAGAATGCGCCACCGTTTGATCTGACCTCCATCCCCTCCGAATCCAAGCCATCGCCAGCTATGGTGGCCAAATTGAAGAGTCCACCGAGGCCACCTCCTTCAAATTCTCACAAAACGAAGCTCAGCATTGAAAGTCATGGGCTCGATGTAGGAAATTGTTGATCGATCTGGGGGCAGATCCGGTGATTCAATGGGTTCTGGGTTGTTGTTTAGTATCTTCTTCCTTAGTATTCAATGGGTTCTGGCATATCGATATCCGCCAAATCACCGGGTTGTTTGGTATAGTTGAAATTTTCGCTTTGTTGTTTGGTATACTGTTGTGAATCACCGAATTTGCTGGGTATTGTTGTGAATCGCCGAGGCCACTTTGTTGTTTGGTATAGTTGGTATACTGTTCTGGGTTGTTGTTCATGATGTTGTGATTTTTTCTGGTGGGTTTGTTGTTTGGGTTTGTTGCGTAAGTGAGATCTTAGATGTTGAAAATCAAAAATTTAGAAATTAAGTGCTGGAAATTGTTGATCCTTCCTGTTGTCATGTTGTAAACTGTGTTATGCTTTGATTTTAATAAATTTATTAGTTCAGGCACAAAAAATTAGTATAAGGAAGAAGACGAAGAACTCTCTCTCTCATGGTTTTGCTTCATTTGATTTGTATTAGTTTTCTGGGTTTGTTCTTTATGTTTGTGAATGTTCTTCGTGATTGTGAATTATGAGAAACAAATAACATATTTTAATCTTGTTTTTTTTTTGTTTTTTTGTTTTTCTTGTTTTGGGAGGAGAGAGACATAAAATAGGTGGAAAAAGACTTATTTACCCCTTTTTTTAACAGAGGTGGGTTACGGAGACTAAACGAACCTAACCTCAGGTGGGTAAAGTGTCAAAAATTAAACCACAGGTAGGCACATAGAAATCGGGCCAAACCACAGGTGGGTAAATTGTAATTATCCCAAAAAATAATTATAGTGATATTTTCAAATAGAAAGTAAAAAGCAACTTAAAACTTAGGATTTGTTGTAAAAAATATTGTGAATGTTGCACTTCTTAACAAAAATAAGAATAATAATAAGAGTTTAGTTAGCAAACTTTCTCATCTAAGTTTACCACTAACACCACTATCAATCTACCACATCAACAAGTATGAAAAATTTTGTCAAATTTTTTATGTCTATAAAATTTCTAAAAATAGAAAAAAAAATTCTACATAATTCATATTAATTAGTAGTAATTTTACATCTAAAATAAGATAATCTATTTTCGCCTTAGGCCCCCAAATGCATCAAGCCGCCCCTGCACATAAGAACATCTAAGAACATTCAAACATATTCAAGGGAATCTAAATAGTTACTATCGTGCTTTAATTCTAAATTCTCATTATGGCAACACAATAAACAAGTTAGGAAAAATGATTATACATTTATGCAAGATCCATACGATGGAGGAGGAGACTCTTGGTGGAGGTCCTAAGGGTGAAAAAAAAAAAAAAGAACTAGGAGAGAGAGAGTGAGTCTCACTCAATACCTTGAGTCTCAGGAAGACCAAGATATGACAAGACTACTCTACTTCACTAGAACTCAAGAGAGGAGAATAGAGGGGGCTTTGGTGTGCTTTGGAATGAAGGAAAGGGAGTGTTAATATAGTAGTGGTGGAGGAAATATGAATGGAAGACAATTTAATGAGAGTTGACAAAGAATCATGAACCTAGACCTCATTTTAGCCTTGGGGAAAATCTGGTGCAATAAATGGAGAGATTGGTGGGAGTGGGGAGCAAGCCGAAATTCTGTTTTCCTGTAGTTGCTGTAACAGCCTGTAGAGTCAACTTCGAAAAATCATATCTGACTCAATTCTGATCGGAATTGTCTTGTTCTTGTACTCAAATTGAAGCCCCGGATGTCTAGTTTTTGAAAAAATTAACCTCATTCACAGATTCAAAATATTCTGAGAGTTATCGATGAAATGGTGAGTAGAGGTCATTTATTAGAAAATGGTTTCAACACAATTAACATTAATAGGTCCCAAATTAGCTCCCAATTAACATTAAATGGCTCCAATCACTCCAATTTCAGACTTAATTGGCTCCAAATTTACTCTAATTAAAAGATAATTGCACAAATTACTCATTGAATAATTAGTGTTTAACTATCTAATTAATTAGGTGTATGCAAACTCACCATAAAATGTAGTCCTAACCAATCAAATTATGACACATCATTGATCTCCAATTTATTACACTTATAACCAGTTGAAATCAATTATTCATAATCACATATAATCGGACTCAATTTGTGATAGTGCATCTTAGCCATTAAAACTTGATTTGATGATAACTTTCAATCTGGTGGTCCGATTAGCGCTTATGACCAGTTGATTTGATCGTTACAACATCAAGATCATTTTTGTGAAATGAGATTAAGGATCTAATGGCCAAAATCAAGATGCATATTTTCGAGGTGAAAGTACCATTTTACCCTCCATGTGAGGTTAAATGCGGGTTGCAAAATGGGGTGTCAACACTACTTTTACTTTGTTGTCATCTGGATCCATTATAATTGCTACCTAACTCATTAGAACCTAGTTTTCCAACACATTCTCTATAAATTCATTGTATTGGGCTCATTGGGCCTAGATTCACTAACTTTTTGGGCCTAGGATTCAAACTTTGTCCTTACAATTGGCGTTGTCTGTGGGAAATTCTTGTATTTTAGTGAGTTTGACATCCAACTATGGTAGGTTCAGGTCTGAATCTGGAAGAATCTATGGGGTCCCAACGTGAAGATCATTTTGTCAATCTTGAGCGAACAAGGGACTGGGAAGTTAGTGTGCATACCACTCATACTAGAAAGAGTCAGTCTCGAAACGAGAGCCACCTTTCTTATGAGGAGGATACCAGAGCTTTGCAACTGGAGATTGATCATTTGAAGAGAGAGCTACGCCACGAACGGCGAGGGCGAACTCCCTCTAACTCTGACTTCTCTTCTGACGATGAGGAGGATGGTAGTTATAGACCCAGGTCAAGGAATCCTCCTAGTAAGTCTTTATCGTATGATAAGGACTACCACTATGAGCACAGAAACAGGAGCTCATCTTCCAAAGGCTTGGAAAATGATGCGATGAGCAGAGCGCTCAACCAAATTTCCAGATCACCTTTCACACGTAGAATTGAAGGAGGGAGACTCCCTTGGTGGTTCACTCAGCCCACGTTCACCATGTAGAATGGTTGAACGGACCTTATGGAACACGTAAGCCACTTCAACTAGAGATTGGCTGTGCACTCCAAGAATGAAGCCTTGATGTGCAAGGTGTTCCCCTCCAGTTTAGGGCCCGTGGCCATGAGGTGGTTTGATGGCTTAGGAGCAAGTTCCATTGATTCCTTCAAGGAACTCACTCGGGCATTTAGATCTCGCTTTATTACGTGCAGCAGGGTTCCTCGGCCTTTAGATTTCTTGTTGTTTATGTCCATGAGAAAAGGGGAAACCCTGAAAACTTACTCGAACAGATACTGGGAGATGTTCAATGAGATATATTGTGATTTTGATGATGTGGCCAAAAGAACTTTCAAGGTCGGCCTACCTGCCGAGCATGGTTTGAGGAAGTCCTTGACTAGGAAGCTTGCTGGCAGCGTACGTCAGCTCATGGACCAAATTGATAAGTATAAGCGGGTTGAGAAAGACCAACAACAAGGCAAAGGGAAGGGTAAGGTTATCCCTTAAGAGATGAAGGATTTCAAGTCGGACCGCTACAACAATAACCGGCCCTAGAGAGACTTTGCTGGGCAATCGGGGTCTGCCACTGCCCAAATGGTTAACACGGTGTTCCGAGAACCAGTACACCAAGTTTTGGAGAAAATTAAGAACGAGCCATTCTTTAAATGACCAGGTAAGATGGGAGGTGACCCCATAAAGCGCAATCAAAGCCTTCATTACCAATATCACCAGGATTGAGGGCACACCACTAAAGATTGTAGAACTTTAAGGAGTCATCTGGAGCAACTGGTCAGGGAAAGGAGGCTGAAACAATTTTTACATCAGCACAGTGGACTAAGGGGTCCGAAAGGAGCAGGATTATAGGGGGTGCTTTTTCCCGAGCCCCTTTGGGTACCATCAATGTCATCTTAACGACTCTAGGAAGAACTGGTTCTCACCCTTCTAGAGTGATGTCTGTAGCCCGGTTACCAGCCAAGGACTCTGGACTTGAGCTGAAGAAGGCTAGAATGGAGAATCGGCTGTCGATGAGTTTCTTTAAAGAGGACAAGGTGGGAACCGTACAGCCACATGATGATGCATTGGTGGTCACCCTCAGGATAGAGGGATACGGCGTTAGAAGGGTGATGGTAGATCAAGGCAGTGGGGCAGAGATTATGTACCTTGATTTGTACAACAGGCTGGGCTTGAAATTTGAGGACTTGACGGCCTATGATTTGCCTCTGGTAAGCTTCGATAAGAAGGTTGTTATTCCGAGGGGCCAGATTCAACTTCCAGTACAAGCAGGGTCAGAGGTGGTGGAGGTAGATTTCATTGTAGTGGATGCATATTCTCCCTACACGGCCATTGTAGCAAGACCCTGGCTTTATACCCTAGGAGCCATTTCCTCCACTTTGCATTTGAAGGTGAAATATCCGTTTGGGAATCAGATTGAGGAGCTAGTTAGGAGCCAATTTGTGGCAAGACAGTGCTTGGTTGCTGCAATAATGCATCAGCCAAGAGTGGAGTCCTCAGCCTCTGCTGAGGGAAGCTTATAGCAATCAAGGACTCCAAGGTCACTTATGCAGGAGACAGCCAAGGGGGCAAAGTGTGAGAATTTGGAGAAGATTGTGATAGATAATGATTTGAAAAGGTTTTTTCAGGTCGGGGCTCAGCTGCCTCCACAGGAGAAGGAGGGGATGATAAAGTTTCTCAGGAAGAACATTGACGTGTTCGTGTGGAGTGCCTATGAAGCTCCTGGGGTGGATTCGAACTTCATCTATCATCATTTGAATGTCAATCCTTTCATCATTCCCAGAAAACAACCACCTTGGCCTAAAGAGCACTCTAATGCCATTAAGGACGAGGTGATCAAACTTAAGCAGGCTGGGGCTATCAAAGAGGTTTTTTATCCTGAGTGGCTAGCCAATACTGTAATGGTGAAAAAGAAGACTGGAAAGTGGCGGGTATGTGTGGACTTCACAGATTTGAATAAGGCCTGTCCAAAGGACCTTCCCCATGCCTTGATTGATCAGCTGGTGGATGCAACTGTAGGCCATCCTCGGATGAGCTTTTTGGATGTCTTCTAGGGGTATTACCAAATACCACTGGCTCTAAGTGACCAAGAGAAGATAGCTTTTATCACTCTCACTGGAAATTACCACAACAAAGTAATGCCCTTTGGTTTAAAGAATGCAGGGGCTACCTATCAGAGGATAATGACCAAGATGTTTAAGCCACAGTTAGGAAAAAAACATTGAGGTTTATATAGATGATATGGTGGTAAAGAGTAAGGCAGAATCTAAGCATGTTAATGACCTCGGGAATATCTTTGGAATACTAAGGAAACACAAGCTACGCCTTAATGTTTCTAAGTGCTCTTTTGGTGTTGGTTCAGGAAAGTTCTTGGGGTACATGGTCACCCACCGCGGAATTGAAGTCAACCCTGACCAAATTAGGAAAATTAACAATTTACAACCACCTCGGAATCCCAAAGAAGTCCAAAAGTTGACAGGAATGACTGCTACCCTATACCGATTCATCTCTCAGTCAGCAGACAAGTGTAGGCCTTTCTTTCAATTGTTAAATAAGTGGAAGGGATTTGAATGGACCGAGGAGTGCATCCTAGCCTTCTAGCAGTTGAAGGAATACCTTTCTCGGCCACCCATTATGTCCAGACCCGAGGTGGATGAAATTTTGTTTGCTTATATTGCAGTGGCCTTCCATGCGGTGAGCTTGGTGTTGGTACGGGTTGATGGTGGTGTGCAGAGGCTAGTTTATTATATGAGCAAGTCATTACATAAGGCCGAGGTTCGTTACCTACCACTGGAGAAGGCCATTTTGGTAGTGGTGCATGCTACGCGTAAGCTTCTCCACTACTTCCAACCACACGCAAAGGTTGTCCTAACCCAACTTCCGCTCAGATCTCTACTCCGAAATGCTGATTACACAGGGAAGATTGCCAAGTGGGGTACGGTCCTAGGGGCTTTTGATATGAAATACATGCCTCGCACCTCTGTCAAGGGTCAAGTTCTCGTTAATTTAGTGGCCGAGTTTGCTGAATCCCCATTAGAAGAGAGAATAGAGAAGCACGACATGGATGGAAAATTGGTTGGCGTGGTCTCCTTACAAGAGCCTTTGACTTGGAAGGTATACGTTGATGGTGCAACGAATCACAGAGGATCTAGAGTAAGGTTAGTTCTGATATCTCCCGAAAGGATCATAATTGAGAAATCCTTGAGATTGGACTTGGCCACAAACAATGAGGCCGAATATGAAGCTTTATTAGTAGGGATGACCATGGTTCAGAAAATGGGAGGAAGAGCAGTGAAGGTCTTCTCGAATTCAAGGTTGGTGGTGGGCCAAGTAAAGGGAGAATTAGAGGCCAGGGATGCAAGAATGCAAGAATACTTAAGTCAGATTAGGCATTTACAGTCAAGGTTTGAGTCTTTCAATTTACAGCACATTCCTAGAAGTGGAAACACCCATGCTAATTCTCTAGCCACGCTCGCAACCTCCTCAACATAAAGCTTGCCTCGGGTTATCCTTATTGAAGATTTGTGTAAGCCTACTGGAATGAAGAATGAGATAGTCCATATCCATCAAATTAGGGTGGGACCTCGCTGGATGGACTCTATAGTATTGTTCCTTAAGGATGATATCTTACCCGAAGAGAAGTTAGAGGCTAACAAGGTATGAAGGTACGAAGAAAGGCTCCTCGGTTTTGGCTGTCCGAGGACCAAAAGTTGTTTAAGCGCCCTTTTTTTGGGCCGCACTTGCTGTGCATACACCCTGAGGCATCAGAGCTACTTCTAGAGGAGTTACATGAAGGGATTTGTGGAAGCCACACAGGAGGCAGATCCTTGTCTCACAGAGCCCTTACACAAGGATATTGGTGGTTGAACATGTAGAAAGAAGCACAGGAATATGTGAAGAAGTGTGACCAGTGCCAAAGATTTGCCCCAAACATTCATTAACCAAAGGGAGTTCTTAATCATCTATCCAGCCCTTGGCCCTTTGCTCAATGGGGCTTGGATATTGTTGGACCTTTCCCTAAGGCAGCAGGGAATAAGAGATAGTTGCTGATCAGCACGGATTACTTCACCAAGTGGGTTGAAGCTGAAACATTGGCAAATATCAGGGACGTGGACACCAAGAGATTTGTTTAGAAAAATATTGTCACTCGGTTTGGGATCCCCCACACCCTCATCTCTGATAATGGTCTTTAGTTTGATAGCAAAGCCTTCAGGAGGTATTGTTGTGACTTGGGAATTACAAATAGGTATTCCACTCCGGCTTATCCTCAGGGGAATGGGCAAGCCGAGGCTGTTAATAAGGTCATAGTGGGTGGACTCAAGAAGAGGTTGGATGATGCGAAGGGAAAATGGGTGGAAGAGCTGTCACATGTCCTTTGGACATATCGGACCACATCTCGCAGATCAACAGGAGAGACATCCTTTTCAATGACTTATAGAGTCGAGATTGTTATTCTTCTAGAGACTAGATTCCCAACATTGAGAATGAGTTCTTTCACACCAAGCAACAATGATGGGCTATTAGGAAAGAGCCTAGACTTAATTGAAGAGCGAAGAGAAAATGTCATGGTCTAATTGGCGTATTATTAGCATAAGCTCAAGCAAGGATATGATGCCTACGTAAAGTTAAGGTCGTTAGCGCTTGGAGACCTAGTACTAAGAAAGGTATTGGGTACTGCAAAGAACCCAGCATGAGGGGAAGTTAGGGCCCAATTGGGAAGGGCCATATCGCATCACCTCGGTGGCCGGAATAGGAGCGTATTATCTTGAAAATCTAGATGAAAAAGCTGTGCCACGCCCTTGGAATGTAAACAACCTGAGAATGTATTATTATTAATGAAAGTCTTTTCTGCCATGCTTTTGTTAATGACATTATGCTTTTGTTAATAACCTTGACCATGCTTGGCTCCTCGGACCACATACTTTGGGTAAATTAATACTTCAGTTCATTTTACTAAGTATTAAACAGAACCTTAGTTATGCCTGGTCTCTCAGACCACATACTTTGGGTAAATTAATACTTCAGTTCATTTTACTAAGTATTAAACAGAACCTTAGTTATGCCTGGTCTCTCAGACCACATACTTTGGGTAAATTAATACTTCAGTTCATTTTACTAAGTATTAAACAAAATCTTAGTTATGCCTGGTCTTGAGGACCACGTACTTTGGGTAAATTAATACTTCAGTTCATTTTTCTATTGCTTCAACCATTAACAATGAACCAGAGTCCTACGCTTAAGCTCTTAAAAGATCCTAGATGGCAAGATGCCATGTGAGCCAAGATTAATGCTCTTCAGGCCAATAATGCTTGGGTTATGACTAAAATTCCTCTTGTTAAAGTGCCTATTGGGTGTAAATGGGTATTTAAGATCAAGCTTAAAACTAATGGTTCTGTTGAGAGGTATAAGGCTAGATTAGTGGCTTAGGGCTATACATAAACAGAAGGGTAAAATTTTATGAGACTTTCTCACAAGTTGTGAAGTTTGTGGCTGTTAGAACTTTGCTTGCTATGGCTGCAGTTTAGGGTTGGCATCTAACTCAGTTAGATGTCAACAATGCCTTTCTCCATGGAAACTTACAATAAGAGGTTTATATGGTTCCACCTCTTGGATTTGGCAGCAAAAGGGAGGTATGTGAAATTACAAAATTATTGTATGGACTCAAACAGGCCAGTAGATAGTGGTTTGCTAAACTTTCTTCCACAATTATTGATCATGGATTTGTTCAGTCCAAGTTAGATTACTTAATCTTCACCAGGGTTCAAAAGGGTTCAATTATCATTATTTTGGTGTATGTTGATGATGTAATGATAGAGAGCAATGATGTGGATGCTATGAACGTTTTTAAACAATTCCTAAACAATAAATTCAAGCTCAAGGACCTTGGAACCTTAAAATACTTTATAGGCCTTGAAGTGACTAGAACTTCTAAAGGGCTGTCCTCTTGAGCTACTTTTTGATATAAGTTTGCTTGCTTGTAAACCTTCAAGCCTTCCCATGGAACAATCTACAAAATTAATTGACACCATTGGTGATAGTGTTCAAGATCCTTCATTATATAAGAGGTTGATAGGGAAGTTATTATATCTGACTTTAATAATGCTTGACATAAGCTATTCAATTCATAAGTTTAGTCAATTTATGATTGCTCCTAAGATGCCTCATCTTCAAGTTACTTACGAAATTCTCAAGTACTTGAAGAATACTCTAGGACAAGGGTTATTTCTATCTACAAAATTTGAATTGCAACTGAAGTGTTACTGTGAGGCAATTAGGTAGCTTGTATAGACACTAGAAGATCTATTTCTGGTTTCTGTGTGTTCTTAGGTGAATCCTTAATATCTTGGAAGTGTAAGAAACAACAAGTGGTGGCAAGGTCCTCTGTAGAGTTAGAATATAGAACCGTGGCTACTGTGACCAATGAGATAGTTTGGTTAATTGCATTACTCAAAACTTTTGGTTGTGTTGATAACCAACCAGGTTCTCTCTACAATGATAACAAAGCAGCCTTGTAGATTGCTACAAATCCAGTATACCATGAGAAGACTAAATACATTGAGATTGATTGTCACTTAATCAGAGAAAAGATCCAAGATGGGGTGATCAAGACCTTCTATGTTCCTACAAGACATCCGTTGGGGGGGACCACAATTTGATTCTTTATAACCACTCTAAAAATAGGCTCGCCGTAAACACCACATTTTGTATCCCTTATAACTCGGGCCCCCGTTCCCCAATGTTGGTAAAATTCTAAAGCCCAAGGTTGGTTTAGGGCCCGATCAGATTGAAATTGACTTGAGGAAGATTTTTATGGAAAATATAACTCTTTTATGATTTGAATAAAACTATTTTTGGAAAATAAAGGTCATGGAAACCCTAGGGCATGCGTACGCATGCTCTAGACATATGTACGCATGCTTCATGCATGCGTATGCATACACAGGCATGCGTATGCATGCTAGGGTTCTAGAAACTATGAAAGACAAGTTTTTCACATTAAAGCTGAGGTTTGGAATGAATCCCATATCGTTTGGGAGTCGTTCTAAACCCCCATTTTTCTCAATATAAAAAGTCATGCATGGTACCTTTTTAAAACAAACAGAAATCCTAAGGGAAAACACTAAGATTTACTAGAAATAGTGAATCAAAGATAGAGGTTTTTTACAAAACATCCTCAAGTAAATTTTCTTTTGATTAGGGCATTTTCTAGCCTTGATCTTTAAGTTTAAGATTACTAATCACACTTCTTATTGATTGTGAATAGATTTGACTGAGGGGAATTGTCAAAAATCAAGCTAGGGAAGCTTTGTTTTTAAGATTTAGTCTAAACTTTCTTTTTCTTTTCTCTTTCTTTTTGTGCTTTAATCTTTTTGTTTGCTTTAGTTTTTAGTTATTATATGTTTTAATATGTCTATGTAGTTTAGGTTTTTGTAGTTCTTATGTTTACAAAACATCCTCAAGTAAATTTTCTTTTGATTAGGGCATTTTCTAGCCTTGATCTTTAAGTTTAAGATTACTAATCACACTTCTTATTGATTGTGAATAGATTTGACTGAGGGGAATTGTCAAAAATCAAGCTAGGGAAGCTTTGTTTTTAAGATTTAGTCTAAACTTTCTTTTTCTTTTCTCTTTCTTTTTGTGCTTTAATCTTTTTGTTTGCTTTAGTTTTTTGTTATTATATGTTTTAATATGTCTATGTAGTTTAGGTTTTTGTAGTTCTTATGTTTTAAAAGCATGTTAGGCTGTTAGAATCTTTGTTTGGAAGTTTTGCTCTATTTTCTGTGTTGCTAGGGTTTTTGGGGTGGATTCCGCATAATCCTACCTGCACATGTAGGCTTGTTCATGCGTGCGCATGATCCTGCCCAGAAACCCTAACCCTAGTTCATTTGATTCTGTTTCTTATTTCACTTGCAATGCTTCTATTTTAGATCCTTTTTTATATATTTATTTTTTTGAGCTTTTGTTTCACAGGTTTATTGTTTGTTTGCTTTTCACATGTTAAAATTAGGGTTTATTTTCTTTTTCTTGCTTTGATGTTATGAACAGGCATTCTTATGCCCATTCATTGATGCCATAGGTGCTATGATGCAGCAAGATAAGTAAGGTAAGTCATGCATTCACATGAACATGCATCTTTGAATATGATCTTGCTTTGATGATAAAGATGAACATGCTTGTTTGGATGAGTTTTTCTTAAAGTATAGATGCAATCACATGTTTGCTTGGATCTTTCTATGCTTGTGTTTCTGCCTTGATTTAATGTTTATGCCTTGGATATGGTATGATGACATGATGCTAGATGAATGCTAGGCTTTGGTTGATTGCCAATGATAGATCTATGATTAGGTTTTTGGGATGAGTGATGCCATTTTGTATGATTAGATGTATGCTTGTGTGTGTGTGTGTGTGTTAGAATGCAATATTGAGTATGCATTTAATAGGGTTAAAATACAAGACATAATGAGAGGAATCCAACCTTAGGGCTGGGCGGTTTTGGGTGCCTAATACCTTCCCAAGACCATACCTAAACTTCAAACCCATATCTCTAGTAGTAAGATCAAAAAGGTCCTTCCTCGAGAGGACGCTATATATATGGTTCTTAGCCATTACAAAAACTAGGTGGCGACTCCCTGTTGTGTACTTAAGCCCAGAAACCCTAATTTGACCTTTTCTGTTTTTGTTTCTTTATTTTATTTGTCTAATATGCCTTTGTTCTAGCTTATCTTCGCATGTATATGTTTTTATTTCTCTGTTTATATGTTGTTTGTTCTTCACATGTTAGATTAAGGTTTCCTTTTAAATAAACCTTTGATGTGCCATGAACATGCATATGATATGATCATGCATTGATGCATAGGTGCTCTGACGCAATAAGGTGAGTGAGGTAAGGCATCGTAGACACCGCATTTTGTACCCCTTACGACTAGGGCCCCGGTTCCCCAATAATGTTGAATTCTTAGACCTAAGGCTAGGTTTAGGGCCCAATTAGAAGTTAAATTAACTTGAGAAGTGTTAAAATGAGAAATATAACTTTTAATATAAATCAAAATTTGAAAAATAAGGCCAAAGGAAACCCTCACTATGCATACGCATGAGTCAACCTGCGTACGTGACTTTCTGCATGCATACGTAGGCTTGATCTTGCGCACGCATATCAATTTCCAGAAAGTTATACAAGGCAAGTTTTCTGCATTAATGTTAAGGTTTGGAACAAATCCCATATCGTCTGGGGATCGTTTCAAACCCCTTTTTTCACACTATAAGTAGCCTTACATGATATATTTTCAAAACACACAAAAATCCTACGAGAAAACACTAAGATTCACTAGAAATAGTGAATCAAAAGGGAGTTTTTTACAAAACACCCTTAAGTCAATTTTCTTTTGATTAGGGCCTTTTTTGGCCTTGATCTTTGAGTTTAATATTTACTAATCACTTTTTTATTGAATTGTGAATAGACTTGACTGAGAAGAATGGTCAAAATCAAGCTTGAAGAGCTCTTTTTTTAGGTATCTAGTTTAAACTTTTTCTTTTTCCTTTCTTTCATTTTCTGCTTTTAATTCCTTCTGTTTGTCTTTTTTTTTTTTTTTTTTGTTATAACATGTTTTGATATGCTTTTCTAGTCTAGGTTTACTCTTTTGTGTGTTTTAAATGCATGTTAGGTTGTTAGAATTCTCATTTTGAGGTTTTGCCCTGTTTTTGTGTTTTTAGGGTTTCTGGGCAAGAACCTGCGTACGCATAATCTTGCCTACGTACATAGGCTTGATTATGCGTACACATGCTTGTTCTTAAGTGTGCAAGCTGCTGCCTAGAAACCCAAAATTTTGTTTTTTTTATTGTTTTGCTTCTACTTTCACATGTTTGTTTGCTATCATATGTTAGAATTAGGGTTTATCTTGTGTTTTATTGCGTTGAAGCTATGCACATGCATTCACATGCTCATGCATGATGTCATAGGTGTTGAGTTGCTGTAAGGTAAGTAAAAGATAAGTCATGCATTGGAAATGTTCATGCATTTATGATATGGTCTTGCTTTGATGATAGAGATGAATATGCTTGTTTGGTTGAGTATTTCCAAAGTGTACATGCAATGCGTAATGTTGATGCCTTGTTTTGTTGCTACCTAGTTTGATATGTTTTGATGCCTTGATTAGATGAATGCTAGGTTGGTTGAGATGTATGCTAGATATATGATAGGGGATGCTATGATTAGATGAATGCTAAGGTCTTTGATGAAGTGATATGCATGATTAGATGTATGGTAGGATTTGTTTGTGAGTATGACAGATGTATGGTTAGGGATGTTTAATGCCATGTTGATTGCTAGATATATGCTAGCGTGTGTGTGAGTTAGATACAAGTATTGAGTGTGCCTTTAATAGGGTTAAGATATAAGGCACAATTATGGGAAGCCAACCTTAGGGTTGGGTGGTTTTGGGTGCCCAACACCTTCTCAAGACCGTACCTTAACTCCGAACCCATATCTCTAGTAGTAAGATCAAAAGGTTTTTCCTCGAAAGGACGTTATATATATAGTTCCTAGACCATTGCAAAAACTAGGTGGTGACTCCATTTCAACGCCCCCTTGCGTCCACAGGCATGCATTCACATGAGCATGCATTTGTCTTGTGCTTTGATGATAGATATGAACATGCTTGGTTGAATGACATGTTTTAATGTTGGGATACCTATCACATGCTTGTTTGATTCTAACATGTCTATGTTTCTGCCCTTGTGATATCTTGTTTATTTGCTGCCTTGGATGGGATAATATGATATGCATGATAGATGTATGCTAGGCTTGATATGAGTTGCCATGATAGATGTATGTTAGGGTTTTAGGATGATTGATATCATGTTGTATGCTTAAATGTATGCTAGTGTGTGTGAGTTTAGTATGTGTTATGCAGATAACACCCCAGGACTTAAATTAATAACAGTAAATAAGCGAAAATTAAATAACAAGCACACACAAAGAACACAAGAATTTACATGGTTCAGCAAACTGCCTACCTCCACGACGACGACAAAGAATTTTCAATATAAAAATAGGAAGATACAATAGTGCACAAGAACACTCTCAAGAAACCCAAATTTCAATTACACCTTAACACTCTCTCACATAAACAATAAGAATAGAAGCTGACTGCCTCTCTTTTCTCTATTTTCTCTTATGCGGCTGCACTTACTAGGTTAATAGAATTCTTGATCTCTCTATCCCATACAACACAAACCTAATATATATATATATATATATATATATATTTATTTTATTTATTTATTTATATATGTCATAGGTTGGCAACACTAGGAGTTACATACCTAGTTGTATTCAGTCATACTTGACCAACTTACAAGCAATGGGCCTAGTAGGCTTCAGTGGCAATTCAAGCCACAAATTGAACCCATGTCAACAATATGCACTATTGAACATGCCCTTAATGAGATTAAGACGTAAGACACAATGAGTGGAAGCCGACCCACAAGTCGGGTAAAGTTAGGTGCCTAACACTTTCCCATCCCCATACCTAAACTCCGAACCCACAATTTGGTAGTAAGATCAGTCCTTCCACATAAGAGCGCTATATACATGGTTCTTAGGTCATAAAACTAAGGGGTGACTCCATTATCTTTCTTTGCCCCAGTCCATTCGGCCGAGTCGTACTCCCCCCTGAAAGGTCCATTGCACCCACACCCACGGGGCGTGAAAGGCCATAAAAGATTTGAGTGTATCTTCTTCATCACCAATTGGTTTTTAGGTGGAATGGCACAACTTGTGGTCTAAAAAATGGTATCAGAGCCAAGGTCATGGGTTCGAGTCATGGGAGTGTCATTATGAGAGAGGGATTGATGAGGGGACCAAAATTTGACTCCCTACAACCACTCTAAAAATAAGTCCGCGGGGTGATGTCGAATGCCATAAAAGTTATGAGTGTATCTTCCTCATCACCAATTAGTTTTGAAGTGAAATAGCACAGTTCATGGTCAGACATTAATGAATAGTGTTATCCTTGGAAGAATTAAACTATGCTTTTCCATGGTGTGTTGTAATAAAGAAGATTCATCTATAACAATGTTCTCCTCCTTTGATTTTTAGGGGAAAACATGTTTGGGACATTATGAATTTATGCTCTTATCAAAAAACAATTTCAACTACATCCTTATTAATATATGCATATTTGAGTTTGGATGAATCGTATAAATCTTGAATTTTTAACTATTAGGGCTAACACAATTGGGGAATCACTCCTCTTGAAATAGTTATTACTAATCAGAATTATTTTTCTCCCTCTTGTATACCAAAACTTACTTTTGGAAAAAGTATAAAATAATAATGTCAATTTTATGGAGTTTATAATGTATTTAACTCATGTTATTTGTTGCCAAGAGTCTCATCTCCCTATTCAATAACCAAGATTCGAATGCCCCATCCTCATTTGGTATAACTTTTTTTTTTTTTTTTAATGTGTAGGTTATATCAAATCCTATAAATTCAAGTGTTTGTGTACTTGAGAGTTTTTTTTTTTTTTTTTTAACATGGGAATTTGGAAGGAGAAGAGAAAAAGGAGATGAGTTGTCTCTCTTTTTTCGTCAAGATATTTTAAATAAATAATAGAAGGAGGAACAAAAAAAGAAGCTTACACCCTCGCCCTTTAAATACTTCCTGTTTAATGGTATTAAACTTCGAAAGTTTAAAATAATACTTCAAATCCTCTCGAATTGTTCCTCTCTTTTTTAAAAGAACATCTTTAATGTTTATAAGTTTAAATCACAAAATTAATATTTTAACATTTTCTATGTAAAAGTAAATGGTAATTGTCGTTATTACAAAAATATTGTTAATGGTATGGATTGGCGAGGTAAAAGAGAGGCCGGTGAGATTCGAACCCTAATACCCAGACACTACAGGAGTTGTTGGATCACTACAGTATCTCTCAAATCCATAATAGTATCATGAATGTCTAATTATTGTGGCATTTGTTTCTAATTCTCGTTATTGCCATGCTACATTAGTGATCTCAGATAATGCAACCTCTAGAGCAATTACTTTCTGGCTTACTGACCTTGTACAAGACCTGCATTAACAAAACAAATGAAATACCTGAAAATGTGGAAGCAAGGCAAGAGAGTACTACAGCAAAAGAGATCTTGAGCAGATAAAAGCAATGATATGATAAAGACTCCAAAATATACCAGCTTCCTTCAATAAATGTCTAGCACTATATCCACTGAGAAGTAAACAGAGTCAAGCAACCAAAAAGTAAAATATATTGTACGACATTTGTAATAACAATTATTATGAGCAAATGGATTTTGGTTTGGGGTTTACTACTTTTCTTTGTAAAGATTCTATAGATTAACATATGTAGTATACTTGAAGTTAGTAAAAATTTCATGGTAAAAACCATATTAAGTATTAAAATTTTATTATGGTTGTGTTTTTATATTGAACTATTAAATATATTATTATGGTAATCATTAATTTATACTTATTATGGCTATATTTGTATGTAAAATTATACTTATTCTACTATGTTTGTCCCAATTTGTTAGGCTTTTTTAGAAAATCTAATTTTTAATAGGATGTCGTTTAATATATTGTCTTTTGCATGAAAAGGTATGTGTACTACCATCCTTAATTTAAATTTTAGCGAAAAATGGGTATTGATTTTTTAAATAAAGTGAGAGTATATTTAAAATTTTATTTATTAATTTTTCAAAAAATGACTTCATTTTGAGACATCTCAAAATGAAATAAAAGTCAAACAATTTGAAACAGAATGAGTATTATTTAAAGAAAACACGATATGTCTAGATTTTAATTGAGAGTTTATATATAGAATAGAAGTTAAATTAAAATATCTTAGAATATTGATGTGTAAAATTCCGGGGCCTCAAAAGTTTACATGGCAATGTATCATAAGGTCAACCAAAAGTAAAATGATTTCACATCTTTGACTCAAATAACATTTATGTTTGAATAGAGAAGGATTTCCTCCTAATTCTATTTTTAGTTGAACTTTTGTATCCAAAATTGTGAGAAACTATGTGCTTATTTGGCATTTGATTATAAGCTCACATTTTGTTTATTTTATTTACTGTACTTTGTAGGTCTTATACTATCTTTTGTCTCAAATTAATTTCAAATAGTTTAAATTTCAACATTTTGAAAGTAAGATAACTTTTAGCTTTTTGTTTCACATATGCAAATAAGCTACCGAAAATAGTGCAAGTGATTGCCTCACCTCAGGGCAAGCCCCTAAAAATTATAAATGTTTTAATTAATTGAATTAATTTTGTTTAGAAAAAAAATTAGCTCACCACATTTCACAGCCACACTAAAAGTAAAGGCCATGTTAACCACTACTTTGCACCAACCAGTTAGTTATACTTTATAATTTTACAGACAAACAACATGACTCCTTTCAATAAGAACGCATCACCATTGTTGTTGATTGCACTGTTTATACTGACTACTACTTTCTCAACGAATGCTGCAGAACCTGCAAAAAATGAAATTTCTTATGGAGTAGGCATGTACGAGAACCTTGCTTAGAACTTAGTCTCCTGCACTTTTCAATGGGTAGGGGCACCCCACTATTTTGATATCTACGATCCTAAGAGAGACAAAATCAGATGCAGGGATTGTGTTTGGTTGGTTAGACCAGGTGGTCCATGTTTGCAAGATAGTGATATATATTTAATCTGTAATGAACAATATATACTAGTGGTGGAGCCAGAATTTCACTTTAGGGGGCAAGATTAAAATGAAACATTAAAAAAAAACCCTAAAAAATATTAATCATACTAATAACAAAATAAATAGACAAATGTAATTGTCATACAAAATTTACCTAGTTTTAATTAAAATTTGATCTAGACTTATTTTTACGCTTATGATTTTCTTTTTTTTATGAAGCGCTTATGATTTTCTATAGTTTAAATTAACTACAAGTATATATTTCATATCATCAAAATATAGAAACAAAAATAACCAATTCATAGTTTTTAACAATCAAAGTAAGGTTTCTCAAAAAAAAAAAAAAAAAAAAAATCAAAGTAAGAGGTTGGTCTAAATTTATTAAGCTTAGACATCTAATTTGATTCCTTAAATAAATTGGGAGAAATAAATCATTTTAAAAGCATTAAGAGTATAGCAATATATGTGCAAAGTTGTATTGTATACACATTGCAGTAACATAGATTGTTTTTAAAAATTTAGCTTCAAAATATTTAAAATTAGAAAAAATGCTAAAAGTACTATAAGTTATACTATATATACAAGTTACAAAATTTGATGTGTTAATAAATATGATTGGTTTAAAATTTTGGTTTATAACAAAATTCTAGATTTTGAAACTGAAATTTCAAGAGATAGAGAAGAAAAAAAAGGCATTGGAGGCTTTATTAGTACCATACAAGGACATTAGGAAGGTTTATATAATAATAATAATTTTTGTAAAAAAATATAAGACCCATCAATTGAAATGTTGTGACTTTAAAAATAAATAAATAAAAGGCGTGAAAAAATGAAAAAGGATCAACACTAAAAGTGCCGTGACTTTTTTCTTTTGTAAACAGGTGACTAGATTTCACCCAAAAAAAAAAATGATTCCATAAATAGCATGGAAAAGATAAAACAGAAGGCTTTTGACTTCAGTGTTGTATTTTATGGTGTCAGGAAATCTTTTTTCTATATTTTTTGGTGTCAAGAAAGTTTTATATATAAATAGAGAAAGATTTTTTGTTTTTTTACCATGACCCGGGGGGGTGGGGTTGGGGTTGGGGAGAACGTTTATGGTTCCTGAATATTAGCAACTATAAGGTCTTTTAGGTGGAGTAGGGGGGGGGCAGTTGCCCCTGATCTTGACCCCCTAGCTCTGCCCCTGAACAGTACCGTTATCCTTAGAAGAACTGAAGCTAGTGTTCTTCTTTATTTTTAAGAAACAAATATATCTTTGGGATATTATGAATGTATGCTCTTGTCAAATAACAATGTCAACTGGATCTTTAACTCATAGCATTGCTGTCAAAACCGTTATTGGGTTTGTCTGGTTTTTTTTTTTACAATCACGAGTTTTCTAATATCTTGCAAGGCAAGAACACTCTATATATAACTACGATTAGTTGCACAAGGTGAAATTTTAGAATTTTTGAATGCATGTGTTTGTTTGTTTAGACCCCTTAAATCAGACTGTTTAACCTAATATATTAGCAAAGTGATTACTTAGGTTAATTATGAGATCTAGGTTTAATAACGATAGATCATATCATGCACAGCAACGGAAAGGTAAAAGAACACAATGATATGATCACCTAGGAAAACCAATGAAAAGAACCGTCTTAAGGTAAAAACCTAGAGAGGATTTGACCTATCTATCCTCAAGATAAAACAAATCCACTATAATAGAATTGAAGTTTTTATAATAAGATTTAACTCTAAATCTATTTCTACATCCAGCAGTAACTTACTGACACGACCACGTGCAAGCTTTGAATTCACGAACTCCTTCTCTCTTGGATTTGCACCACACAAGCACCCTCACTTGTGACTTTGAGATCCCACTCAAAGGTTTCAGATCATGGCTTGTTGATCTTGCAACAACTAGATTCCACTAGCACTTGATTGTAGATCTTGTTCTGGTAGACACTTGTTGAGTTAGAAGGTACAGAACCTCTCAGATCTCATAGGAGTAACTCACAAGTCTTTCAAGAAAGTCTTCAAAACGTTGCTAGGGTTTTCCTTTTATACTTAGGAGTGTTCAACTAAAACCCTAAACGTTTTTGCAAGCTTGGGTCTGTTTTAAAATTCTGCAGAAATTTTTTTTCTGCGATATTCAATCGGTTGAGCTTCATAGAATTTTAATTCTTTTTCCTACAGCTTGTATATTCTTGAGTCTTGCCATGAACCACTTTGAGCAATGTCTAACACCTATCCTAGACATGTTTTTGTTCTCGATTTTCCAACATACACAAATTGAGATTCTAAATATTTAATCCTAAGTCTTTAGAACCTAATAGCGTGATTTACATCATCTAACACAATCTGCAACCAAAAAATAATTAAATAATTTTAAAAAAATATAAGAAAAAGACTGCTTAATATTGATTGTCATAAATTGAAAAGATGATATCAAACTCTGTGATGAAGGATATTGATAGAGGTGTCAATTCGAGTTAGCGTGTCGTGTCGTGTCGAGGTAGGGGTATTTAACTAAATAGCTCAACCAAAACTTGACCCATTTAATAATCGTGTCATAATCCTTCAACCATAACCTGATCTGTTAATAAGGTGGGTTGATACCCAACCCACTTGACACGCTTAATAAAAGGGTTGTATTGGGTTGACACGAATATAACACAACCCATTTCAACCTGTATAATATTAAATATAACATTAATCAAGATTTTTTTTTTTTTTTTTTTTTTTTTACATCCCAAAAGTAGTGCATACACTTCAAGTCTTCAACTCACATTCAAAATAATATAGTTCAACAAAAATATAACATCTATTTAGAAATAAGTTTTTTATACCTCAAAAGAAGTCCATACACTTCAACCCAAATTCAAAATAATACAGTTCAACAAAAATAAAATAACATAGTTCAACAAAAATTTAATATCCTCAAGGTCTATAAAGTTTCAATTTCCAATTATATCCCTTGTAAGTTTTTGTAATTACTCACTTTTCTTTTTAAATTTAAAATATAGATTGGATATAAAAGGTATTTGAAAAATCTAAAATAAAATGAATATTTATTTGTTATACTAGTTAAATAGGTTGTGTTAAATGGGTCATTTTAGGTTGACCCAAATAAATTGATGTGTCAAACGTGTCTATTGCGAGTTACGCAAGTTGACCCACTTATTATACATTTCTTATCGTGTCACTTTCGAGTTAACCCATTTATGACCCAAACCCGCTAAGGCCCAACCCTAACCCGCAAAAACTCATGTCAGGTTCATGTTGTGTTTGCGGATAAGGAACCGTATGTATGTTTCTATACATAGCAGTCACATGCAAAGATTTGTTGGCTTCTTCCTAACAAAAGTTAATCTAGGTTACACACTTTAATTCATGGAAAATACTAGAGCTACAAACTATTTTACAACATTTAAAAAAAAAAATTTGATGTAATGAGTAGTTATTGGTAAGTGAAAAAACGATGTTAGTGGTAGATCCAGATGAGAACTAGTAAGAATTGTTCACATCAACATTTTATTAAAATGTTGTAAAATAGTTATGACTGTAGTATTACTTAACATGTAAACTGATATTTTTTTTTCTTTAATAAACATTAAAGTCATTGACATATTTTCTCAATTTGGCTAATGCCAACCAACCCTGAAATCTGGGCTAACGGGTAATGATTGCCAAACTTGGGGGTGTTGACTGTATTTTACCCTCTTTCTAAAAGCAAAATAAATCCACAAATCGACAACCACACTATAAATAAAGCGCATGTTAACAACTCTATTTTGCACCCACCAAACCAGTTATACAATTACAGAAACAAAATGAGTCCTTTAAAAATAAACGTATCACCATGTTGTTGCTTGCAGTTTTTATAATTGTTACTAATGATGCTGAAAAAGTCACCAGTAAGCTACATAGTCCTTGCCCGCTCTCGGAATCACATGCACCAAAACAAGGAAGGACCTAATAGAGAGCACCAGTGTGGTGCCAACCAAATACCCTCTGAAAGTCAAGTTAGAATCTTTTCTCAACTCTAGAGTGCCAGAGTTGGGGTGAATTTTTTGCGTACCTTTTTCTTAAGGGTCATTGGGTATTTATAGTCGAGTAGAGCTAGACTCCTTTGCTTGTGAAAGCTCGAAAATGTGTTGAAAACACAAGAGCTGTTTAGACCCCCAAATTAAAGTTACAGCTCGATTGATTTTACACTAACTTAATACTAAGTGTAGAATAGTGTAAATGCGAGCGGAAAAACAAACATGCTACTCTAATCCATAATCTAAGCAACACAGCAGTAAAATGGAATGTAAAATAGTAGGGAAGAAAGATGTAAATACCAGATAACACGCTGATGTGTTATCGAAAAGGAAACCGAAGAACTCGGCGAAAAACCTCTCCGCCGCCTTCCAAGCAGTAATCGATCCACTAGACAATCAGTTGGGATACATGGGTTAGTAAGAGACCCTTCAAGTCTAATCTACCCGATGTACCTAAGCCTTCTAAGCTTCTACTCCAACAAGACTTCTCGGAACCGTGTCTTGTCTAGTTCTCCGGATCCCGTAACAAGCTCCATGTTGCATCTGCCATCCTTGACTTCTTCCAATACTTCCCAGTAGCACCAAAACCTCACTTGACACTTTGAAAGGGTGTGGTAAGTGTTTGGGCTATCAACCTCTCAATGGTATGGAAATAGAGAGGTAGGAGTTGAGGAAATTCCACAAGCAAATGTGTAGAGAATTGTGGGTATAATAATTTCTAACTCTCAAGGTGTTTGGCTAGGGTTTTCTCTCAGAAGCACTCCTCAACATTTGTGGGTAATGTGGGTATATATAGTGTAGGCAAAGAAAGTGTGTATCAGACTGGACAGGCTGGTAGAACAAAATGTCTCGCAGGTGTCTCGCGGAAAGGCCTTACCTGCGAGATACTTGCAAGCCACAGTTGTCTCCATCTGGCCCGACTCTTCGCATTCCAGCATGTGCAAGGCACATAAGTTACTTCGCGGGATGCTAAGTCGCGAGCTACCCGCGAAAACTCTTCAATCTTCAATTGCTTGAGTCTTCACACTACTCTTTCTATCACACAACCCTTACAATGAAATCCCACAATAAATACAGGGTACAAAAGATTGAATAAAATTACAATCAAATTTGGCACGGAATATAAGCCAACAAAAACACATAGTTGTAAATAACAACTTTACAGCTTACGTAACAAGTGTTTTCCTTAATGAGAAGATCCTCATTAATACTCACATATTCTTGAACTTTCATCGCCTTAGAATTCTATTCATGTTGGGACTTTATAAACTAGGGCTAATCGTGTGTCGCAAGTATTTTCCACTTAGGGTTTCTTGGAAACCACATAAAGACAAGTTGGACAATACGTGGTCGTTTGATCCATCCACCCTACATCCATTCATACATGATCTGTCATCTTCAAATTATTCCTCTTTAGTTGCCCCCTTCACCCCATGGGTCCGTGATCTCTGAGTGGAAGGACCCGTGGAGTGATGGCTCAATTTGGATACTGAGAAGGCCTATCTTTGACAGGCTGGTCTGAAATCATTTATGACACCGGACACATGGCGCTCAATGACTGGCCATTCTCTTGGATCGAAACGTCCCTTCGTCTTCCGTGCCGTCCCTCTATATAAGCCAAACTTTCTTCCTCTCATTTCTTCACTTTCTGCTGAAATCTGTGATCAGAGCACCTCCATCATCTTTGTCAGACAAACGAAGCCGTCCAGTCACTGCATCCGTCACCAACGCTTCTTTACAACATCTTCCAACTTCGGTGAGTATTTTCCTCCTCCCATTTTAGAAGAAAATTTTCTTTTCATATACTTCATTTTATCTTAGATTTTGCACTACCGTCATCAATTGTAGACCCGTCAGCCTTAGGTTTCACCGTCGCATGTAGGTTATGTCTAGTGCGTCAAGTAACCAGTCATTTGTCCGTGACGGGGCGGGCTATGAGGAAGTGTACCCATCAAGTCACAAAGATCATGATGGTCCAAGTGAAAAGTGAAGTCCATCTGCCTCTTCTCCGTCCTCAAGAGATGAGGATCTGGAGATGGATGGCCCAGAAGATTCCAGTGACGGTCTAGACGATGCTGAGCCCCCAATTCAGTCCGTCGTGGGTCCTGATGGACTTAGGGAGTTCATCATGCTACCCTTGTGGACGGTGAATGATTTTAATTCCACAATCAAAGAGCCACATTTCAAGACACTTAGGGCCAAATACCAAATACCAGATAACATCCCTATCCGTCTACCATACGACTCGGAGAAGTGTTATTATGAAGGAGTGGAGGGCGTCGGGGTGTATGAGCAAATGCTAAAGGCTGGGCTCAGGTTTCCCCTGAGTTCCCTTCATCGTGAGCTACTCAAACACCTAGGTCTGGCCATCAACCAGGTATCCCCAAACACCTGGAGGGTCTTTCTAGGCGTGGAGGTCCTGTACGGGGCTATGACTGATGGTGCAAGGAGGCTGACGGTGCGAGAGTTCCTCCATTGCTACCGTCCAGATGAAATAAAAAGTCAAAGAGCATGTATAGTTTTGTGCCTAGGAGCCCGTTGTTGAGGCTTGTATACAAGACCTCGGACTCAAATAGGAATTGGAAGAATCGGTACTTCTTCCTTGAGGGGAATGAGTGGATGTGCCGTCCAGAGGACACAGAGCACATGCCCGTCAACACAACCTAGGACATACTGTCTCTGTCTGGTATGCACCCGTCCTATAGTGCACAAGTTTTGTAGACAATCGTGGTCTCTTTAATTTGTTCAAAGTTCTTTAACCGTCCTCATTTTGCAGTTCGGGAGCGTCCACAAGTTACACTTGAGCAGTGGAGCTTTTTGGAAAGAATTTTTGCCAAAACAAAACTAGAGGAGAGGACCTAGGCCAAATTGGTTGCACTAGATACCATTTACTGGTATTGTGACGGACCGGAGCCTACCCCTACAGCCCGTCATTACGACACCCAAGTGCGCCAACGTAAGTCCGTTACCCATACTTGTGAATTTTGTGTTTCTTTTTTACTGGGGAACTAAGTATGCCCGTCCTTTTTTGCAGAAATGGACGCTGCTAAGAAGAGGGCCATAATTAAGGCACAGGCGGCCAAGAATAAGGAGGAGGGAGGTCAGATCCCTAAGGGGACGGATCCAAACAACCTGTCTACCAAAAGGAAGGTGCCACCGAAGCAGGACTGTGGACCAAAAAGGCCAAAGATTATATTGGAGCCCGTCGTGGGGCTGGAGGCTGAGAGTGCAAAGATGGTTACCCCTGCAAAACATGGAGTAGGAAAAGGCTTCATAAAGGGTCCGTCCACTACACGGGAGAAGCCGTCCATCCACCTTCGAGAGGACTTCAAATACGCCTTGGAGAGGCTTTCCTCCGTCATAACATCTGAAGATTATGAGGACTTAAGCAACCACTCGATGGAGGCGATGGGGGAGACGGGGCTTTTTAGTATTGCTCAGGTAATCTTGCTTGTTCACTTTTCATCCGTCCTTACTTCTTAGTTTGGAGCTAATTCCTTTCCTTTTTTCAGGCTATGGTTATGATAAAAGGGCTAATGGGACGGTGTTTAAATCATGAGACGACGTTGGACCGAATACGTAAGAAGGCAACGTTGACGGAGGATGAGCTGAACGAGCTCAAGGCCTGAAAGGTGGTCCAAGAAAAGAAGCTCGTCATGGTGGAGCAAGCTAGGGACGAGTTTTCAAAGCTGTCGGAGCAATTGAGACAGGTCTTGGAAGACAAGGAGAAGGAAATTCGTGATGCCAAGAACCAAATCTGTCCAGCGAAGGAAGTTGCTGTACGAGAGTACTGTGACTCCAACGCCCTTCTCTCAGAGCTAGGAGTCTCTTATGGTGAAGGCTTTGATGATGCCCTCCATCAAGTGAAGACCTTATATCCTGACCTGGACGTGTCTACTGTCAACATCAATGTTCAGGAGTAAACATCAGTTCAGCCCATCCATTCCGAGAGTAAGGATGAACTTTTTGCTGAGAATGCCCCTGTCAAGGATACCCATGGTGACAGAATTAATGTTGAAAGCCAAGCTAAACAAAATGATGATCAGGCCCGTCATTCTGAGAACTTGTTGGTTGAGGGGAAAGATGAAACTCCCGTCCTAGTTGTGTAGGTTTTTTTTTTTTGGGAAAATAGTTGATGTTTTAATCGTGACTTTTCTTGTATGAACAACGCTCTTTCTGGGGCTTTAAGTATTATTGGTTAACTTATTCTGTCATCCGTCTGACATCTTTGCTTAATAGGTGCAATTGGTCCGTCCTTTTTTACCCGTCTACGTTGCGGATTTTATAGGTCTTTTGTGGATGGCTCTTGTGGACCCGTTTGCATTATGCTTTTGAGGCCATCCATTTCATGGACACTATAGCTTAAATGCACTCGTCCACTTTGTGGACAAGTAATAACTTATTTGGGCCGTCCACTCTATTTGTTTGTTAATGAAAGATCTGTCCTCATGATGGGATAAACCGTTCACTTAATGGACCATGATCTGTATTCTTGGATTTTTAATCATAACCGTCCACTTTATGGATTCAATAAAATATCCGTCTTCTTGGGATGAATTGTCCACTTTATGGACAAAATATCCATCCGTCTGGGATGAACCGTCCACTTTATGGACATCAAAATATCCATCCTTCTGGGATAAACTGTCCACTTTATGGAATTGAAAAAGTATCCATCCTTCTAAGATGAACCGTCCACTTTATGAACAACAAAATATCCATCCTTTTAGGATGAACCGTCCACTTTATGGACAAAATACCCATCCTTCTAGGATGAACCGTCCACTTTATGGACAAAATATCCATCCTTCAAAGATGAACCATCCACTTTATGAACTTAACAAAATATCTATCCTCTTGGGATGAATCGTCCACTTTATGGACAAAATATCCATCCTTCTGGGATGAACCGTCCACTTTATGGACATCAAAATATCTATCCTCCTAGGATGAACCGTCCACTTTATGGACATCAAAATATTCATCTTCCTAGGATGAACCATCCACTTTATGGACTTAACAAAATTTTGTAGAAAAACACATCAATCATATCTGAATATTCCTCTTATTATTAAACCAAAAGTAGTTCTTAAAAGAAAAAGAAGCTTAAAAAAGAATAAACCATCTAGATAGTAAACTAGAAAACCGGAGAATGTTGCAATAATTAACTTAAACTAGCTAAATTTGAATAAACTGAGAATCTGTCGGATGTTGCTTTCTACTGGTAGTACTTTCTTAGGTGCTCGGTGTTCCATGGATGACGCGGCTTTTGCCCGTCTAGTGTTTCGAGGTGGTAGGTGCCTTTCCTTTGCCACAATGTAATTTTGTAGGGTCCCTCCTAGTTGGGGTTGAGCTTTTCTTGGGTAGGATCTCTGGCGGCGCCCATTACCTTCCTTAGGACGAGATCTCCGACCTGGAAGTCCCTGTGTCTAACTGTAGAATTGTAGTACTTGGCCATGAGGTCCTAATAATGTGCCAGTATTTGTTCAGCTATTGTTCTGACTTCGTCTAGTAAGTCCAACTGCAGGCGCATTGCCTCGTCATTCCTCCGTTTGTCATGATTGTCCACCCTGTAGCTTGTGAGTCCAACTTCGGCTGGGATGACTGCTTCACTCCCGTACACTAGTTGAAACGGTGTCTCCCTGGTGGGTGTTCTTGCTGTTGTCCGGTATGCCCGTAAAATGCTTGGAAGTTCCTCCGGCCAGATGCCTTTTTCCCCCTCGAGCCGAGTCTTGATGATCTTGAGTAAGGATTGGTTCATAACCTCAACCTGTCCATTGGCTTGCGGGTGGGTGGGTGACGAGTAGTGGTTCTTGATTCCTAGCTCCGAACAGAAATCCTTGAATGCGTTGTTGTCAAACTGCTTTCTATTGTCAGAGACAAGCACTCTTGGTATCCCATACCTGCAGATGATGTTCTTCCAAACAAAACTCCGAATATTCTTTTCCGTGATAGTGGCTAGGGCTTCTGCTTCCACCCACTTGGTGAAGTAGTCGATGCCAACTACAAGGAATTTCAGCTGCCTGATTGCTGTCGGGAAGGGGCCTATGATATCTAATCCCTATTGAGCGAATGACCATGGGGCTGTTATAGGGGTGAGTTCCTCCGATGGTTATCTGATGGCGTTGCTGAACCTCTGACACTTGTCGCAGGTTTTGACATATGCTTGGGCGTCCTTCTGCGTGGTGGGCTAATAATATCCCGCTTTGATTAGCTTGTGCACTAAAGATTGTGCCCCTAAGTGATTTCCGCAAATCTCTTCGTGAACTTCTCTCATGACGTACTCTGCTTCCTCGGGGACTAAGCATCTCAGGTAAGGGTGGGAGAGACCTCTTTTGTACAAAACATCCTTCATGAGAACAAACCGCGAGGCTTGGACCTTTAGCTTCCTCGCTTCGTCCTTCACATCTGACAGCAACCCATTCTTTAGGTAAGAAATTAGTGGCATGGTCCAATTGTTTTCAGAGCCTATCTCCTGCACATTAGCATCATCATCTATTAGCGACGAGGTTTGGATGAAAAATAATACCTGATCGGGGACAAGCATGCATTCTACTGAGGCAGCCTTAGCAAGTCGATCAGCGCATTCGTTCTCCTCCCTTGGGATTTGGACGAACTGAATTTGGAGATTGCCAATTCGATCTTTCACCTTATTGAGGTATTTCTTCATCCTTTCATTCTTGCTGAAAGTTCAAATAGCGTTGAAAACACCATTGAACGTTTAGACCCCAAATTACAAAATATCAATTCAAGCTTATTATCAAACAATTAATGTGCGGAACATGAACATAAGCCAAACACAGAATTGATAAACAATCTAAGCCAATTATAATCACATCCACAACAGAAAATAAATGGCAAAGATAAAGGAAGAGAGATGCAAACACAAGGACAACACTCGATGTGTTATCGAAGAGGAAATCGAAGCCCTCAGCGTAAAACCTCTCTGCCGCCCTCCAAGCGGTCAATAATCCACTAGAAAATGTAGTTGGGATACATGAATAGCAATAGACCCTCCAAGCCTAATCTACCCAGGTACCTAAGCCCTCCAAGCTTCTTGCTCCAACGAGGTTGCGCCGAACCTTTTTCTTTTCTAGCTTACCGGATTTCGCTATAACCCATAGCATCAACCAATAACCATTGGTCCCTTCCAAACTGCTTCCCTTAGCACCAAAATACCTTCTCACAGACGTGGGTGTGATGAGAAAAGGATTTGGTCAATAACCTCTCAAGGATGTATCAATGGAGAGGAAGAGAGTAGAGGAATTTGAAAAGTCTCTTAGTGAAGATTGGGGATGAGGCAATCTTGTTTTTCTCTAGGGTTTCTCTCTCAAAATTCTCTCTGGAAGCTCTCTACATTTCGTGGGTATAAGGGTCTATATATAGTGGTGTGTGTTTGGAATACGAAGAGTCAGTTTTTCCCAAACAGGGCTGGTTGGCGGCTTGGCCTCGCGACTGGTCTAAGTCGCGAGCTAACGGCCTGGCCAGCCTGGGACTTTTGTCCTGTAGTGCGACAGCTGGTGTGACCCTTCACCTCCCCGCATGCTTCTCACGTGTGCAGCAGTTGGCGGCTTGCAAGTCGCGAGTCCCTGCTTCTTTGCACATTGTTGAGCAATTCTTCACACTCTCTTCACACACTACCCTTACATGAATCCCACCTAAATACAGGGTTACTAAGTGCTAAATTACAAGCAAATTGGCACGGAATAAAGCCAACAAGATGGTTGATAAAATTCAACCTTACACTTGCATTCGTAGCTGCCATTGGCTTGACTGGTTACAACTTGGGAGTTGCAGTGTATGATCATGTTTTTAGCCCCTGCCGCTCTTGCGAGGTCTAGCCCTGCTGTCAAGGCTTCGTATTCTACTTCGTTGTTGGTCGTAGGAAACTCAAGTCAGATCATGCACTCAATCCTATCTTCCTCTGGGGAAATGAGTACTACGCCAGCCCCTCCTGCTTGCCTATTGGAAGACCCTTCCGTGTAAATGTTTCAATGTAGAATCTCTTTTGCCCCTTGGCCATCTATCAGAGTAAATTTGACGATGAAGTTGACCACAATCTGTCCCTTTATGGCTGTTCACGGACGGTATTGTATGTCAAATTCACTCAACTCTACTGCCCATAGAGCCATCCGTCCTGCGGCTTCGGGGCTACTCATGGCTCTTCTTAGGGGCTTATCCATCAAGACAACAATGGTATGTGCTTGGAAGTACGGCTTGAGTTTTTGTGCCGCGGTTACCAACGCAAAGGCTAGCTTTTCCATCTGGAGGTATCTTTCATTTGCTCCCCGGAACGCTCGGCTCGTAAAGTAAACGGGTTTTTGCAATCCATCTTCCTCTCTTACCAATGCTGCGCTGACAGCAGCTTGTGAGACAGCTAAGTATAGGTAGAGCTATTCCCCTAGCCTGAATGGGCTGAGCAATAGGGGAGATGAAAGATACACTTTTAGGCTTTCAAACGCCTATTGGCACTCGTCCATCCACTCAAATGATCTCTTCAACATTCGGAAGAAGGGAAGGCATTTGTCCGTCGCCCTTGAGATGAACCTATTTAATGCTGCTATCTTGTCATTCAAGCTTTGCACCTCCTTGATTGTCTTCAGTGGGGCTAGCTTCATTATAGCCCGTACTTTCTTTGAATTGACTTCTATTCCTCTTTGGGATACCATGAATCCCAGAAACTTTCCCGCAGTAACTCCGAACACACACTTACTCGGATTCAACTTCATGTTATACGCTCAGAAGGTGTCGAAAGTCTCTCAGAGGTCGCTCAAGTGATTGTCTTCTCAAAAACTTTTCACCAGCATGTTGTCTATATAGACTTGCACATTCCTCCCAATCTGGTGTGTAAACATCTTGTTCATTAATCTCTAGTACGTCGCCCCTGTGTTTTTTAGTCTGAATGGCATTACTTTGTAGCAGAAGAGTCCCTGGTTGGTAACAAAGGAAGTTTTTTCTTAATCAGCTTCCTCCATTTTGATCTGGTTGTAGCCCGAAAAAGCATCCATGAAACTCAGGAGTTTGTGTTTCGCAGTCGAGTCTACCAGGGTATCTATCCGTGGGAATGGGTAACTGTCCTTGGGGCAGGCTTTATTGAGGTCCATGAAATCAACGCACATCCTCCATTTTCCATTGGCCTTTTTAACCATGACCACATTTGCCAACCAGTCAGGGTAGTACACTTCCCGAATGAAATCTGCATCCAGCAACTTTTGAACTTCCTCAGCTATAGCCATGTCTCTTTCCGGAGCAAACACTCGCTTTTTCTGTCAGATGGGAGGTGACGAGGGTGACACATTCAACCTGTGAACTATGATCGAAAGGTCAATCCCTGGCATGTCTTCATGACTCCAGGCGAACACATCTTGGTTTTCTTTTAAGAACATCGTGAGCGTCTGTCATACCGTCCGACTAGATGATGTCCCCATTCTAGTCGTCCATTTAGGCCTTGAGTAATCAAGGGTTACGTCTTCTAGTTCCTCAACCGGCTTCGCTATTGCCCATTGTTCCTCTATGCACATGGTCTGCTGGTAATCATCCATCTCCAACATAGCAAAGTATTATTCGTGTGCAGCCACCTGATTCCCACATAGTTCTCCAACTCCATAATCCATAGGGAATTTGATCATTAAGTGGTAGGTTGAAGTTACAGCCTTCCAGGAATTAAGAGTGGGTCGTCTGAGAACGGCATTGTAAGAGGACGAGCAGTTGACCACGAGGAATGTTATGTCCTTAGTTATTTGCTGGGGATAGTCACCTACCATTACTAACAATGTAACGGTGCCTAGGGGAAATACCCTTGTCCCTCAGAAACCCACGAAGGGAGCATTTTTCGGGACCAGTTGTTCTCTGTCGATCCTCATCTGTTGGAATGCTAGGTAATATAGAATGTCCGCTGTGTTGCCATTGTCGACAAGGATCCGGTGCATGTTGTAGTCTCTTACTTGTAGGCTAATGACAAGTGCATCATCATGCAAGTGGTGAAGCCTTTGAGCATCTTCTTCGGAGAATCCGATGACGGGGTTGTCTATCCGTGCCATCTTAGGTACGGATCCTGTAAGCTGGACATTTTGGACCATCCTGAGATATGTCTTGCGGGCTTTTTTAGAGGACCCAGTGGTCGTTGTGCCCCCTACAATCATTCTTATATCTCTTATGGGCGGTCTAGGACGTTCATTCTCTCGTCGTGGGGCCTATTCCTGGGGTGGATCCATTCTTTCCTTGCTAATGAACCTCTGCAATTTCCCTTGTCTTATAAGAGCTTCTATCTGCTGTTTCAAATCGTAGCAGTTGGCTGTGTCGTGGCCGTGATCACGGTGGAAACGGCAATACTTATCCCTTGACCTCTTATTGGGGTCTCCCTTCAGCTTGCCGGGAAACGACAGAGCTCCTTCGTCTTTGATCTGCATCAAGACTTGGTCTATCGGGGCCGTCAGTGGTGTGAAACTTGTGAATTTCCCAGTGGGGGGTTTGGAGCGTCGGTCTTCCCGCCGTTCTCCGATCCTAGCCATCTTTCGCCCCCTATCTTGCCGAGCGTCCTCCTGTCTTTCCCTCTTTCTAGGCTTCTCTTCTCGAGCCAATAATGCATCCTCCGCATTTATATATTTGGTAGCCCTATAGAGTACATCCGACATGGTTTTTGGATCGTTCTTATATAGAGAAAATAAGAACTTACCCTTTCGTAGCCCATTAGTGAACGCCGCTACGAGTATCTTGTCATCCGCTTCATCGATCGAGAGGGCCTCCTTGTTAAAACAGGTTATGTAGGAACTCAGCGTCTCATCCTCCCGCTGCTTAATGTTCATCAGGCATGTAGTAGATTTTTTATACATGTGTCCCCCGATGAAGTGCGAGGTGAATTGGGTGCTTAACTCCTTGAAGGAACTAATGGATTTGGGTGTTAGCTTGCTGAACCAGATCCTCGCGGGGCCCTTTAGCGTGGTGGGGAAAGCTCTGCACATAATCTCGTCCGGTACCCCCTGAAGGTGCATTAGGGTCTTGAAAGACTCTAAGTGATCCAGCGGGTCCTTGTTTCCGTCGTAGTTTTCCACCTGCGGCATACGAAACTTCGGTGGAAAGGGGAAAGAAGTGACGGGTTCTGTGAACGGCGAATCCATTCAGTGGACCAAGTCATCGAGGTCGCTTGATACTCGCCCCTTAAGGGTGTTCATCATGAAATCCATCCGTTCTCTCGTCATTTGCATCTCTGCAACAATGTGGGGTGGAGCTGTATCAGTGATTGACGAACGGCTCATGTCCTGTCTTTCTGGTCTGCTTGGGGTATTACTTCCTTCCGGCCCCTCTTGGTATCTTCGTTCAGCACTAGTACCTTCTTGGTCCTCCTTCTGGGTGTTGTGTCCCGCGTTCTTCTGACGCAACTGCTCTTCTAGGTCTTTATTTTGTCGAGTGAGACATTCCACTACTGCTGTAAGGGTTTGGACTTGCCTTTCCAAGGCAGTGGGTCGCGGCTCGTCTCCTTGCACGTTGTTGGTGGTTGCCATCGAGCGAGTAAGTACCATGCAACTCTTTGTCCGGGAAGTGTTTGTGTGGCTTACAAGTAGCTGTCGTTTCCCACAGACAGCGCAAACTGATGATGCCGAGAAAATCACTAGTGAGCTACACAGTCTTCGCACGTTCACAACAATATCTGCACAAGAACAAGGAAATACCTAACAGAGAGCACTGGTGTGGTGCTGGCCAAATACCTTCCGAAGGTCAAGTTAGAATATTTCGCAACTCTAGAGTGCCAGAGTTGGGGTGAATTATCCGTACCTTTTTCTGAGGGTCTTTGGGTTTTTATAGTAGAGTAAAGCCAGACTCCTTTGCTTGTGTAACAAGTGTTTTCCTTAATGAGAAGATCCTCATTAATACTCACATATCCCGGAACTCTCCTCACGTTAGAATTCTATTCATGATGGGACTCTATAAACTAGGGTTAATCGTGTGTCGCAAGTATTTTCCACTTAGGGTTTCTTGGAAACCACATAAAGACAAGTTGGACGATACATGGCCGTTTGATCCGTCCACCCTACGTCCGTTCATACATGATCCGTCATCTTCAAATTTTTCCTCTTCAGTTACTACTTTCTCTATGGATATGAAAGCCGCAAACGATGTGGAAATTTATGTCTATAATTACGTGAATGAGGGCAAAATTACAGTCATTTGTGCAACCACTAGGAGAAAGTTTCCTGCCTATGACATTGTCTATAAATCAGGCAAATACCATGTCAGTGCTGATACTCTACCAATCTCCTGCGATTTCCAATTTCAAGGGAAATCCCACTCGTTTGGTATTTTTGAACCAGAAAGGGACAAATGCAGTAATTGTGTTTGGTGGATTAGAGAAGTTGTTCCTTGTTTTCAAGACAGTCTTGCTGGTGGTGAACTGTGTTATCTTTGGAATAATTAAACTTGTGCTTTTCCATGGTGTGTTTTAATAAAGAGGATTCATCTACAATAGTGTTTTCCAGATTTTAGAAAGAAAAATAAAATAATATTTGGGATGTTATGAATGTATGGTCTTGTCAAACAACAATTTCAACAAGATCTTTATAAATATGTATGTTTGAGTTTGGATGAATCATATGATAAGACCTAAAATAATCGGACAGGAATATGCCTCGTGAAATAGTTGTCACTAATTTGAGTTTGAGATGACTAATGCATTTGTGTCTAACTAGTAAGTTGCTCATGCGATGCATGAATAATGTTGTAATGTTTTATGTAATTTTTTTTTTTTTTTTTTTGAAGAATGTTGTACATATATTATAGCATATTTGTTATAAGACTTTATCAGTGATGAGTTCATCATCATCTGTTTCTTCATCTTCAATTTTTAAAATTTGGTCCATTTCTATTTGTTCAATTTTTGAGCTTTCATCACTTTTTTTTTTATTGCATCATTTGTGTTAATCACTAATAAATTGGCACTGGAAGATTATTGACTGGATCTTACAAAGTTTGGACTTGCAGATTTGTTATGGCTAAGATTTTGCGTAAGTATTTGCATTCATATTAAATTTCAGTGATGTAACAATTTTTTGTAAATGTTTATATATTTTTTTGTTACTTTTGGAATATTGTAGCAAATGAATTAATATAGCATATTGGATTGTGTATAAATTTCTTTCTTCCATACCTTTTTGTCATTTGAAGGTGCATCAAAAATCTTAGAAACTGTGTAATTTTCAACAAAAAAAAGATACTTTAAGTTGAATTCAGCCAAACAAAGTAGAAAATGTTTTTTTTTTTTCTAAAATTTTCTTTTCATCATGTGAGATTCTTTCTCCAATACCAATTTACATATGAGGAATTTAATATATATTATGAACAATAGTTTTATAATAATTTATAATTTTTTAAAATAAGTTGTACCACAGTTTCTTTTACAGCAAGGTCTCTTGCAGATTTATTTTGGATTTTCTCAATATCTTTGTCAAATATCAAAAAATTTGTTTTGTCAATTGCATAAAAAACTTCAATTTGAATCATGTATCTGAAGTAGTTTGCAATTGTATACATAGTAATTATAGTGAGATAAATATATTATAAATATTTTGAGAGTATGTAGTTAATGTAAGTGTCTCTAACCTTGGGATAGAGAGATTTTTTTTTGTTTCACATTTTGCACACCAAAATGATCCTAATTGTGCGTGTGTAGACACCACATTTTGTACCCATTAATAAATTTTGGTCCCTAACCCCAATGATGAGCTTGACATATGTCAACGAAGGGTAATAAAAGAATTCACAATAGTTTGAAAGTAATCACAACTCAGAAGTGTTTAAATCGCTTTGAAATCAATACTGAAAAATGACTTTTGCTCACTATTTTGATCATAAATTATGATCCACAAATAATTTTTTAGTGAAGTTTATTTCATTGAAAAGTAGACATCCTAGGCTTCAATTTGAACACAAATTTTGCCTAATTTGGACTTATATTGAGTGAGTTATGACTTTTTGAAGTTAGGCTAACTGGGAAGTCCGATTTTCTGGGTTTTAAAACTTCATTTTAAGGGCCCAAAATATCATTATTTGATGTGGGCCATCCCATAGACCCTTAAGCACCTAGAGAGAGTCATTTTTAGCCTCTATCTCCTATAAAACCCTAATTCTCTTTTCTAAAACTCACACACAACCCCTTAGCACGTTTTTTACAAATTAAAAACCTCTCTTCAATTAGTTCTAAGGCAGAAACTATTTTCCAAAATTGATTTCTTAAAACCATTTTCAATTAAAGTTTGTTCTTGAGTTGTGATTACCAAAACTATTGTGTTCTTCAATCTAATCTTTGTGTTGTAGGCACTGAAAGGTCGGTTAAACAAACTTTAAACTCATAATCTAAAGTAAGGTGAGTGTTCTTTCCATGAACTCTTTCTTTGTTCAATAAGATTCACATGAGTTTCTTAACATAGTTTTTATATTTGTTTTATTTGATTTGTTTGATGTTCATGATTATGTTTGATATGTATTAATCTAATTTTAGGTTGTTTATAATATGTTCTTCTTGTTCTTATATTGTTATTTCAATCCCTAGGTTAGTTTAACATGTTTATTGATTTAATGTAGTTTAGTTTAATCGTTTGTTTTGTGTCATATTTTGTTGTTTATGTTGATGTTTTATGTTTTTGTTTTAGGTTAGTTGAGCTTTTTTAGGGTTTCTAACACATTTGTTTGATCTCACATGTTATATGTTTGTTTGATTAAATCTCTAAAAATGTAGTTTTTTTTTTTTTTTTTTTTTTTTTTTAATCTGTATTAAAGGTAGCGTACGTATACTTGAGTATGCGCACGCACCCTGAATCCAAATTAGGGTAAAATCTTGTTTTTATTATCTTTGATCATTTCCCATATATTTTTTTGATTCTGTTTGACTCTGTTTTAGGTTAATATTTTAGGTTTAATTGCTTTCCATGTTTGTTTGAATCTTTTGCCATGTTTAGCTTATTTTATAACATTTCCTTATGTGTATGCTTTAATTGTTATCTTCTTCCTTTTTAGTATAATATGATTGACTTGTGTTTTATTTGTTTCCTTTTATATTGTGGTGTGATATTTAATTATTGGTGCCTTATTATTTTCCATGTTATTTGACTATTTTTTGCCATGTTTAGTTTATTTGTTTTTCTTTCCTTGTGTGTTTTATTTAATTATCAACTTGCCATGTTTATTTTATTTTGTTTGTTTGCGTTTGATTTGTTTCCTTTTATATTGTGATATGTTTCTAACATATTATGTGTGTTTTTTTCTTAAGTGCATGATGTATGTTTAGGATAAGGATTATGGCTCTCTTAATAAACTCTTTAATTAAATATGACCTAACAATACATAATGGAGGCCGGCCCATAAGCAGAGCGGTCTTGGGTGCCTAACACCTTTCCAAGCTGTACCTAAACTCTAGACCTATAATTTGGTACATGGACCCATGTATGGAAGTGATTGGCCCAAAAGGCCCAATATAGTTTCTAGACCTAAACTAGGTAGCGACTCCATTAGTCCACAACGTGGTTTGACCTTCCACAAATCACGCACGAAATGTAATATCAACCCATCGTTGTATCAATGTTGCTTATTGTTGCAATACTATAGCAGGTCACATCCTACTATGAACACTGAAGTTAGTATGTATGAATTGAAATTGAGAAAAAAGGAAGACATGTTTTCATGAGAATGAGAATTTCTAGAAGTATCATCTACATGCGGGAGAGGAGGAAGAGAGTTTGTAAGTGGGTTAGAGTTTTAGCTTTGATCTACACATGGAAAGGGTTAGACTTGGGTCATAATATATAAGGTAATAACTGGGCTTGGGCTTTTCACAAGTTTTGGTCTATTTTTAAAAGGTAGTCCATTTTGTAGAGAATAATATTTGGTCTAATTGTTAAAAATAGCAAAGAAGTTACTATGGTCTATTGGGTAACAATTAAAAAAGGCCGAAAACACCACTTGTTATTTTCAACTTACAATTAATTTGGTCCCTGCCTTTAACCCACTAACAGAAAATGCTTTTATGTCTAACGATGTGCAATGTTGGCATGTTAAATGCTAATATGTCTAAATTTTAGGGGTCCCCATTAGCAATTAAATGGTAAAAGAAGCTACATCAACATCTTTATTATTATTAGATGGCAAAAGAAGTCACATTAGCATTTATATATATATATATATATATATATTTTTACCAATTTTTTCATTTTCTTTATTATTATTATTATTATTATTTAATTTTCTTATCATTTCTTAGTAACCAAACATATTTTCATTTTAATTTTCTTGATTTTCTTTTTTTACTTTCTTTGCAATTTCTTGGTAGCCAAACTGCATACTTGCAATTTGATTCACCACCACCAATCCTAAAGTAACACCAGCCCAACAATTCAAAACCACCACTGACCACAATCCATATCCAAAAAACTCGAATTACCACCAACCCACAGTCCAGCACTACCGCCTGTCGACACCTCGCGGCCGCTCAACCACCGATCGCGGCGACACTTGCGTGCTTCTCCCTCCTTCCAAGAAGAGAGGGGGGTGTAGGCATGCACGTGCATGTGAAACTCAGAGCTCGGGTGCTGTGGAGGTGTGTCATACCCCAGGTGTGCAACTGGAATATGAGTCGATGTTAATGAAATTACCAAAGGTAAGTGAAGTCGCCACCAATCATTGGGTTTTTCTAAGGTGTGATTGGTCACCTGACTCTTTTGATTTTATTACCAATCCTAGGCTAAGAAAAATGTCATTTATCCTAATTTAATATGGATGGATAAAAAGTCTTGATTCTTGAGTTCGAATGTCTAGTTACGTGTGGGGAAGGTGTTAGGCACCCCACAGCGCTTGTCCAAGGACAATCCTCTATTTTGGTAAAATTGTAATTTTTAGACATTGGCAATTGAAAATAAGCTATTGGCATTAGCTGACAAGGCTTTAAACATGTTGGGCTTTGAGGTTTGATTTTGGAATGGGTATGGTCCTAGTTGATGCTTTCTCAGTGTGTTTCGAATCGATGCCAAATTTCCACGGTGAAAATCTAGCAGCATTTCTCCTTATTTTCATGGTAGAAATTCGGCAGTGCTTTGCCTCAGGTGCATCATAGCACACAAAACGTTGTTCTCACCAAGCTTTTGCTGTGAAAATACGGCAATAGGGTGCCTTATTTTCATGGCGAAAATCTGGCAAAGTTTCGCGTTTGGTGCGCTATGGCAAATGGACCGATTTATTATTTGCATTATTATTTTACTATCATAGTTTACAATAAATGATAGAGAATTATGAAAGTTATGGTAAAGTTTAAAGGCAAAATAATATTGGTTAAAATAAAAAGAGAGAAAGAGAGAAAAGAAAAGAAAAAGTAGTAATATATTAGCAAAAGAAAATTTAATGTACAAAATTTAATTGATAAATATAGTGCTAATATTTCAATGTCACCAAGGCCAACATTGTCAAACCAGGTTAAAACCCACGGCCGTGGTGAGAAAAGAAAACCATTAAATGAAGCGTTATAAAAGACTCCTAATCCTAATGGGGCTTAGTAAAGTAATAATGATAAACACAGTTATATAAATTTTGTTAGCCTCATGACACTCTTGACTGTATTAATAGTTCACAAATGCATAATATTATCGAACATAAGCATAAGACTTAAATTAGGATGAATGAAAAATTATGACATTAAAAAAAATAGCCTTTGAGCATGCGCAATGTATGTGTGATGAGGCTAGTATTTTATAAGTGGGTTAAAAAATTAAGAAAGGTTCACTATATTTCTCACCTCTGAAAAAGTCTCCAAAATGTTAGACCTATAAAAATTCAACCAATTGAAAATCATAAACTATTTGTGTGATGACACTTTAATTTTTGTAACCCAATATCCTATATACTAAATTGTAAACATTAGCCACTTAATCTCCCACATGGTCACACACCAAAAAAATCTCTTCTACTTTTTTTGTATATGTGTAGAAAATGGCTAATATATTAGACTAATCCGAAATAGAAATTGTTTGTTTGTTTAGACCCATGTACAATTAGATTGTTTAATCTAATTAATTAACCAAGTTGATACTTAGGTTTATTATTCAAATCTAGGTTAAACACAAACAATCATATCACTAAATGCGGAAAAGTAAAGAATATAAGCGATATAATGAGCCAGGAAAACCAACAAAACTGTCCAGTTTCAAAGTAAAAAACCTGGGGGGATTTAACCTAAACTATCCTTAAGGCAACAAATTCACTATATAGAATGAAAGTTTTACAATAGATTTTTCTCTAAATCTAATGCTACCCCTTATAGTACTTACTCACATGACCACACGCAGCTCTGAATCCATAGACTCTTCTATCTGAATTTGTCGAACACAAACACCCACATTTGTGACTCTGAGATCCCACTCAAGGGTTTAAATCATCAGCTATGTATGATCTTGTAGCAGTAACTTCAGATCTACCGGTTCTAATGATGTGTAAATAGAATTCCGATAGTGACTTTGAAAGGAGAAAGTACGTTACCTTTTAGATCTCTAAAGAGCACCTCCAAAGTCTCTCAAAACATGTCTTAGGGTTTCCTTTAAATACTAAGAGAATTAGATTTGAAACCCTAATCACTTAATGGGCCAATGGGCTTTAATTAAATTCTGCAGAAACACATCTCAATCAATCGAGCCTTGTTTACGATCGGTTGAACCTGGCATGTTTCAAATTTCCTGAACCTACAGATTCATTTTTCTTGTATTCTGACTTACAACATTGTAGGGGGCTAATTTAGTGGCCCGGCCCAAGTTAGACAGGTAAGGACTATATGGTGGCCCAGTACAATTAATTTGTAAAGGTAGGTTATCAAGATCAACCTTTCAAGCCTTGTTGGCTTTGTTATATGATTTTAAAAGAGATCAAATGCTAAAGTTATTAGATTTAAGAGAGAATAATAGTAAGAAAGACAAAGATTTTCCGTATCAATTCTTTCTCGGCTCTGTCCAAGGATCACTAAAACATATAATATTCTCTTCTCGATTACAAAGTTCTTGATTACACTTTATTCTTCTCTCCTTTCTTTTTCCTATCCCCCACTTTTGGAGGAGTCCCTTTTCCTTATATAGTTACCTAGATTGCATCTCAGCCCTCAACTTGGACAGCCTCTAATCTTTACTTGGATGCTTGTCCCATCAAGGCCTTGTTGGAGGTGGTAGAATATGCTGCAATCTGTAAGGGCACTGTTCAGGGGTCATTCTGCCATTGATGCGACCAACTAGTTGGTGCAGTGTATTGAATACAGAGGTGATAGGTACTTTACCTGGAAACTTCCCCTTTCTTTACTTACACGTCTCTCTTTCCCTCCTCAGCTCCCAGCATTGTGGACTTAATGGTCAATCTCTGGTCCCTCGAGGAGTACTTGTCCCTCGAGCTCTTCGGGCGTACCACTCTCCTCGGTTTCTCAGAAAATCTTATCTTGATTGATCTGAACCTGTCTTGACATATAGTTGGGACGTATTACCCCTTAGGCCAATTCTATTCTATGGCTCTCCTTCTTCAGCTCTTCATCCCCCATAAGCACCTTAAGCATTGTCTAATCATACCTATAGACTTAGAAATCTATATCTAGACAAGTTGGTGTTCATGGTTTGCCAATTGTTCTAAACTTTTAGAACCTAACAGAAATAAATCTATTACAAACGTTAGCTGCCTTGTCAAGCGTAAGAAAATTCTCCACCACAAGTAGTGGGTGATCTAAAAGTACAAGAGAGAGTCTAGGCTAGAGCCAGACTTTGCCATTGCATCAGCACACTAGTTCACTTCCCTATAGATGTGCTCAATCCGAGCCCTGAGAATGACCATCAATAGATTCCTGCAATTATTGAGGAAAGGTTCCAAGAGACGGTTAGTAGCAGAAATGTGTTTGGAACTAGCTTATAAGTTAGTTTTTTTGCTTTTTAGTTTTTATGTATAGTTTTTTTAAATCCCACTTTTCTTACTTTTTCAAAGTCTAACATACTTTCAGCAAAAAAGTTAAATAAACTAACAACAAATAAGGCATCAATTTCAAAAATAAGATTTTCAATTCCTATATCTGAAGCAAGATTGAGCCCATCTCTCAAGGCCCACAACTCAGCAAGACAACTATTAGTGCAACCCAAGCCTCTAGAGAAGCCCCGAACCCAATTCCCATCACTGTTGCGTCTTAGGACCTCCTGCTTTGACTGGGTTTCCAAGAGCTGATTTTTTGGTATTAATTAAAGAGTAAACCAACACTTAGATGTTATTTTCCAGGCTACCGGGAACACAGCTTTCGACTTTTCAGGCTTGTTAAACAGGCCCAAGGCAAAGATTTATGCTGCCTTGTTAACACATGAAAAGGGATTAGAGGAGTTAGAGTATAGTCAATCCGCAAGAGGCATAGAAAATGAATTGACCAAGGATTGGGGTGTGCCAAGCTTTTCCCAAAAAGCTTTAGCATGTATTCAATCATGTAGCACATGAAAAACAGATTCAGATTGTTCCAAATCAGCTTTAGCATCTCTCTCCTTCTTAAAACCAAAATCAAAGTTGAAAATTTGATAAAAAATGCCTCACATAAATTTATTACCTTAACCCTAAACTATATCGAGTTGGCCTTCCTAGCAAGACAACTTTTAATTTGTGATCATTATAAATTAAAAAAAAAATATTTATGGCCTGTATTTCGCATAGATTGTTGGTCACACATGAACCCTCTTCCACTCTTAATAGTATAAATGAACAGAAAATTAAAGTCAATGAAGTTAATCTCTTTTGCTAATTTTTTTAATTTAACATTTGGGAAGAGAAGATTTGATCCCTAAATGTTTCTGATAGGTGGAAATTCTTGAAGTAAAGCTGACGAACCTATGATAGCTAACGACTTTGCTTACATATCTATAAACGACTTTGAAAAGCTGACGACCCATCTCAAAGACTGACGGGCACACCTGACGATTGTCAACGTACGGAATAGAAGCAATTAGAAGGCATTGACGGACAGCAAGGCAGACAAGATGAAGCTGACGGGTTCGGTATAACTTGGTCTGCATGCATAAGTATATAAGGAAATATCTTGCACCCCACGCTTAACCCTAATCAGGAAGACTCCTACAAGGAAAGGATTCCGCAAGATACGCAAATAAAGAGTTTCTTTCCTACAAGGAAACATCTTCTTAATCAAGGCGTGGATGTCAACCCTACACTACTATAAAAATCCCAAGACCCTCATAAACCCAAGTACACGTAATTTACCCCAGCTCTGACACTCTAGAGTTGTGAAAATGTCCTCTGACTTAACCTTTGGAGGGTCTTTGGCCGGTACCACACTGGTACTCTTCGAGGGTTTTCTTTGTCTTTATTTAACAGGTCTTTGTTTTGAGCACATGAGTATTGTGCGGCTTACTGACGATTTTCGGCATCATCAGTCTCTATCAAAAAATTGAAGCCCTTATCAGGCAAGGAAAGCTGCAGATGTTCGTCAGCAAAGAGAGGGCGGAAAGAACAAGCTCCCCAACAGGAGAATGAGCGTCCTAGGCTACTCATAGGAGATATAAGAATGATTGTAGACATCCAGCTAATGGGTTCCGTACCAAAGATGGTGTAGATAGATAACCCCGTCATCGAATTCTCGAAAGAAGATGCCCGAAGTCTTCACCATCCACATGATAATGCACTTGTCATCAGCATACGAGTAGGGGAGTACAACACGCACCGGGTTCTGGTCGACAATGGCAGCTCGGTTGACATCCTTTACTACCCAGCATTCCAATAGATGAGAATTGATAGAGAGCGACTAATTCCGATAAACGCTCCGCTCGTTGGTTTTCGAGGAATAAGTGTGTTCCCTTTTGGTGCAGTCACCTTATCCGTGACAGTGGGCGACTACCCCCAGCAGATCATTAAGGACGTAACATTCCTTGTGGTCGACTGCTCGTCCACTTACAATGCCATCCTGGGACGACCTACCCTTAATTCATGAAAAGCTGTAACCTCGACCTACCACTTAATGATCAAGTTCCCTACAGATTATGGAGTAGGGGAGCTGCACAGGAATCAGGTAGCTGCGTGCGAATGCTACATAGCTATGATGGAGATGGATGATCACCTCCAAGCCATGAACATATAAGAACACTGGACGGTGACAGAGCCTGTCGAAAGGCTTGAAGAGATACTTCTCGACGACTTCAGGAATGATTGAATGACGAGGATTGGTACCCTCGCCAGCCCGACGGTTTACCAAGAATTGACAACTTTTCTTAAAGATAATCGAGATGTATTTGCCCGGAGCCATGAAGACATGCCGAGAATAGACCCTTCGGTCATGGTGCACAGACTGAACGTGTCGCCCTTCTTTCCACCTATCTGCCAGAAGAAATGAGTATTCGCCTCAGAACGAGACCAAGCTATAGTGGAAGAAGTTCACAAGCTACAGGAGGTGAACTTCATTAGAGAGGTTTACTACCCTGACTGGTTGGCAAATGTGGTAATGGTCAAGAAAGCCAGCGAGAAATGGAGGATGTGCGTAGACTTCACCGACCTGAACAAGGCATGCCCCAAAGATAGCTACCCCTTCCCGCGGGTCGACGTCCTAGTTGACTCTACGGCTCAACACCAGTTATTAAGTTTCATGGATGCTTTTTTGGGTTACAACCAGATCAGAATGGACGAAGCAGATCAAGAGAAGACTTCATTCGTCACTAGCCAGGGCCTCTTCTGCTATAAAGTGATGCCATTTGGCCTCAAAAATGCGGGAGCGACGTATCAGAGGCTCATGAACAAGATGTTCACACAGTAGATCGGGAGAAATGTCCAGGTCTATGTTGACGACATGCTGGTGAAAAGCCGAAGGGAGGAAGATCACTTGGAAGATCTCAGAGAAACATTCGACACCCTTCGTTCCTACAACATGAAGCTTAATCCAGGCAAATGTGCCTTCGAAGTTACAGCGGGGAAGTTCCTGGGATTCATGGTGTCTCAGAAGGGTATCGAGGCCAACCCAGACAAGATCCGAGCCATAATAGAGATGGCACCCCCAAGGAACATGAAAGAAGTACAAAGCCTCAACGACAAAATAGCAGCGCTGAACAGGTTCATGTCAAGGGCAATGGACAAATGTCTACCTTTCTTCCACACGCTGAAGAAATCTTTTAAATGGATGACCGAGTGTCAATGGGCATTCGAGAACTTGAATACCTACCTCTCATCTCCTCCGTTGCTGAGTCCTTCCCAGCTGGGGGAAGAATTGTTCCTCTACTTAGCGGTATCCTCGGCGGCCGTCAGCGCAACCTTAGTCAGGGAAGAGGATAGGGTACAGAAGCTCGTATACTACACAAGTCGAGCACTCTGAGACATATCAACAATAAAAGAAAAGCTTAAAGAGTAGGGAAGAAGGATGCAAACACAAGATAACATCGAGACGTGTTATCGAAGAGGAAACCGAAGAACTCGGCGAAAAACCTCTTTGTCGCCCTCCAAGCGATAAATCGATCCACTAAAGAATAAGTTGGAGTACACGAATAACAAAAGACCTTCCAAACCTAGTCTACCCCATATACTTGAACCCTCCAAGCTCCTGCTACCAACTAGCTTCTTGGAACCTTGTCTTCTCTAACTTTCCTAGATCTAGCAATTTAGCCTGATTGCATCCACCAATGATTGGCTTCTTCCAATACTTCCCAACAGCACCAAAACCTCACTTTACACTCAGATTGGGTGTGGTAAGTGTTTGAGTTATCAACCTCTCAAGTATTTAGAAATGGAGAGGTAGGAGTAGAGGAAAACCACAAGAAAATGTGTAGATGATTGTGGGTATAACAATCTCTAACTCTTAAGTGTGTATGCTAGGGTTTTTTATCTGAAAATCACTCCTTACAATATGTGCGTAATGAGGGTATATATAGTGTGGGTAAAGACTTGGTAAAACAATCATGACAAATTAGCCAAACAGAATGTTTCGCAAGTATTTCCCAGGAAGGACTTACCCATGAGACACTTGCAAAAACTCCAGGCTATCATGACTCTTCGCATTCCAATCATGTGCTCTACACGTGGCTACTTCGCAGGTTAGCTTCTCGCGAAATCCACTTGTACTTCGTTTTAAGCTTGAGTCTTCACCAAGGAAGTCAATACTGTACCGTATTGGCCAGTACAGCTGGTATATACTGTGTCAGCCAGTGCACCGATACAGGTACACCTCTATTTCGTATCGGAAAAAATACCGGCCGTACTAGCGAAATCTGGTTGTTTCGGCCGGTAAATGGATACCTGGCTGAAACACGAAAAGTCTCATTTGTAAGGAAAGAAAACAGAGAAGAAGGAGAAAAGGAAGAAGATGATGACGAAGTAGGAGTGGCGCCACGAAGCAGCTTCTTCTCTGTCCGTCTCCACTACTCTGTAATGAATTAATACCTCTTTTTTTTTTTGCTGAACGCTTTTCTTCTTTGTCTGTCTCCAGTCTCCACTGCTCTGTAAATGACTTAATACACTCTTTTTTTTTTCTTTTTTTTTTTGTTGAACATTGTTATGTATGTGGTTTCTTGCTTTCTCTTTCTTTGCTTTGTATTTCTTTTTGAAGTTTCCTAAGCTCTCCACGTGATTATTGACACTAGCATTGGAAATATTGAAAGCTTTTAATTTTTGAATAAAAGATGAGCTGGATCCATTACTTCTTTTCAGCTTTGGCCTTTGAGCCCAATGTGATGTGACATAATGTACGTGTATTGCTGGATTGCCTTTGTATTGCAACAAATTTATATTTAGAATAATGCTAATATTACAACATTTTAAACAATTTTTGCTAAAATTTGTCGTGTGAGGAGTTGTAAGTGATAAAAATGTAAATCCACATACACCTACAATTTTTTTCACCTCTCACAACTTATCATATAACGAGTTGTGGTAAAAGTTATGTGAAATATTATAATACTAATATTGCTATAATATTTTAAGTTTTTTTTTGGAAATAAATATACTTATAATTATAATTATAAATTATTTTAATTTTTAAATTATTAGATGATTTAAATATTTTATTTTATTTGAGGTAAGTGTCCTTCTCATTATTATATATTTATATGTTGATAACTCCATCAAAAAATATAAAAAGTTGCTAAAGTGATATATTGAGTTATTAGAAATATAACTTTGTATATTGTATAAAATAGTAAAAAAAATAGCGGTAAATCTGAAACGATATACCGGTATTGACCGGTATCCGAAATATATCGTACCACTGTCCAAACCGGTACAACCTCCGGTACGGTATTGACTTACTTGGTTTTCACACTCTTTGACACTCAACTCTTACAATTAAAAACCCCACATAAATATAGGGAAAAAATGATTGAATAAAATTACAATCAAATTTGGCACGGAACTAAAGTCAACACAAAATAGTTGTAAATAACAACTTTATAGCTTCAATTCCACCAATCCTATATATGATTCCTTGGATCTAATAACCAATGTATACTTTTTTTTGGTAAAAAGTACTTGTATTAGAGAGAAACAGGAATACAACCTAAGGAATCATCCCTACAAATAGCCTCTAACACTGGGGGGAGATTTCCTTTATTAAAGCAACAGCTAAGCTACGAATATTACAGATAATATTGTGAGTAAGCCATTCAGGGGATAACTCTGGGTTGATGAGAGGATCAAAACAATTCTTTGCATCTCCTTCAAATATCACAGATTTCCATCCCTCCTTGACTGTTAGATTCATAGCCCAGTAAAGTGATTCAACTTCGGCAATTGCAAGGGAGGAGCTGTGATGTTTTTTGGCCCAAATAGATAGAACTTCGCCTAAATGGTTCCTTGCAACAACTGCTAAAGATGAGCCCGAGCTCCTTGTCGCAGCATCTACGTTTAACTTGATGCAGCCAGAAGGGGAAGGAGACCAATTCTGGCTGCTTAGCTCTTTAGGTGGTTGGGTAGCTGAAGAAAATACTTTAACTATTTCATTGAATCTAGTTTGAATGTTCTGCCTAGCCTTCATCGCATCAGGTTCGATGTTACTGAACTGTTTGAGGTTTCTTGACATCCAAATCTCTTCAATTACTAATGCCATGTTGAGGGACACACTCCAAGTATCATGGGCAACGATGAGTGAGGCAGGTGGCTCCATGATGAAGGATACTATATCCTTAGCCGAGGTAAAGTTCACGCTATCAACTTGAAGACCCCAACATGTGGCTGACCATAGAGCTTGAGCAAATGGGCATCTGAAAAAAATGTGTTCAGTGTCTTCAATTTCAGCATTGCATAACAGACAAGCATTTACATAGCTAAGGCGAACTTGGAGATTAGCTTTTGTCGGCATGGCATTGACGCCTATCCTCCATATCAACATTTTAAGCCTCCCTGGGAAGTTTGCCTTCCAAAGCTTGGACTAGCAAACTTGGGGCTGACCTACACAGTCAGGATGAGCAAAAGCAACATTATGGATGGATTTAGCTGAGAACCGACCTTTTGAGTCAGGGAGCCAAACTAACCTATCCTGTTTAGGTGACAACAGAATAGGAATGTTAATAATGGCTCTTGCATCAGTTGGAGCAAATATTTCTTTCACCCAATCCGAAATCCATGATTTGGAAATAGGGTCTATGAGATCACTGGCTTTAATGGGCAACTTCTTGTATTCCTCAAGCCTAGGCTGTGGAATGAAATTCACAATTTCAGGCACCCAAGGGTCTGACCACACCTGTATGGACTTACCATCCCCGATAAGAAAACATCCACCCTTCGCTACAAGCTTCTTGGCTTCTTCAATAGCTCTCCATGTTGGAGAGGCGGCAACCACTGGATCTGCTGTAAACCAGCCACTATTCACTTTATATTTGGATCTCAGCACATCCATGCACAAACTTTGTCTATCCGAGGCCACGAACCATGCAAATTTAGCTATCAAAGCTAAGTTCATCTCCTTCGTTTTCTTAAAACCCAGCCCCCCATATTTCTTGGGACGACACAGCTTGTCCCATGATTTCCAAGCTAAGTATTTGCTGCCTCTATCTTTAGGCTTCCACCAAAACCGCCTAGTAGCCACATCTAGCTTGTTACAGGTGCTCACCGGCACATTGAATGCTGACAGGGTGTATGCAGGTATACTTTGGGCTACTGTTTTGATGAGAGTGGCTCTACCAGCCCAAGAAAGGCAATGGCTTCTCCAGCCTGCAAGCTTGGCTTCCAATTTATCCTCCAGGAATTTAAAATCTCTCGACGGTGATCTTGTGGGGAACATAGGGGCTCCAAGATAAATGGCATCTTTTTTCAGCTTCTTCATTCCAAATTGTTGCTTAATTGCTCTTCTATTTTCAGCCAATGTGTGCTTAGAGAAGAAAATACCTGATTTGGCTTTATTAATACTCTGCCCAGACCAGTCACAGTATCTTTCCAAACAATTGGAGAGAGTTCTAGCATCATGCCTTGTCGCTTTTGAGAAAAGGACAATGTCGTCAGCGTACATAACGTGGGTTAAGGCTAGACTTCTAATACTCGCTTTAGCTCCATTGATGTTGCCCTTCATCAGCTCTCTATCAATCATTCTTGAGAGTACTTCTTGGCCTAAAATGAAGAGGTATGGAGAAAGGGGGTCACCTTGCCTTAATCCTCTCCTTGGCACAAAATGATTTGATTTACCCCCATTCACCAAAACTTCAAAAGATATCGAAGATAAACATGCCATGATCCAACCGATAAAAGTGCTGCTAAACCCCAAATTTAAAAGTACCGCTTGAATAAACTTCCAATTGACTCTATCATATGCCTTTTGGAGATCTAACTTTAGAGCCATGAACCCATTTTTCACTTTCCTGGATTTGAAACTATGAAGAAGCTCGTGCACAACCACCTGATTTTCCGCAATCCATCTGCCCGGGATGAACGCTGATTGACATGGAGAAATAATCTTATGGAGCAATGGCCTAAGTTTCGCCACAATCAACTTGGATACGATCTTATACACAACGTTGCAAAGGCTAATGGGCCGGAAGTTATTGACTGAGATAGGGTTAGGAGATTTTGGGATTAGAACAATGAGTGAGTCATTTGCATCCTTGGGTAAACATCCATTGGTGAAGAACTCTGTTACTGCACGCGTTACAGAGTCTCCAACAATATGCCAAAACTCCTTATAGAAAAGGGCGGGGAATCCATCTGGGCCGGGAGCTTTCAAATCCTGCATGCTAAACAAGGTAGCCTTAATTTCATCCGGAGTGGGGATAGTGTTTAGAGCTTGATTTTCTTCCTCAGAAATGCAGTGTGTCATGAGATTATCAAGGTTCTCTAGTAAATCCATTTCCTCGTCAGTAAACAGCTTCTTGAAGTGATGATAGAACAGCTCTCTAATTTGATTGGATCCGGTCATCCACTGCCCATTCTCGGCTTTTAACACCGTGACACTGTTTTGCCTTCTTCTAATAATGGTAGATAGGTGAAAGAATTTGGTATTCCTATTGCCCTCCTTTAACCAAAGTTCCCTTGACTTCGGCTTCCACAGCATTTCAATTCTTGCGAGCCACTCGGAAAGTTCTATTTGCAGTGCTTCTTCAACCTTCCCATTCTCTTCTGACGGCTGCCTCCTCTAAACTTCATTAATTTTTTCCATCAGTTGGTTAATTCTATCTTGGCAATTCCCAAATACTTGCTTGTTCCATTTACGAAGAGCTTTTCTAGTCGCTTCTTGTTTCTTCTGTAAAATTTCAAATTCTGATCTACTTTCATGACCATTCCACGCCTCTTCGACAACTGAATTGCAACCATTATCCCTTACCGAGGCCGCTTCAAATCTGAAAGGCCTATTAGCAAAGCTTTGCGATGGATTTGTGTCAAGAAGGATCGGTTTGTGGTCCAAGTTGATTGCTCCTAGGTGGGTCACCGTAGCATTGGGAAAAGCTAACCTCCAGGAAATATTAGCAATAGTTCTATCGAGACGTCTTTTGATAGCTGCACTTCCCCATTTTCCCTTTGCCCAAGTATATGCATTTTCTTGAGTATCCCAGGTCTATGGCACCGAATTCAAACACAAGTTCCTTAAGGAAATTATTTTTTTGAGTCCCCTGCACCCCTACTACCTTTAGATGAGATTTCATTGTCCTCCCAGGTGAAGTTGAAGTCGCCCAAACATGCCCATGGGCAATTGCAAGACTCTAGAAGCGCCATAAGGTTCTCCCAAGCCTTTTGCTTCTTTGTTGGATAAGGGGGGCCATAAAAGCCAACAAGAAGCCATGAGCTCAGAGCATCAACTACCTTAACAACAATGAGATTTTTGTTGAACTCCACCTTCTGAATAGTGATCCCAGACCTCCACAACATGCAAATACCACCTGCAAGACCCTTAGCTTCTACTACACACATATCTGCAAATTTTATTGACTTTAAAACAAACTGCATCTTACTGAAAGAGGCTTTAGTTTCACTCAAAAAAACAATATCCGGGCTATTCCCTTTTAAATGAGCCTTAAGGGCTCTAACTGTTGCAGCGTTGCAGATGCCACGACAGTTCCAACCAAGGATTTTCATGGGGAGGTTGGGGGCTTAATAAGGCTCGCCTCCTCGGCCATAGAAGTAGGAACAAAGAGTGATGAAACAGCATTCGAGGAAACATGGTATGATCCATTATCCTGGGTTTCATTATAGGATGAAGATTCAGTACACTCACCTTGCACATCGTGGTGGGAATTATCATGGAGATTCTGCCTTTCTTCCAAAATGAAATGCTCCACTCTTGATTTGGGAATGAAGGTCACTGGTTTGGGGTCAAAGAACTCAGCTTCAGGAGTGTGTATCACCAACTTGACCCTTTTGGAAAATTTTTCCAAATCTTAAGGCGTGGCTTTTCTTTTGGACAAAAGGGTGTTGCTACCATGGGTTTTAATGTCAGGACTTGATGCTGTGACTTGTGGAAGGGAGGCGTTGGACAGAGCCTCCTTAGCGTGACAGTGAGGAGATGAGACCAAGGTTGAAGAAGGTGCAAGAACAGGGGAGGGGTTATTTAGTTCGGGCTGATAGTTTGGTGAAGAGTGACTGAGGTTTGTAGGAAAAAATTGCGGAACAGTATATTTTTAGGAAAATATTAGGCGCGTGGCACGCGTTCAAAGTTATTTAGTTAGTTAGACTCTTTTTGAAAGTCGAGTTTGGCAAACTCGACTTTGGGCTGGAAAATGAACGCTATAGTGACGTTTTTTTAGTGGCGTTTGTTAAAAACGCCACTAAAAAAAACGCCTAACAAACGTCACTAAAAAAAACGCCACTATAGTGTTCATTTTCCAGGTACCTATAGTGGCGTTTTTAACAAACGCCACTAAAAAAAACGTCACTATAGCGTTCATTTTTTAGCCCAAAGTCGAGTTTGCCAAACTCAACTTTCAAAAAGAGTCTAACTAACTAAATAATTTTGAATGCGTGCCACGCGCCTAATATTTTCCTAAAAATATACTGTTTTGCAATTTTTTCCAAGGTTTGTATTATGAGTGGGTGGACTTGTAGATATTGGGTTGGGCACAACTTGTTGTGAATCTTGGCTGCTGGCAGAATTGCATATTATATGATTAATGGAAGGTGGGCCGAATCCTGGAGGATAAAATGGGCCATCTCCATCTCCACTTAAATCATTTTGGGCCACTAAGTTCACGACTTTTGGGGAGGACATAGAAGCTAGCTCGTGTGTACCGTTAGGATCAGCGCCATTCACATGGGTAGGGATGGTTGTGTCGCTGACGTGTGTGGGTAAGCATGCCAGCTGTTGGTTGCTGATCGTGCTACTGGCTTTCGTACTGCTCAGTACTGCAGGTTGGTGCTCTGCTGTGCTTGCACGGAATTGGGCCTGTGCGCTATAGTGCGTGGGCGAGTGCTTCTTGTCTTGACTTGCTGTTGTACCCTTATCTGAAGATGCCGCCGTATTAGTTATCGGGTTTGTAGGAGTGGCACCGGCGGTGGGGCCTGGGATTGCCTGACGGTTAGGCTTCACAAATAGCCCTTGTGGTATATCGCTGCTGTCCGATCTCAACCATGGTCCTGAAGCAACAAAGTTAAGCCCAAATGGATTCCTGATGTGGAATAAATTCCCATGACAACTGCTACCTTCGTGTCCAATGATACCGCAACGATAACAGATATCAGAGATCTTTTCATATTTAAAATTGATCCATAAATGGGGTAGATTCTCTCTAGGGAGAAAAAAGCCAGGCATAAGCAGTTTTAGGACATCCAGTTCGACTTGAATGCGCAAGAACCTTCTCCATGCAGCGCCACCTTCACCTGCGAGGTCGAGTTCTACAACAGTCCCAGCCATTTCTCCAATCTTCCTGAGATTACTGGGAGACTTCCATAGCTCAGGGAGGCCATGGACTTGTACCCAAACCGTGGAAGTAGTGAATGGGTTCCAATGTATACTTGAAAGACAACCCGGAGGCGGACATTAAAGAGGAAATTGCTTTTACGAGAGAAATACTTGATCAAAATAAGAAGGATTTACTTAAACATGTTTTAATGGAAGGATTTTGTGATTTTCCAAAATCATGCAATCATCTCCATCTATAATGCATGAAAGTATTTCAAATCTTCTTCAATTCTTCCAATGGTTACGACTCCAACACAGAAATGCTTGAAGACATTAAAAAAGCAATCTATATTCCTCTTGAAGTTGAAACCTCAAAGCCTGTGAAGCCTCTACCTCTTTACTCTGGAGCAAAGATGATATATCCAACAATGAATTATCAATTCAAACCGTCATTCAAATATTCCAAAGGGGGGGGGGGGGGGGGGGGGGGGGGGGGGGGGGGCTTAGCCCCTTCACTAGCTATATTATTGGAATAATATTGTCGGGGTAATGTGCATGGCATACGGAGCATGTCCATAAAATTCAGAAATTAATATTTTCTGGTGGGGAGAATATTGTTACCATTGTAGGAACACAGTTGTACTCATTATCTATCTATTTGTACTATTTATATGATGATTCCTCTTTTTTGACTAAACTTTTATGTGGTTTAGAAATGTCCTTAAACCTTACGTTTAACAGAGAAAAAATTTGAGGATAACTCGGTAAACTTATATCTCAAACTTAATTTAAAATGACTACAAAATATGATACTCTCCTACTAATTTATGTTTTCAAAACAAACTTATCCAAAATTAAAAAAAAGGGAAAATTGTGAAACTAGACAAAAAAAAAAGCCTCTTCGCATGCTCATCAAAACGTGTGTGATTGATTAGTATGAGAGTGTTCTATTTTATGTGGATACTCTTTGGACTAGACTTTTATGTAGTTCAGAAATACCCCTAAACCTTACGTTTAACTAGGAAAAAAATTGAGGACAACCCAGTAAAAATATATCTCCAACTCCACTTAAAATGCCTACAAAATAAGACATTCTCCTACTAATCCATGTCTTCAAAACAAACTTATCAAAAATTTAAAATAAAAAAAGGAAAATTATGACACTAGACCAAAAAAAAACCTTATCGCACGTGCAAAGCGCGTGTGATGAAGCTAGTACTATCTATAAGAGGATTTTTATGTGGTTCAAAAATACCCTTAAACCTTAGTTTAACAAAAAAAAAAAAAAATTTGAGGACAACTTGTTAAAAATATATTTCCAACTCCATTTAAAATGCCTACAAAATATAACACTTTCTTACAAATCCATGTTTTCGAAAAAAACTTATCTAATCTATCAAAAAAAAAAAAAACTTATCCAAAATTAAAAAAAAAATTATGACACAAGACAAAAGAAAAGCATCATTGCACGCGTAAAGCGCATGTGATGAGATTAATATAGTAATAAAGTCATTACCCAATATGGTTTAATGATCAGTATTGCTGTTTAATAGATCTTGAATTGCATTGCTGCTTTGGGGAGATTATGAAATCAATTATGGTGCATTGTGAAATACATAAATATCTAGCGCGCGTATTGCGTTGCCTACAATGAACTTCTTTTGGCTGAACATATGACATTGGATTAGTTCTATGATACCAAGTGCATCAGAAAATCGCATCAACTGTTTAATTTGAAAAATAAAAAATAAACAAAGGCGAACTTTGGCAATGAAAAATTATTAAATCTTTTTTTGGTAGCAGGAAGCTTAATTATTCAATCTCTAATCATATTATTGGATAATTTCCATTTTAAACATATTATGATCCAAAAGGTATAAACCAATTGTAGGCTGTGTCCTTATAAAACAAGTAGGCTAACTATGAGTTAATTTAAGATTAGCTTAGAATTCTCTAGTATAAAATATTTACATTTTTTTTTTAGGAAACAGCATTACTTATTAGAACACACAAACACGAACATGAAAGCAGTATATAAAGTTTTTTAAACAGGCTTATAATATATTACATAACTAAAGTACCACTACGAAATGGTCTAACCTTTGTACTAGTAGCTTGAGGTTATAAGGACTAAAGAGCTTAATATCAAAATTGTAGCCGTTAAGAACTTCCTATTATGGATGTAGGCTATAATTAAGGCAAAGCCACATTATTGCTTGCACTATTTACTTTTTTCTCTCTCAATCTCTCAATCATTCAACAACTTTCATAAGGATTTACTAAAAATGAAGTATTCGCACAACTATGATTAATTAACCATTCCCATTAATATGGCGCTGGTAGCTGATAATACTATTGGGAGTTTATTAAGACCAAAATCTTTTGGGAGAGCAACAGAGACAATTCACTGTAAGTTTTGATTTTTAACGAACAGCTTGTGGAGATTCTCCTAGGAGAAAGGCTGAGAAAAATGCCAATGACTCGCTTGGCTTGAAGCTAGGTACTGCATGGCCAGCTCCTTTAAATGTTGCAAACGTAAGTCCCTTGTATTCTTGGAACCAACCACTGACCTGAACCAAATACCATTCCATTCCATATTGATTAGTACTGAAAGGTACAAAAAGAAAATCCTGTTAATATCACTATTACAACCATGAATTTTGTACTGCATCAAATTGCGAGCTCATATTCTAAGTACTCTAAGCACGCTTTAATGGAACTCAACTTGTAAATCCAGCACTTATGAATAATTCTTACTATACGTAGGTTGCAAAGTGATGTCACAAGAATAAAGAGCGTTTAATGGAAAACAGGAGAGTGTCAGGTTTGCACTCTCTTTGTGAAACACTATAGTTTTCGTCTTTGTCCCAAGATGTAGATTGTGTATTAGTGGAGTATCAGAATACCTTAAAGACTTCTTAAATAAGAAAATATGGTTTCACTTGCAGATGTAACTCTATATACACAATATTCATATTTTCACACCTAGTGTCCACATCTTTTAAAAATGTTCACATTTAACACACAATACTACTGATGCGTACGCTAAGTGTACAAATTTGAGATAACCAATGGCCAAATACTTTTACATAATTGCTAATAAAATAGAGTTGTATATTAAGATAAGATATTATCTATGTCAGGAGTAGTTATTAAAATGAAAAATAAAAATTGTATTTTAATGTAGTAATTGCCATATTCTGAATCCAGATGATTACCTGTTTCTCGTGGTACCAAGGCCTCCATGCCTTAGTAATGGGTAGTTTTAGGACATTTAAGCTGTATCTTGTAGACAGTACAGGAACTCTTCCATCTGTGTCTCCACTGAGCCACCCACAAAGGAATACCATAAGATTGATAAATATATTATCATCACAATCTCTAGAAAATAATATACGGTAGTTAGGAAACTTATACCTGTAGACCCATATTCTAACTCCTGCTGTAATTAGCTTCTTGTATATAGGAAGGACAGATGGATTTGTGTACGTCCAATTGTTAAATATAGTCGTACTATAGCCAAAATTTTAGAAAAAAAATGTTCAGTTTGTATCATGAAAATCAAATTAAAAAAATTTCTTGGCCGCTTCTTTTTATTAGAAAGTTAAAGACTTGCTTCAAGTTTCTTTTAGATCAGTGAACTTCAAACAAAGGCAAACGAAATATTAACAATTAGTAGAAAATGCATTACTTGCAGATGCTCCAATTCTTTAGCTGGTGACCATCACTAACATGTAGAGCCTTCTGAACATTTGGTTTGTTGTAGAATGTCTTAGCATAGTTATCAAGGCATGGATCGTAACCACCCAAGATTCTTGGCATCTGTTAAACAAAATCCATCACCGTCATCTATTTATTCAATCAACTCACAACACTTGCCAAAGGCCTTGTAGCTGAATTGGCACCTCCTCATGTACAAAGTGCTTGGGGGTTTAAGGGGGAAAGGATTCGAATTACGGAGTTAGCAGTATATTGTAATTATTTCTCAAAAAAAAAAAAAAAAAAAAACTCGCAACCCTTTGAATGAAATTAATGTGCGACATTGGAGGCAATCAATATAGAGAATCATATTTTATTAGGGGACAAAGTTTGGCTCCAAACAATCTTTTTCCTTACATGATTAGAATTAGATTAAATAAGGCTCTTATGGTATGTTTCAAATAATTTTATATGATGTAAGACACTCTATACATGATTAGATTCAAAGAATAAATTATTAATTAATTATTGCCTAACATGTATATAAACCAAATTATTAAATTTGGAACCTAAATCTATTCATGAGATCAATTATACATAGACAATACTATAAGTGAGGTAATCTCTCTATACTTTCATTTCAAAATGAAATGATGATTAGTGCCTGTTGATTTTATAAAAGAGTGCTTTCCCTTGTACATAAATTGATTTCCAATAAACTCTAAAATGAAATATGTATTATTCCTTACCATATTAGATGTGCGCTTCATCATGAATTGCATTGAATTGTTATCTGCATCAGTTGAATTGATGGTACAGGTTGAGGTGTAGAGGCTATAGATATCAATCTCCTTATACTGTCTAAATATTTCATCAACGGCTTCAGTACAATCTTTGTTGCTCCATGTATCATTAGCGTCAAAATCACAGGTTGATTTGATTATGTTATGAGTCTCATCTGATATCACAGCATGACTCCAAGCATAATCCACTAGACCTCTCCAGTCGTCAGCATCAGATGTTTCGGGATTACCCAACTGTACTTTGAGAAAGGGATTAGTTGTGTGCTTTCGTTACCAATCATGGAACAATGGGATGCATTATAGTGTAAAATTTAAGTCAAGTTCCTTTTGTGTAATATATTGTTCCCCAAATAAATTCAAAAATGTTGGGAGAACACAATTTGACTTTCTACAACTACTATAAAAATAGGACTGTGTGGCGTGATGTCAAATGCCATAAAAGATTTGAGCGTGTCTTCCTCATCACCAATTAGTTTTGAGGTAGAATGTCACAGCTTACGGTTTGACAAATGGTATCAAAGTTAAGATCATGAGTTTGAGTCACAGGAGTGTCATTGTGAGGGAGAGATTGTTGGAGTGACCACAATTTGACTCTCTACAACCACTCTAAAATAGGTTTGCGTGGCATGATGTCGAATGCCATAAAAGTTTTGAGTGTGTCTTCTTCATTACCAATTGATTTTGAGGTAGAATAACACAGCTCACGGTCCGACAAAATACATAGTTGTATTGAATTTAATTATCCTTAGAAAATATATTATTATTAGAATTTCACAAGTTAATGTAACTACATCTTCAAATTTAATTGAAAAACTTAATATACTGCATCTAATCACTTAATGTAATATACCTAAATTTTACCTATATATAGATTTGAACATATTAATTTTGTAATTGTCTAGGACCATACCAAAATACCCTTGAGATCGATAAAAAGAGAGGGATCTTTGTTCTTGTCCTGGATGAGGTCAGCCAGTTCCGGAATGTATTTTCCTGTGAATGTGGAGAGTGAGTATTTGATAGGAATTCTGTTAAGATAAGCACAATAAACATTTATAAGAGTTAAAATACCTGCATAACTTTCTCCAGCAATATAAAAGGTTCGCGTTCTATAAGACGGGAACTTGAGGAACCACTTGTGGAGGAAGATATAAGCATCGTTTGCTATAAAAATTAGTCATTGAACGTACAACCAAAATGATCAGAAGCCCTCGAAGTATTTACAGAACAAGATTTTGTAACATAAAACTTACAAAAAGAAGAAAAGTTAGGTCTACTACATAAAATAATCAAGCAATTATAAACTATAAAAATTTAAATAACACTAGCCTCCGAGCACGTGTGTGAGCGCGTGCTTAGAGGCTCTTTTTATTTATAGAGGTTAATAATTTTTAGGCGTAAATGTACTTTTAGTCCCTACATTTTGGCTTTTTTCCATTTTGGTCAATACATTTTAATTTTATCACTTTTAGTCCCTAAATCAATTAATGTGTGTTATATTTGTCCTTTTCGTCAGTCAACAAACGGCAATATCTGAGGTGACTGACGGAGGACTTAAATATTATTAAAAATTCATTGTGGCACCCATCACCCATGCCACATCAGATTATAATTTTAAAAATATTATCTGGTGTTCTTGTTCAAGAAACTTTTAGATCTTAATTCATGTGAATTTTAGTTTTTAATTCTGTTTTTATTTAGTTAAAATTAATAAATTAATTTTTTAAATTTATATGTTGATGTGTCATGGGTGACGTGGATTTTTAATAATATTTAAGTCCTCCGTCAGTCACCTTAGATATTTTTGTCTGTTGACTAACGGAAAGGAACAAAATAACACGCGTTAATTGATTTAGAGACTAAAAGTTGTGAAATTAAAATATAGGGACTAAAATGGAAAAAAACCAAAATGTAAGGATTAAAAGTATATTTACGCCTAATTTTTATTCATCATCATTCGGAGTTGCTACTCTGTCATGAACTACATTAGAGTTTGCAATGATTTAATTAGACATGAAAAATTAGCAATTTAGCATGGACAACTAAGGCAGAAAAATTAAATAAAAATTGAAGCAAATAATTATAGAGACTCAAACAATAGTCAAATATAAACAAACTTGTTTGTGTTTGGTTAGCTAGAAAAATGTAAGTGAGAAAACGAATCATTGTTCTTGGTCTTCTTCCTATGAGTGTTGAAAATTAACATGTCTTCAATTGATTTGCAAATGCTATCTTGATCATCTCTCATAGAATTTTTTAGTCTTTTATTGCCTTTATTTTTTCTTCTGTCAATTTGTACAAATATATTTTGTAAAAGAGTTTTGTTTTTTGTTTTTTTTTTTTCAGCCTTTTTGAATGTTGAGTTTAAGGTTGTGTTTGAACGTTTAAAAAAAAAAAAGGCTGTGTTTTGATCGTGAGAGATGTAGGAAACCGTTCGAAACTGTTTAGTTTGAATGTGTAGTGGGGGAGAATTTTATCTATAGCCAATTGATGTTTGTCACTTTGTTTTCAATTTAATTTGATTTTGAATCTTTGATAGGAGAACTTTTTTTTTTTTTTTTTGGCATTTTTTTTCTTTCTTTTCTTTAAAATAACCCAACAGACTTCCCTAAAAAAAATAAAAAATAAAGAAAGGACTAACCGAACATAATTGAGAGTAGTTGAACTTAACAAAAAAAAGAAAAAAAAAAAAAAAGAAAGGAAGGAAGGAAGGTGTAACCGAGTGTTTGAGTTTAAATATAAAACAAACTTTTTAAATTGAGAGTTTTTTTTTTTTTTTTTTAATATTAATTGGGAGAATTTGATCATTCAAATAGAAAACAGACTTTTTAAATAGGGAATAAGAGATTTAGAAAAAATAAATAAAAACACGTGAGAATTGAAAGAACATTTTTTTTTAATGGAACCTGCGAATTGAAATTTTTAGGAAACTGCAATTAAAAAAAAAAAGATGCTATGTCTACAACAATTTTACAACAAATCACAGGTGGTTAGTTTTTATTAGTTCAAATTTGAAATTAACACTAAGATTACTTTTTTGCTCCAACAATAACAACAAGTAACAACCTGTCATTTAGGATTTGTTGTAAAAATGTTGTAGACATATCATTTCTCTTCAAAAAATGGAGAGATAAGAGAGGCTAAAATTTAGGATTTGAAAATATGTAGTTTTATGTGGGAGTTAAAGATATATTGTATATTTACGAAATTATCCTCAAGCTTTGTTTCTTTTAAACAGAGAGTGTAGGGTTATTTTTGAACCATGAAAATGAGAATCATAGACAGAAAAAACTCCTTAAATAGTAGTATAGAAGATAAACTTAAGGCATGTTTGGTACACTGAATGTAGATTACAATAGGAATTGTAATATCTAGATATTTCTATATATTAAGAGGATTCAGAAAGTTATGACTTTAAAAAATGTCAAAAATACCTCTAATCTAATTAAATAATCTTTATTCTTAAAAAATAAAAAATGGGGTTAAAATTGTAATTCAACAAAATTAAAAAAAAAAAACTTCCAGAGAAACTTTTTTCCTAAAAACTACCAGAAAAACTTAGAATTTGTTGTGAAAATGTTGTGGACATATCATTTTCAATTAGCATACTCTCTATTTAAATATATCTCACACACATTTGATATATTTTTTCCTAAAAAGTAGCAAACATTAAACTAGTAGTTTAATAAATTTAAATTAAAAAATTACATTAAACTCAAAATAAAAAAAGAGCCTCTTTGCACACACGGAGCACGTGCGATGAGGCTAGTATTTATTATTGGAAATAAAATGTGTTGTAATGGAATAGCTAAACTTATTCATTAGTTTGGCTGTGAGTTGTAATATTAGAATAAAACTTAAGATCTATTTTAGAAAATATCACACTCATACAATTATATTTCCTAGAAGTCTAGAACATAATATATTTTAAATTTGAGAGAGATGAGTTAGTTTTTGATAATTTTTTATTTCCATAATTGCTACTTAGATATGGAAAGTTTGTTTATTTGGAAATATATTAATGTTAGAAATTATCGCACCTACTAAGAAATAGCTATCACAACCTTTTTAGAGATGAATATTTATTCCTCATTTAAAGAATAGTTATTCATAAGGAATGACTATTCTTGTAATAAAAAACATAATCAAACTACTGAATAGTTAAACCATAGGAATAACTATTACATTACTGTGTTTATTATAGTCAACCAAACATGCCAAAGGTGAGTGCATTCATTCCATTTGATAAACTATCATTTGTCTTAATAATTTAAGATGTTATAAGAAATATTATAGTAAATTTAATCATTATTTTAACAATATTTATCTATAAAAATAAACAAAGTTCATGAGCACTGGAATTTGTATGGTCCTTACCTGTAAGTACATCTCCCAAACCAATGTAATCACTAGTTGTATTCGTGTATGAAAAACCGACCCCAATAGGAGAATCCAGGAATAAAATGTTGGCTTCTGTATTATAAGACATTAAGAATTCTTAATATAACATTTTAATAGCTTATTGTTATCCTTAATTAATTAAATAAATTAATGGAGAACTAAATAGTGGTTCATAGTGCAATCGTACAAGTATCTATATATATATATATATATTACGCATTAAAATATTTGTGTGACAAAATTTCTACCTCTGTTCCATGAGTAGGGATTAGATTTAAGACTATTTCCATCCTTATCCACTAGAAAAGGACCAATCTCTTGTGTTGCTCCATATCCCACAGAAGAGCACCCGGGCCCTGAAAAGGAAAGCATCTTGTCACCTTAGCAAAGAACATAAAACGAAGTGCCAAACAAAATCATAGATTTAAACTTCTTGGATAGGTTCTTAAAAAAAAAAAACAACTTCTTGAATAGGTTAAAAAACAAAAAAAAGAAGTATAATGAATTCCCACAAAGAGACATACATAATACTTGAAGTAATTCTTTATTAACAATGATTTGTTTATATAGGGTCAGGGACTGTCTAAAGACTACACAACATGAAAATTTCCATTAACATGTGCCTGCACTTTCTTCTATCTACACAAATAGATATATAAACTAGCTCATTCTAAAAAAAAAAAGGATTAATTACAACTTATCCACCTATGGTTTAGCCGAAATTTAAGTTGCTTACTCGTGGTTTAAAATTTGGCACTTTATCCACCTAAACTCTACTTCGTTAGGCTTCTGTAATTCACCTTTAGCTTTTCCATTAAAAAACACATTTTAATTAAAAAAACATAACATAAAACAGATCAAAAAGCTAGGGTTTGAAATTTTGCAAAAAAAAAAAAAAAAGGATGAACATTATAGTGAACAATGCTCTTGGGCATAGACAAATAACCAAACTGACTAACTTACGTATTGTAATTAAGAAAGACTTCAAGCACAACTTTATTGTTGTTTAGATCTATTGTTGTTGCTGCTTTCTTCTTCATAGTATCTTTTTCTAATTAAATTTCATACTCTTGGTCTTGGGTTTTTTCCTTTTTGCTTCATTTGATGAATTGCAGCAGATTCAATGCAAGTTCTAGTTCCAATTGTAGTTTATTAAAGCTTCAATGGTAAGGATGGATACAGAGAAAATCCAATCTCTCTCCTCCATCTTTCGCAACCTAGACACCAGTAAGGAAGTTCCTCTAGCAGCGATCGTACTCTCTCCCTCTCTCTTTTATTAAAACCTTGAGTCCCATATGGGTTTTCTTTGAATTATTGGGACTCTGACCCATCGATTCCATGAGGGTTTTCTATGTTCTTTGTCTTTTGACAATCAATTTACGTCACCACATGTGGACAATGTTGGGCACTCATACATGTCTTTCTTCTCTGTGTGTGTTTGAAATAAAATAGGTGATGACATGGCAATTTGGCTATACCCAAGATCACTATAATGTTCGTCCTTTTTTTGTGTGCAAGATTTCAAACCCTAGCATTTTGATTTGTTTTATGTTATGTTTTTTAATTAAAATGTGTTTTTTAAACGGAAAAGCTACAGGTGGATTACAAAAGCCTAAGGAAGTAGAGCTTAGGTGGATAAAGTATCAAATTTTAAACCACAGGTAGACAACTTAAATTTCGGCCAAACCACAAGTGAGTAAGTTGTAATTAGCCCAATATATATATATATATATATATATATATATATAGCTTCTAAGCATGTGCGTACTTAAAGGCTCTTCTATTTTTATTATTTTTTAATTTTTTAAAATTGAAATAAACCCATTCATATCAATTTTCTAACCAAAAAAAAAAAAAAAACTCAGGTTCTTAGATTAAAAATAATAGTATAGATATATATATAGCCAGACGGATTTGGTCAAAAGATTTGATACTGCAAAGGATACTCAAAACTAATTGCAATTTTCTTGGCGAGTAAGGTTCTCCACATAAGATAGTACGTAAGTAATGGAACACTACATCATATTTTATCTTAATTTTTATTCTTACAATCGCAGAAACCTCCCAATAAGGTCTATAGGCAACCATGGCATTCGACCTTCAATGATTTTAATGACAAAGATGATCTAGCTACGACATAAAGAAAATTATATATATAAATAAATAAATAAATAACAAGGATTTTATAAAGCTGTACAAAAACAAATTAAGCTACCTAAGAAAAAGATATAGCAAGTGTCAAACAGACACTAATACTACTATATATGCTTACCTCCATTAAGCCACAGTACTAATGGTTTTACATCAGCCTGAGTCGTGGCCTCATAGAACCAGTAAAAGAGTGCCCTTCCTTTTGTTTCATTTACAGTGACATAGCCAGCATAGTGCTTGAAGTTTACATTAGTCTGGCCAGGCAAGCCACCAGTTACAAGATCCCCATTCCCTTCTGAGGTAATTTTTTTCCCACTAGTCCCACTACTCCATTTCCACCGTCCAAAACACACAACAGGCTCCATTGATAGGAGAAGAACAAGAGCCACAGTGTGGAGAACTTTCATTTTTGATGCAAAATCCATATTGGAAGCACACCAAATAATTACATAGACAGCTTTCACGCCACAGGATGAAACACAAGGAGAGCCGCATATCCTATTTATACCCATTGAGGCAAACTAGCATTCATTAAATTGTATGAAATTAGACAAAAACTACAGATATGGGATGAGAGTCCTACATGGCTATTATGACCTAGGTGTTGGATAAATTATTTGAATTTAGTTTAGTAATATAATAAATCTTTTTAGATAGATTATTATTGTTATTTATAGATATTCAATGTAATTCCTATGTTTTAGGATAGAGAAGGACTATGTCCACAATATTTTCACAACAAATTATAGTTGTCAGGCTATTACAGGTTTTTAATTTGAATCTATTATCGAAATTACTTTTTGCATACTAGTAACAGCAAGTAACAACCTGTCACATATGATTTGTTGTGAAAATGTTGTGAAAATATTCCTACATTTTAGGATTGATTAATGAGGTTCATCATTGGCTATTTATGAAAGTTGAATGCATTAATGAGAATGATGCAGAAAATTAACCAAAAATGTCTATTTTCTCTCCCAGTTTACTACATTTATGACCCAAGATAATGCGCTAGATAAATCGTTTGAATTTAGTTTGGTGATAGAATAAATCTTTCTAGATAGATTATTATTGTTATTTATTTGTATTAAATGTAATTTCTATGTTTTAGGATAAGAGAAGTACTATGTCCACAACATTTTTATAATATTTTTACAACAAATCATGGGTGGTTAGTTATTATTGGTTCAAATTTGAATTTAGCAATGAGATTACTTTTTTAACTCAATAATAACAACTAGTAACAACTTGCCACTTAAGATTTGTTGTTAAAATATTGTGGACATATCATTTCTCTATAGGATAAAATTAGTTCTTACGTTTTAGGATTTGTTAATGAGGTTGAGAAATGATACGTCCACAACATTTTTTCAACAAATTCTAAGTGGCAGGTTGTTATTGGCAAAAAAGTAATTTTAGTGTTAGGTTCAAATTTGAATAAATAACAACTAACCAGCTATGATTTGTTGTGAAAATGTTGTGAACGTAGCATCTCTCAGTGAGGTTATCTCACTCTTGGCTATTTATGTATGTTGAATGCATTAATGAGAATTGAGCAGAAAATTAATAAAAAATGTCTATTTTCTCTGTCAAGTTCAGGAGATTGGTCATCTCAAATTGACCACACTATCTTTTATTTCTTAGAGTTTGTTTGGTAAGAGGATTTTTTTTTTCAAAACTATATGAAAATCATTTTCAAAAATTGAAATTAAAACTAGTTTTCAAATAATAACTTTTACATTATTCGTGTTTGGCTATCACTTTTAAGAACAATTTTCAAAATACTGGAAACAAAAAATAAATGTTTGAGAAACCATTTCAATTATTATTTTTTGAAAAATTTACAAAAAGTAATGTGTAGAATCTGCAGATTATTATATATATATATATATTTTTTTTTTCCGGATAATGATAAGGGAATAGAGCAAATGTACTTTTTTTTTGTTTTGATAATGATAAGTTTCAAATTTGAAGTGTGAGAATTTTTTTATTATAATAAAGATAAACTCCTTAATTTAAGAGATAGAAGAGTTTGAAAAAATTTGTGAGGTCTATTGTTTTCAATTTAATTACAATTATGCCATTAAAAACATTTTTATGTATCTTGAAAACATCCTCAGTTGTTTTCAAAATCATGTATAGAACAAGAAAAATAGAATACAACTTTTTTTAAAACCATATTTAAAGAATATCACAGAGACAATAGATTCAAGTGTGGAACCCACCATTTTCTGGATTTCAAATTTTTTTTTTTTGTGTCATAATTTTGCATTCATCTCAATTTTTGGACTATGACACTAAATCACCCTCTCCCTCCCCCCCCCCCCCCCCCCCCCACAAAAAAGTCTTAGATCTGTCATTTAACGATGTCATCTCAAAATTTTTTTTTTTTTTTTTTTTTTTTTTTTTTTCATTCTTGTAGTTAGTGCAAAATGAGCAAAACTCTTGGCCCTCTTTGAAAAATCTCAGATTCAGAAAAAACTAGTATAGGAATTGAAAAAATCAAAAGATAAAGACGAGGTAACAAAAATAATGGACCTACCAAAAATCATTATGAACCAACCATGGAACCCTTATCTTTTTTGTGGGAGAGCACCAATTTGCTGTGTGCAGGCGGAATTCTTTTCATAATTGAATAGTATTAAAAGCGAAGAAGTGTATATATATATTGGTGTAGTTCTAAATTTTTAATACTGCTTCTATTTGAATTTCAATTGAAACATGGGGTGTTTAATTTAAGTAATATGGATGAGAAAAAGGAGCGTTTTTTTTTTTTTTTTCAAATTCAAAATAAAGAAAAGGAGATTTGAGAAGGTAAAACAAAAACAAAAACAAAAGAAGAAAAAAAAAGGTGGAATGCGGTCTTAAAGGAAATATACAAAGTGCACTGGGACTTTTTTTTTTTTTTTTTTTTTTTTTTGTCCCTATTAAAGCTAGGGTCGAAGAGTATTTTTGAACCATATAAAAGTCTAGTCCAAAAAGGGGAATTCTGTTGTTTTTTTTTTCCTGAACATACAAAGAATCAGGCCCAAAAAAAAAAAAAAAAAAAAAAAAAACTCTTAACTCACATCCTAAAATTTACTTGAATCCTAATAACTGAAATGCATTGCAAACCACACTATAACAAATCTGCAGTCCCCTATCATGTCTAGAATTCCTTAGCACGACAAAGAATTTGAGTAATGTTGATAATACCAAACTGGTCTTGAATTTGGTCGTATAACTCAACTAAGGCCATAGAAATAAAAGCTCCATCGTGCTAGGAAAAATCTTTGCATATCTTATTAACAAAAAGTCAAAAATTTAAATGAACATGTACATGAATAAATATATAGGTACGCATTCAAACTCAATATATCCTCAAAGCTATGCAGGAATTAAAAGAAAAGAACAGTAAAAGATTACCTAGAGAAATATTGCCGAAATTTTTTTTTTCCCTATATAACTGAGTAACTCTTAAATATGATGAGACTACGGTGGATTTTTTTGTAAGAAGAGAAGAGGTAAAGATGGTGAAATGTGGGTTAAAATTTCTGGATAACACTAAAAATTTAAAAGAGCAAAAGAAAAAGAAAAATAATTACCAGACGCGTAAAACTTAGCAATGTGGGAAATCTTTTTTGTTTTCCAGTGTTTAATCCATTAGCCTGGTGGAGGAGTCTTATTTAAGAAAAAATAATCCTATCCCATTGTAGTTACAAACCTCCGAGAGTACTTTTAGTTAAGTGCCTAATTTTAAGGGAAGAGATAAGGATTAAGGAGAAAAATCTGAAAATTTAAAAATTTAAAAATTTAAAAGAGAGAAAAACGGAAGAAATCAAAAATATGGATGAGAAGTTATAATGTTGGACTGTTGGTTTCAAAGTAGGAGAAGTTATAAGTATTTGCATTCATATTAAATTTCAGTGATGTAACAATTTTTTGTAAATGTTTATATATTTTTTTGTTACTTTTGGAATATTGTAGCAAATGAATTAATATAGCATATTGGATTGTGTATAAATTTCTTTCTTCCATACCTTTTTGTCATTTGAAGGTGCATCAAAAATCTTAAAAACTGTGTAATTTTCAAAAAAAAAAAAATCCTTTAAGTTGAATTCAGCCTAACAAAGTAGAAAATGTATTTTTTTTTCCTAAAATTTTCTTTTAATCATGTAAGACTCTTTCTCCAATACCAATTTGCATATGAGGAATTTAATATATACTATGAACAATAGTTTTATAATAATTTATAATTTTTTAAGATAAGTTGTACCACAGTTTCTTTTACAGCAAGGTCTCTTGCAGATTTATTTAGGATTTTCTCAATATCTCTGTCAAATATCAAAAAATTTGTTTTGACAATTGCATAAAAAACTTCAATTTGAATCATGTATCTGAAGTAGTTTGCAATTGTATACATAGTAGTTATAGTGAGATAAATATACTATAAATATTTGGAGAGTATGTAGTCAATGTAAGTGTCTCTAACCTTGGGATAGGGAGATTTGTTTTTGTTTCACATTTTGCACACCAAAATGATCCTAATTGTGCGTGTGTAGACACCACATTTTGTACTCATTAATAAATTTTGGTCATTGACCCCAGTGATGACCTTGACATATGTCAACCAAGGGTAATAAAAGAATTCAAAATAGTTTGGAAGTAATCACAACTCAAAAGTGCTCAAATCGCTTTGAAATCAATACTGAAAAATGACATTTGCTCACTATTTTGATCATAAATTTTGATACACAAACAATTTTTGAGTGAAGTTTGTTTCATTGGAAAGTACACATCCTGGGCTTTAATTTGAACACAAATTTTGCCTAATTTTGACTTATATTGAGTGAGTTATGACTATTTGAAGTTAGGCCAACTGGGCAATCCGATTTTTGTGGATTTTAAAACTTCATTTTAAAGGCCCAAAATATTATTATTTGATGTGGGCCGGCCCATAGACCCTTGAGCACCTAGAGAGAGTCATTTTTAGCCTCTATCTTCTATAAAACCCTAATTCTCTTTTCTAAAACTCACACACAACCCCTTAGCACGTTTTTTACAAATTAAAAACCTCTCTTCAATTAGTTCTAAGGCAGAAACTATTTTCCAAAATTGATTTCTCAAAACCTTTTTCAATTAAATTTTGTTCTTAAGTTATGATTACCAAAACTATTGTGTTCTTTTGATTATTCTTGTCCTATCAATCTAATCTTTGTGTTGTAGGCACTGAGAGGTCGGTTAAACAAACTTTAAACTCATAATCTAAAGTAAGATGAGTGTTCTTTCCATGAACTCTTTCTTTGTTCAATAAGATTCACATGAGTTTCTTAACATAGTTTTTATATTTGATTTGTTTGATGTTCATGATTATGTTTGATATGTATTAATCTAATTTTAGGTTGTTTATAATATGTTCTTCTTGTTCTTATATTGTTATTTCAATCCCTAGGTTAGTTTAACATGTTTATTGATTTAATGTAGTTTAGTTTAATCGTTTGTTTTGTGTCATATTTTGTTGTTTATGTTGATGTTTTATGTTTTTGTTTTAGGTTAGTTTAGTTTTTTTAGGGTTTCTAACACACTTGTTTGATCTCACATGTTATATGTTTGCTTGATTAAATCTCTAAAAATGTAGTTTTTTTTTTTTTTTTATTTTTTATTTTTAAATCTGTATTAAAGGCAGTGTACGCATACTTGAGTATGCGCATGACCCCAAATCCAAATTAGGGTAAAATCTTATTTTTATTATCTTTGATCATTTTCCATATGTTATTTGATTCTATTTGACTCTATTTTAGGTTAATTATTTAGGTTTAATTGCTTTCCATGTTTGTTTAAATCTTTTGCCATGTTTAGTTTATTTTATAACCTTTCCTTATGTGTATGTTTTAATTGTTATCTTCTTTCTTTTTAGTATAATATGATTTGTTAGGACATATGTAATTCACTTGTTAGGAACATATGTCACTATTTTATGTAATTGGCTAATCTTTTGACAAAACGTATTTTACTTGTATTTGGGTAGATCTAGGATGTGTTTAATACTTCAAGAAACATGTTTTTCAAGTCTAGTATTAAAGCCATAAAGATTGGACCAAGAAACAAGTGAAGAAAACCTATTTATTAAAGCTGGACAGATAGCTCGACACCTGCTTGACACCTCTCGACAGCTAGGCTATCTATCGAGCTCTTCAACTGATTCTTATCGCAATCTCAATAGCTTCTCGATAGCTGGTCGATCGATCGAGAAAGCTTCTGTCCCCTCAACACTTGCTCGACACCTCCTCGATAGTTGTATCTGTCGAAGTCTAAAGCTCGACACCTGCTCGACACCTTCTCGACACCTGCTATCTATCGAGGTTATGGAAATCAGAATTTTCAGATCTGATTTTTGGGCCAGACTTTTGTATTTGTGTAAGATTTCTTTTCTTACAACCCTAGACCTATATAAGACTTATTTTAAAGACCGTCACATAAGAGAATACAAGGAGAACATATGCAAAAGGTGATCGATGCCTTATTCTCTTTGAAAGAAGCTACTGCGTCTTTGCGCCTTAGGGTTTTGTAACCAAGTGTTTCTTGATCTTCATTGTTGATGAAGTGAAGAACTTTGCAACCAACAATCTTCTTCTAGTTGGTGATTGAAGTCGCGTACTGGGATCCGCACAATTGGTTAGTCACGTACTGGGATCTGTGCATCATCAAAAAGGGTGGCGTTCATATATTGAAAAGTTCAGAGGTTCTGAAGCGGTAGAAGGTTTCTGCTGTGAATTCATCTACAGGGATTGTAGAGTCTAGGGAAAAATGTTTTGTACTAGATCTGAAACTTCTCTTTATTATAGTGGATTGCTTTTCGGGAAGGTTTCCCACCCAAGTTTTTTACTGTGAAACTAGTTTGTTTCATTGGTTTTCCTGGGTCATCATATCTTGTCTTATTTATTTTTCCGCTGCATGATTTTGACATGATATTGATGTTTGTTTGTTTTAACAAGTTTTATTCATAATAAATCTAGTTAACAACTTGAGTTTAAAACTTGTTAATTCTATCAACCGGGGTCTAAATTTCCCAACATGATTGACTTGTGTTTTATTTGTTTCCGTTTAATATTGTGGTGTGATATTTAATTATTGGTGTTTTATTATTTTCCATGTTGTTTGAGTATTTTTTGCCATGTTTAGTTTATTTGATTTTCTTTCCTTGTATGTTTTATTTAATTGTCAACTTGCCATGTTTATTTTATTTTGTTTGTTTGTGTTTGATTTGTTTCCTTTTATATTGTGATATGTTTCTAACATGTTATGTGTGTTATTTCCTTAAGTGCATGATGTATGTTTAGGATAAGGATTAGGACTCTCTTAATAAAATCTTTAATTAAATATGACCTAGCAACACATAATGGAGGCCGGCCCACAAGCCGGGCGGTCTTAGGTGCTTAACACCTTCCCAAGTCGTACCCAAACTCTGGACCCATAATCTGGTATGTGGACCCATGTATGTAAGTGATTGGCCCAAAAGGCCCAATATGGTTCCTAGACTTAAACTAGGTAGCAACTTCATTAGTCCACAACATGGTTTGACCTTCCACAAATCACGCACGAAATGTAATATCAACCCATCGTTGTATCAATGTTGCTTATTGTTGCAATACTGTAGCAGGTCACATCCTACTATGAACATTGAAGTTAGTATGTATGAATTGAAATTGAGAAAAAAGGAAGACATGTTTTCATGAGAATGAGAATTTCTAGAAGTATCATCTACATGCGGGAGAGATGGAAGAGAGTTTGTAAGTGGGTAAGAGTTTTAGCTTTGATCTACACATGGAAAGGGTTAGACCTGGGTTATAATATATAAGGTAATAACTGGGCTTGAGCTTTTCACAAGTTTTGGTCTATTTTTAAAAGGTAGTCCATTTTGTAGAGAATAACATTTGGTCTAATTGTTAAAAATAGCAAAGAAGTTACTATAATCTATTGGGTAACAATTAAAAAAAGCCGAAAACACCATTTTGGTCCCTACATTTTAGGGTCACAATCAATTTGGTCTCTAAATTTTGGTAGTAGTAAATTTGGTCTATGTTATTTTCAACTTACAATTAATTTAGTCCCTACCTTTAACCCACTAACAGAAAATGCTTTTATGTCTAACGATGTGCAATGTTGGCATGTTAAATGCTGATGTGTCTAAATTTTAGGGGTCCCCGTTAGCAACTAAATGGTAAAAGAAGCTATATCAACATTTTTATTATTATTAGATGGCAAAAGAAGTCACATTAGCATTTATATATATATATATATATATATATATATATATTTACCAATTTTGTCATTTTCTTTGTTATTATTATTATTATTATTTAATTTTCTGACCATTTCTTAGTAGCCAAACATATTTTCATTTTAATTTTCTCGATTTTCTTTTTTTTTACTTTATTTGCAATTTCTTGGTAGCCAAACTGCATACTTGCAATTTGATTCACCACCACCAATCCTAAAGTAACACCAGCCCAACAATTCAAAACCACCACTGACCACAATCCATATCCAAAAAACTCGAATTACCACCAACCCACAGTCCAGCACTACTACCTGTCGACACCTCACGGCTACTCGACCACCCATTGCGGCGACACTTGCGTGCTTCTCCCTCCTTCCAAGAAGAGAGGGGGGTGTAGGCATGCACGTGCATGCGAAGCTCAGAGCTCGGGTGCTATGGAGGTGTGTCATACCCCGGGTGTGTGACTGGAATATGAGTCGATTTTAATGAAATTACCAAAGGTAAATGAAGTCGCCACCAATCATTGGGTTTTTCTAAGGTGTGATTGGTTACCTGACTCTATTTGATTTTATTACCGATCCTAGGTTAAGAAAAATGTCGTTTTTCCTAATTTAATATGGATGGATAAAAAGTCTTGATTCTTGAGTTCGGACGTCTAGTTACGTGTAGGGAAGGTGTTAGGCACCCCACAACGCTTGTCCAAGGACAATCCTCTGTTTTGGTAAAATCGTAATTTTTAGACATTGGCAATTGAAAACAAGTTATTGGCATTAGCTTATGGGGCTTAGACGTGTTGGGCTTTGAGGTTTGATTTTGGAATGGGTATGGTCCTAGTCAATGCTTTCTTAGTGCGTTTCAAATCGATGCCAAATTTCCACGGTAAAAATCCAGCAGCATCTCGCCTTATTTTCATGGTAGAAATCCGGCAGTACTTCGCCTCAGGTGCATCATAGCACACAAAACGCTGTTCTCACCAAGCTTTTGCTATGAAAATCCAGCAGAGTTTCGTGTTTAGTGCGCTATGGCAAATGGACCGATTTATTATTTGCATTATTATTTTACTATCATAGTTTACAATAAATGATAGAGAATTATGAAAGTTATGGTAAAGTTTAAAGGCAAAATAATATTTGTTAAAATAAAAAGAGAGAAAGAGAGAAAAGAAAAGAAAAAGTAGTAATATATTAGCAAAAAAAAATTTAATGTACCAAATTTAATTAATAATATTTGCTAATATTTCAATGTCACCAAGGCCAACATTGTCAAACCACATTAAAACCCATGGCCGTGGTGAGAAAAGAAAACCATTAAATGAAGCGTTATAAAAGACTCCTAATCCTAATGGGGCTAGCATCTCCAATGGTGTAGCTAAATGCATAAAAATCTCTATAATAGAGAATGGCACCATAAAAAGAGTCCCCAATGGATTCTCTATACTTGGAATTTTTTTTGGCTCATGAACAGTAGCTCATCAAGTCTAATGGGCTACTGTTCATTCTTCGAATGTTTTTTTTCTATTATAATAATCAGGTGTTGAATAAAAAAATGTTGGAAGATGTGTAGTTGTTAAAAAAAGAATAAATAATGAATGAAGAAATAATATTTAAATGAGATAGAGAATGTGATAGAGAATATATTGGAAAGTGTATTTGAAAAAGTGTGTAGATAAAAGGTAAAAGTCACTGTTCATTCTCCAAACAATACAAAAATTTGATGAATTTGCTGGAGATGCTCGTGAAGTAATAATGATAAACACAGTTATATAAATTTTGTTAGCCTCATGACACTCTTGACTGTATTAATAGTTCACAAATGCATAATATTATCGAACATACGCATAAGACTTAAATTAGGATGAATGAAAAATTATGACATTAAAAAAAAATAGCCTTTGAGCATGCGCAATGTATGTGTGATGAGGCTAGTATTTTATAAGTGGGTTAAAAAATTAAGAAAGGTTCACTACATTTCTCACCTCTGAAAAAGTCTCCAAAATGTTAGACCTATAAAAATTCAACCAATTGAAAATCATAAACTATTTGTGTGATGACACTTTAATTTTTGTAACCCAATATCCTATATACTAAATTGTAAACATTAGCCACTTAATCTCCCACATGGTCACACACCAAAAAAATCTCTTCTACTTTTTTTGTATATGTGTAGAAAATGGCTAATATATTAGACTAAATCAAAATAGAAATTGTTTGTTTGTTTAGACCCCTGTACACTCAGATTGTTTAACATAATTAATTAACCAAGTTGATACTTAGGTTTATTATTTAGATCTAGGTTAAACACAAACAATCATATCACTAAGTGCGAAATAGTAAAGAATACAAGCGATATGATGACCTAGGAAAACCAATGAAACCGTCCAGTTTCAAGGTAAAAAACCTAGGGAGGATTTAACCTAAACTATTCTCAAGGCAACAAATTCACTATATAGAATGGAAGTTTTATAATAAATTTTCCCTAAATTTAATGCTACCTCTTATAGTACTTACTCACATGACCACATGCAACTCCGAATCCATAGACTCTTCTATCTGAATTTGTTGAACACAAACACCCACGTTTGTGACTCTGAGATCCCACTCAAGGGTTTAAATCATTAGCTATGTATGATCTTGTAGCAGCAACTTCAGATCTACCAATTCTAATAATGTGTAGATGGAATTCCGGTAGTGACTTTGAAATGAGAAGGCACAGTACCTTTTAAATCTCAAAAGAGCACCTCCAAAGTCTCTCAAAACATGTCTTAGGGTTTCCTTTAAATACTAAGAGAATTAGATTTGAAATCCTAATCACTTAATGGGCTAATGGGTTTTAATTAAATTTTGCAGAAACGCATCTCAATCGGTCGAGCCTTGTTTATGATCGGTTGAACCTGGCATGTTTCAAATTTCCTGAACCTACAAATTCCTTTTTCTTGTATTCTGACTTACAACATTATAGGGGGCTAATTTAGCGGCCCGGCCTAAGTTAGACAGGTAGGGACTATATGGTGGCCCAGTACAATTAATTTGTAGAGGTAGGTTATCAAGATCAACCTTTCAAGCCTTGGTGGTTTTGTTAAATGATTTAAAAAGAGATCAAATGCTAAAGTTATTAGATTTAAGAGAGAATAATAGTAAGAAAGACAAAGATTTTCTGTATCAATTCTTCCTCGGCTCTGTCCAAGGATCACTAAAACATATAATATTCTTTTCTCAGTTACAAAGTTCTTGATTACACTTTATACTTCTCTCCTTTCTTTTTCCTATCCCCCACTTTTAGAGGAGTCCCTTTTCCTTATATAGTTACCTGGATTGCATCTTAGCCCTCAACTTGGACACCCTCTAATCTTCACTTGGATGCTTGTCCCATCAAGGCCTTGTTGGAGGTGGTAGAATATGCTGCAAGCTGTAAGGGCATTGTTCAGGGGTCATTCTGCCATTAATGCAGCCAGCTAAGTTGGTGCAGTGTATTGAATATAGAGGTGACGGGTACTTTACCTGGAAACTTCCCCTTTCTTTACTTGCACGTCTCTCTTTCCCTCCTCGGCTCCGGCATTGTGGACTTGATGGTCAATCTCTGGTCCCCCGAGGAGTACTTGTCCCTCGGGCTCTTCAGGCGTACCGCTCTCCTTGGTTTCTCAGACAATCTTATCTTGATTGATCTGAACCTGTCCTGACATATAGTTGGGACGTATTACCCCTTAGGCCAATTCTATTCTATGGTTCTCCCTTTTCGGCTCTTCATCCCCCACAAGAACCTTGAGCATTGTCTAATCATACCTATAGACTTAGGAATCTATATCTAGACAAGTTTTTGTTCACGGTTTGCCAATTGTTCTAAACTTTTAGAACCTAACAGAAATAAATCTATTACAAACGTTAGCTGCCTTGTCAAGTGTAAGAAAATTCTCCACCACAGGTAGTGGGTGATCTAAAAGTACAAGAGAGAGTCTAGGCTAGAGCCAGACTTTGCCATTGCATCAGCACACTAGTTCACTTCCCTATAGATGTGCTCAATCCGAGCCCTGAGAATGACCATCAATAGATTCCTGCAATTATTAAGGAAAGGTTCCAAGAGACGGTTAGTAGCAGAAATGTGTTTGGAACTAGCTTATAAGTTAGTTTTTTGCTTTTTAGTTTTTATGTATAGTTTTTTAAAATCCCACTATTCTTACTTTTTCAAAGTTTAACATACTTTCAGCAAAAAAGTTAAATAAACTAACAACAAATAAGGCATCAATTTCAAAAATAAGATTTTCAATTCCTATATTTGAAGCAAGATTGAGCCCATCTCTCAAGGCCCACAGCTCAGCAAGACAACTATTGGTGCAACCCAAGCCTCTAGAGAAGCCCCGAACCCAATTCCCATCACTGTTGCGTCTTAGGCCACCACCTCCTGCTCTGCCTGGGTTTCTAAGAGCTGATTTTTTGGTATTAATTAAAGAGTAAACCAACACTTAGGTGTTATTTTCCAGGCTACCGGGAACACAGCTTTCGACTTTTCAGGCTTGTTAAACAGGCCCAAGGCAAAGATTTCTGCTGCCTTGTTAACACATGAAAAGGGATTAGAGGAGTTAGAGTGTAGTCAGTCCGCAAGAGGCATAGAAAATGAATTGACCAAGGATTGGGGTGTGCCAAGCTTTTCCCAAAAAGCTTTAGCATGTATTCAATCACGTAGCACATGAAAAACAGATTCAGATTGTTCCAAAACAGCTTTAGCATCTCTCTCCTTCTTAAAACCAAAATCGAAGTTGAAAATTTGATGTAAAATGCCTCACATAAATTTATTACCTTAACCCTAAACTATATCGAGTTGGCCTTCCTAGCAAGACAACTTTTAATTTGTGATCATTATCAATTAAAAAAATATTTATGGCCTGTATTTCGCATAGATTGTTGGTCACACATGAACCCTCTTCCACTCTTAATAGTATAAATGAACAGAAAATTAAAGTCAATGAAGTTAATCTCTTTTTTTAATTTTTTTAATTTAACATTTGGGAAGAGAAGATTTGATCCCTAAATGTCTCTAATAGGTGGAAATTCTTGAAGTAAAGCTGACGAACCAGTGATAGCTGACGACTTTGCTTACATACCTATAAACGACTTTGAAAAGCTGACAACCCATCTCAAAGACTGACGGGCAGACCTGACGGTCGTCAACGTACGGAATAGAAGCAATTAGAAGGCATTGACGGACAGCAAGGCTGATGGGATGAAGCTGACGAGTTCGGTATAACTTGGTCTGCATGCATAAGTATATAAGGAAATATCTTGCGCCCCACGCTTAACCCTAATCAAGAAGACTCCTACAAGGAAAGGATTCCGCAAGATACACAAATAAAGAGTTTCTTTCCTACAAGGAAACATCTTCTTAATCAAGGCATGGATGTCAACTCTACACCACTATAAAAACCCCAAGACCCTCACAAACCCAGGTACGCATAATTTACCCCAGCTCTGGCACTCTAGAGTTGTGAAAAAGTTCTTTGACTTAACCTTCGGAGGGTCTTTGGCTGGTACCACACCGGTACTCTTCGAGGGTTTTCTTTGTCTTTGTTTCGTAGGTCTTTGTTTCGAGCACGTGAGTATTGTACGACTTACTAACGATTTTTGGGATCATCAGTCTCTGTCAAAAAATTCAAGTGTCAATCAATTGAATTATAAGAGATGGTATCCTAAAGCTAGGACCTCAAACACATTCAACACTCCAATTGAATTTGTTAGACACATCCCTTTGTATTTGCATTGATTAGTTTATTTTATTTGCAGAAAACTATGAGAGACAATTCTTGATAATAGATTCTAAAGAAAAAAAAAAACAAAATTATTGATAATAGTCTGGACCCAACCCATTATCAACATACTCATTTTGGATTAGTCTAGACCAAAATTTCTAACAAAAAATTCAGTGAGAGAGAGAGAGAGAGATCTTTATTAACAAATCTATACTTTTGCTAAAATAAAGACAAAAAATTCAGTGAGAGAGAGAGAGAGAGATCATTTTTTTTTTTTTTTTGAGAAAAGAGAGAGAGAGATCTTTATTCACAAAATTCTATACTTTTGCTTAAATAAAGGACCGTAAGTTGTTGAAACTAAGCAAGATAATGGAAGGTGTACCACCCCATTGAGGACCATATCAATATTCTCAGTCAACTAAGAATCACTGGAAACCTACTTTTCTTTGCGGGTAGTTCTTAAATTTTGATTAGTAAAATAGCTTTGAGAGAGATTATATGATATTTGCTTCTAAATTTGATAGGTAGTGAAGGTAGTCTTTCCTGTATTTATAATTAGATGTATGGTGGGTACGTAGTGATGTGGTTGGTCTATAGCATCATCTGTTTGAGGAATCTTATGATATTTTTTAAAGCGTTGCCACTATATATTCTGATCTCTTTTGGCTCTTTAGAGTCAAGTCGTCAACTGGTCCATCACCATCTAGGATTAGGCAAGTGATTCTAAGGTAGCTCTAGGCTCTAGCTCTCTAAAGCTGCACAAGTTCTTGGCCAGTTGACCACAAAATGCACCATAAAAAGCATGTCACAACAACCAAGTTATGGTAATTAACATGGGTTTTGTTCTTTTTTTCATTAATTTGTTAATTGAAGAAAATTATAAAACAATTTATTGAAAGATTTCTGTCACCCTTTCAGTGATATTTAACCTTTTTTTTTTTGTTAATAAGAAATAATTAATTAAGATATACTTCTTATAAATCTAGATGCCTGTTGGACTTTGATGCTTACTTGATATTTTGTCTTACATGTTGATCAACCAATTAGTTACAGTAGATTAGATAAAAGTTGAACTTTTCAATCCACTTATAATTTTCAAATTTTGTTCCTTTTCTTTAATTCTTTTTCTTTTTAAATTTATTTAAGAAACTAAGAAAAAATTAAAGGCAAAAATACCATTTTAGTCCCTATATTTTACTGTCAATGTTAATTTAGTTCTTAGATTTTGGTAGTAGTTTTCAAATTGCAGTTTATTTGATACCTATCAACAATTCATTAATAAAAATTAACCGTATGTAAAAAATAATAGAGATCAAATTGATAATAACTCCAAAATGTAAGAATCAAAATGACATTTTTGCCGAAATTAAATTATGATTAAAATGCACTTTGAATGTGCATTTAGCCAACATCTCAATTGGAGTTTCAGAGAAATTCCTCTTCACATGATATTGTGCTTTACACTGTCATATTCCATCTCCTTTCTTTTTCTTTATGAGTTTCCCAGAAACACCATATAAAATACTTTAATTAAAGAGAAATTGCTTAACAAGCGTCAGCTGCCTAATCCGTGTAACGTAAGCATCAGTGAACTTTTTTCCGCATCACCAAAATTAAATTCATTATTTCTTAGTAATTATGCTTCACTCACGAGGTTACTAGTCAGCTCTCATGTGAAAACCAATTATAAGAAAGGAATTTGTCAATATGCTTTGATGACATTATAATTTTAAAATTTGAAATATGGAAGGATATGGGATGTATAATACTATGAAGCTGGTGGAGTAGAAAGTTCCTTTTATGATTATAAGATGGAAACTAATTTGTAAGCCATTCTGATTTGCCTGCCACTATGTTACATCCTCCAGCACCATGATAGTTGTTTGCACGTTTTTTTTTTTACAAACACCAAAACTTAGTTCCTAAAGTTTAGTACATAAACGATTTTAGTACCTAAAATTTAAAATAATTAATTTTAGTCCTTTTAAGGACCAAAATCAATCAATTTAAGTTTCTTAGGGACTAAAAATAAGCAATTTAAGTTTCTTAAGGACTAAAGACAATTACTTTAAAATTCAGGGACAAAAAAGAAACAATTTAAAATTCATGGACCAAAATAACTTACGAGTTGAAATTTAAGGATTGACAGTGTATAGAATTAACTTCATCACCCTTTGTGCGATGGTCACTCCACAAGTATATGTGTTCGTAGAGTGTTAGGCGCAAGAGCCGGGGTTTTAATATCCAGGAAGAAGCTTCATACACATATACACTTAGACTAGGTTAGAGTAGAATTTCTATCTTATATCAAAAAATATAAATAAATAAATAATTGCATTGAAATTGATAGTTTTTTAAAAAGATAAAATAATCAATACAACTGTGTTTGAATTTGATTGAAGAACCTTGTGGGGCCCGTGGGCCTGGGAGCCCCAGCCCACTTTTAGGCTGGCCCAAGGCCCATGCCGAGGAGGGACAATTGTCCCAGGCCGGCGTCTATGGGTTTCAGCCCTTACTAGGCCCGCGCCGAGGACACCCCTTCCTCGGCACTCCTAGTCTAAACTCCAAGTGGTCACATCCACACTTAATGCATTTACCTAACTCCCCTGGCAGCATTAATGCTGATAGGACCTCTGAGCGGCACAACCTTGGGCGCTGCGACCCACAGTAAGGTTGGGAACATAGCGGATGGGACAGGTTCTAAAGCAAGGGGCCTGGATGATTGACAGCCTTAAGGCTAAGATCAACCGAAGGAGACTTATAAAAGGGAAAGTACCCCTCTTGAGAAGGGGGACTCCTCGGCCGTCCGAGGAGCAACCCCAAGCCAAGAAGAAGAAGAACGGGGAAAAGCCCCCTCGAAGGAAGGACGCCGGAGAACCGGTGGCAAGCCTGTTAGCGCCAAACCCTTCGTCCCACTCTCTAAATAAATGTATTGTTGGGGGATCTACGACAAAACGAGCCCCTACAAACCTAATCTACAATACCAAATAAACTATACTTAAGTTTTTTTTTTTTTAATCAAATAAGAGATATGGATTTGAATCTCAACTATATTAAGAATTTGTTAAGTTCTAAATATTTAGTCATAAATGTTTAGGTTCTAAATATGTTGTATGTTGGCAAACCAAGAACAAAAACTTGTCTAGAAGTAGATCTTAGTGTCTTTGAAGTATTTTGGACATTGCTCAAGTTGATATAAGTTAAGATTTAAAAACATACAAACTGCAAAAAGAAGAATTCAAAATTTTTCAAGCTCGATTGAACGAAGAGAAGGCTCAACCGATCAAACTGCAAATCTGCAAAATTTTAAAGAAGGTCCAATAGCCCGTGAAACATTTAAAGTTTGAGTCCAACACTGCTAAGTATAAAAGAAAAACTCTAATACAAGTTTTTCAAGTCTTGAAAGTTACTCTTGTGAGATTTGTGAGAATTTGTACTTTCTAACTCTATCAAGCACCTACTAGAGATCAAACTCATATTGCTTGTACTAGTGGAGTAAAAGTTGCAGTCAAGCTTCAGTTATCAAGTGTACTGAAGATCAAGACATGAACTAGAGGTTCATGTGAGAGTAAGTCCAAGATCAAAGAAGTCTGAGGAGTTCAGAGCCCAATTTGGTAACTGTATTAGATTTACTATGAATTGGTATTCTTGAATGTAAATCTCAATTTAATATAATGGATTGTTCTCTTAGGATAGTTCCCCCAAGTTTTTTATCTTAAAACGAGTTGTTTCATTGGTTTTCCTGAGTCATCACATCTTGTATTATTTACTTTTCCGCTATGCATATTATGTGTGAGGAATGTTTAACCTAGATCTAAATAATTAACCTAAGTAACAACTTGGCTAATAAATTAGGTTAAACATATTGTGTTTTCCAGAGATCTAAATCTTTACCTAGAAAATTGTTGTCTTAACCTAATAAAAAAACATTAATCATTAAGAAGAGGGGGTAATAAGTTTTAATCCATGGTATCTAAAAAAGATTACATTAATTATTGATATAAATTTGTTACAAAAATCATATATCAAATACACTCGAAAAATTCCTTCTCAATTCATAAAGGCGATGGCTTGGGGAAAAAAAAGTGAACCCAATATATATACTTATCATAGTTGACTAGATTCCTTACCATGGAGACCTCCTAAACCAAAAATGAGGAAACAAGAGCTGAGGTGGAATATATGTAAGCCATCAAAGTGGACAAAGTTTATGTCATCAAAGGTTATCTATACAGAGGTAAGCACTTTATGCACCTAACCAAATCACGATAATTTGGTAATTTCTTGGTATAATCGTTTCATATAATAAGACAAGTTTTTTTTTTTTTTATTAATTAAAAAAAGGAAATATCTTTTCCAGTTTTTATCACACTATTTCACTCACTATCTATATATGAAACACCATTATCCTCATAAATGATAAATCCCAATAAACAAATAGTGTGGTGGAGCCTTGGAGGGTTAAGGTAGTGTTAAACCTTGTAGTATAAATATGTGTCAGTTCACAATTGTCTATCAAACCTTCTATCTCTCAAGGAAGCTTTAGATAGAACTTTTCAGATAATCTGCATATTTTGTAGTATACTTTGCCATGGATTCTCTTATTAGATCATTTCAACTGCTTTCTTTGTTCTTCCTAGTTTTCACATTTTCTGCTTCTGTTTTTGCTTTTAACATGCCAAGGCTTGGAACCCAAAGAAGAACAACGCAGCATGAACCCCAAACCATATCTTCAACATCCAATCTTGAAGATCTCAAAACCTACTATTACACCCAAACACTAGATCACTTCAACTATAGGCCTGATAGCTACACTACTTTCAAACAAAGATATGTGATCAATTCTAAGTATTGGGGTGGAGCAAATGCAAGTGCACCAATATTTGCGTATCTTGGCGCAGAAGAATCCTTGGATGACGATTTGCCCATCATTGGATTTCTCAGTGATAATGCCCCCAGGTTTAAGGCTCTCCAAGTATACATAGAGGTAAAACCTTAAAAGTGAATATGTCAATTATTTCACGTTTCACAATAACTATATATAAACTCATAACCAACTTCCACACACATGCGCGCGTGTGTATATATATATATGGAAAAGTTAATAGATGCACTAAGATTATTGGTTTAGAAAATATTTTTATAAATTTTTTATAAGAAAAGAAAAGAACAATTGATTTTTTGACAATATTTTATATTTTTCATTAAAATGGTATTAAAAGTTTCCTAAAATGATTTGTTAGCAAATACCCTAAGAACACTCGTTAATAGGAGATATATATATATATATATATATATATATATAAGTTGAGTTCAAGTTACACCTGGTATAACTCTGAGTAATGTTACACCACCTAATAATTTGTTATAGAATTCATATTTTGAAAATCTCACCGTTGAATTACGTGTTCTATATATTCTTAACAATCATACCAATTTTCATGTCAATTGGATGTTATTTATCATTTGATCTATAAACTTATTTTTTATACATTATTTTAAACTACAAAAACTTGAATTTAAAAAATTGATTGATGACATGGCTATTAATCTTTAATCACCTTGAAATTTTGCAAACATGGAGAATATACGAAAATAATGTAATCTAACGGTAGATTTGTCAAAATTTGCATCAAATTAAAAAATATTGAGTGGTGTAACATTACTTTGAGTTACACCAGGTGTAACTTGAACCCAATCTTATATATATATATATATATATATATATGGATAGAGGTACATATAATATTGGGGGGATCATGGCCCCCCAAAACTATTGAGGCCCCTTATAATAGTATATAAAAATAAGTTGTACTTCTATAAAATATAAGCTGGGCTTTAACAATTGTGCCAATTGGCCCCCCAAAAATTTCATGGAACCAGTCCACCCTTTGAAATCTCGCAATGATACAATATAACACTCCACTATTAGTTTTTATGTACATTGTACACTCCACCCAAATAAAACAAATGCTTTTAACAAAACCTAATAAATGCTTAGTTGCCATATGTCCATCCTTTTTAACATTTTATAATAAGAATGCAAAAAGTGCTATGTAATCAATGTTCAATTTTGAAGTCCATTGTGCACAGTGCACTACTTGAACTTATGAGGTTTTATTCGCCCAAAAATTTGATTTTTTTTTTCTTATTATCTCTTTTTTTCTTTTTTCTTTTTTGTTTCTCTAGCTAATATTATCTTTTACTTTTGGAATTAGGTGCTTGATAAGTTGTGCTAACATTGAATTTTTTATTTTATTTTATCTTTTTCTAGAAGAAAGTTTAGGTTGCAATAGAGATTTATAGTTTTGAAGATATGAATAGGAAATCCTATAGAATTGATAATGAATAAATTTTATTCTATGAAAGATCAATGTTGAACATAACTTTTATAGGAGATGCTTTTTTTGGTTTATGTTTATAGCAAATTACTCATTTTTGTACACTAATTTGAGTTTAGAAATGTTATTTAATTTCATTGATCATTTTGTGTATAATATATGTATGAGTTATGACTAACATATGAATAAGTTATTCGGCCCCCTCAAATAAAAAATCATGCCTATGCCCTTGTGTGTGTGTGTATATATATATATAAAATCAGCTTTTTTTTTTTTATATTTATTTGAGAATTGGATCTAATATTTATTTACAATATACATAGTATAAAATTATTGAAAATTATAAATAAGATGACTCTTTTTTTAAGAATCTAAATAACATGACAATAAATGTTCATTAAATTGTAATATTTGAACTGAACCATGAAATGAATCCATATCAGATGGAGAAAATTTTTTTCCATTTTTACTGATGTGATATATGTTGGAATCTTACACTAATGAATTGTTGTATATTATTGATTCTAAATAGCATCGGTACTATGGGAAATCGGTACCATTTGGGTCAATGAAAGCGGCTATGAAAAATGAAAGCACTCGTGGTTATTTCAACTCAGTTCAGGCTGTAGCCGATTATGCTGCTGTGCTTTTACACGTAAAGAAAAAGTTATCTGCAGAAAATTCTCCGGTAATTGTTATTGGAGGTTCCTATGGGGGAAGTAAGTCACTATAAATCCATTTTTTAAGCTAATAGTCGATCACTAACTTTTTCATGCTTTGTCTTAATTTATTTTTCTCTTTTTTATGTAATTTTGCAGTGCTTGCATCATGGTTTCGGCTAAAGTATCCGCATATTGCCCTTGGAGCTGTAGCTTCTTCAGCTCCAATCCTGTACTTCGACACCATCGCACCACAAGCTGGATACTACTCTGTAGTAACCAAGGATTTTAAAGTAACGCATTAACTTACTTTATATTCATGGATTTAATGCTAAAATCAATTTTAAAAAATAAATTTAGAGATACACCATTTTTTACAACTATTACATGACATGCATGTAACACATGTTATTTGTGCATAATAGAATTAGTGTCAATGGTGAACTAAAATAAAAGTTATTCAGCTTCAATCATAGTAAGTCATGTCAATATTTTAGAAAATATTGTATCACTAGTATTACTCAATTTAAGAGCTGCCTTCAAAAGCTTATAAAAACTGTGATGGCCGGTGCAGGAAACTAGTGAAAGTTGCTACGAAACCATACGGAAATCATGGGCGGAAATTGATAGGGTTGCTTCAAAGCCTCATGGTCTTGAAGCCCTTAGCAAGAGATTCAATACTTGCAAGTACTACCACAGTTTTGCCTCATTGTTATATACAATTCTAAGAAAATAATTCTCTCCATTTTAGCTTGATCAATTTTACATAACGTGGTACACTGATAAATTCAGAAAATAAAACCCTACTGATCATGAAATGGAGAGGATCTTGCTTCTAGGTGTCATTTCTAATCAATCTAAAACTTTTGTCTCCACAGTCGGTTAAATAGATCTTTTGATCTCAAGGACTATTTGGACTCGATATATTCTGATGCAGCTCAATATAATCACCCTCCAACATATCCACTTAGCGTTCTGTGCAGTGCTATAGATGGAGCTTCTGTAGGAACCGATACTCTTGGCCGAATATATGCGGGTGTAGTTGCTTATATGGGAAACCATACATGCTATGACATGAATGAATTCAATCGTCCAACTAAAATCCTTGATGGGTGGAGCTGGCAGGTAGCTTTCAGAGTTCTACATTACATTTAATATTTAACTTATCACTCGTTGTATTAGTGATGATAATATTAGCTATATTGTAAGTTTTAGGTCTTCTAATATGTAAAAAGGCATAGTGGTAACATGTTTTAAATGTTATATATTATAAGATTAAGCTAATTATTTTAAAAATAGGTATAGTAGAAAATATTAATCAAGAATTATGAGAAGTATACCTCTAGATGCCCCTCAATATGGCTCTATTGGTGATTAGTTTTGGCATCATTAAGCCCTTCACTAAGTAGATCCCACCTAAAAGTATCCAAATGTGCATCAAAATGTACTAAATATAATTTTTTTTTGCACAAAATTATTTGCTGCTACTAGATATCTCTTCTCTTTATTTATTTATTTATTTATTTAGGGAAAGAATGAGAAATTTCTTCCGACTACAAACATGAGTGGGTGCACGGAATTTGTTTGAATTTGTTATATTGATATGACTAATCTATATTATATTATATGTTCAGACATGTAGTGAGATGGTTATGCCCATTGGCCATGGTAGCAAGGACTCAATGTTCCCACCAGCACCTTTCAATCTAAACAAATTCATCAATGAATGCAAGAGCTTGTATGGTGTCATGCCTCAGCCTCACTGGGTGACAACTTACTACGGTGGTCAAGTATGTTTTTAATTAAGTACTTGTCCTTAATTGACTTTGTTAAACATTTCAAAATTACTTCTGATGATTTTGTCTGTATTCAGTGATGTTACTCGTTGCAAATCACTCTTTGGGCCTCTGATATTTGTCAAATGACTCAAATTATTGCAGGATTTGAAACTCACACTCCATAGGTTTGGTAGCAATATTATATTCTCCAACGGACTAAGAGATCCTTATAGTAGTGGCGGGTAAACAAAGAAACAAAATATATATTAAAAAAAAAAATCAGCTTTTATGTTATTCATTTTATTTGGAAGTGTGTAAATTTTAATGTATTCTACCTGCTTATTCGTTTGTCCAATCTTTGATCATAGGGTTTTGGAGAACATATCAGAAAGCATCCTTGCTGTCACTACAGTTAATGGTATTGATCATTTCATTAAAAAGATCGTTACCTGAAGAAAAAAAAAAGACATAATATAAACAAAACAATGGTTAAATAAACTATTATTAAGGAAGAAAAATCATGCATATAACCTATTGTGCCTCTTGTTCATTGTTAAAATGATGGTTAAATTATTAAGTTCACTATTTCCTAATTAAAATCTTTATGATAATTATCATCATACAATTATAGGTTTCGAAGATACTGTTTTTTTTTTACCTGAGTTTGCTAAATGTTCACTTTCTGCAGGTTCTCATTGCTTGGACATACTCGTGGCAAAGCCAAGTGATCCGCAATGGTTGGTTATGCAAAGAAAGACAGAGGTCAAGATAATTGAAAAATGGATTGCCAATTACCACAATGATCTTCTAGCGTTCAAATAGCATGTTTAATATATATCAGAGGAACTCCACAATTAGTTTTCAGAAAGAATTATGGAGCCAAATAATGTAGCTAATGCTCAATCCGAAATCAATGAAAAAAAATATTAAGTATTCTAAATTCCTGCACTCATGATGGTTATGGTTGAGCGATTATTGCACGTAATATGATATGTTATTAAAGAACTAATCATATAATACTATTATATTTACAATATTTTCACAACAAATCTAAAATGTCAAACTGTTATTGGTTCTAATATGGGCCGATTACTGACATTACTTTTTCACCTACCAATAACAAGTTAATACTTATAATTTATTTGAAAATTTTGTGAACGTCACATTACTCATAATTATAATGATCAAGACTTAGAATTTCTTTTGTGGAATCCACCAGTTCTTAATGGATTTAAAGTGCATGTATATGTGACCACATTATAAGCATCTGTGGGGGAAACAAGGGAAAAGAGTTTTATTGCCTCATCCTCAAAATAGTCCCTAAAATTTTGATATTGGTGGGCATGCCACCCCATTAGGGACCAACTTTTTCATTTCTTATCCTTTTGTTATGCCCTCGAGCACCACTTCATTAATTAATACCCATATATCACTTGCCGTGTATGGCCGTGGTCCTCATTCAACAAAGGTAAACTTCCACTATTATTCTTTTTCCCAAGGTCTCTTATTAGCAAATAACAAATGGGACCATATATTAACCTAGAAGAGAAATAGAGGCAAAAGTAAAATGACTTTTAGAAAGATATATGGTAGAGAATATTGGACTTCCACAATTCAAATATAGATGAAGGTTGTTCTCCAATTGTTGGTCTTTTTTATGACTACATAGGTAAGCCAATGGTGCATTTTCAGGCGTGGCCATTATTTTGACATTATGCGACCTATGATCAATAGTTTTTCAGTCAAAGAGAATGAGTTTCACACTTTTTTTTTTTGGGTGAGGGAGAATGATTCTAGAGTCTAGACTTTTGCACCTTTATGGTCCACAATATATAGGCGAAGAGTGATGCACAATCCCACTTCTACAAAGCAAATGACTAATGGTCTGTTTGGATTAAAGGAGAGTAGAGTAGAGTAGAGTAGAGTAGATTTAGTACAAAATTAGCTTATTTTTATCTAATACTACTCTACTCCCCCTCCTTCCCCCTCCATCCAAACAGGCCATAAATTAGTACCTTCTAGTACGAATGTAATTGTCCTCGTGTGCACATTATGCAATGCAACTGTACGTTAAAATATAGTTGGAATACTCGTGCAACACAGGTTGTCACTAGTCATCTTTCTCTCTTAAGTTTTTAACTGATCATTAGCACATTTTAATTATGCTTAAACTCATAGAACCTTTCTTTCAATGATGGAAATGATAATCAACAAGAATAATAACTTTCTAGTGGCAATGCAAGCAGCCTATCTTTTCGCGTAATTAGTGTACACACAAGATGATTCCTTGATCATTTCCGTCATATCAATATGATGTTGATTTTCATAACAAATACTTTAGGCCTCGTCTGAGAGGAGGGAATGGAATGGAATGGAAATGAATGAAGGGAATAATTTTATAATATTCTTTCCTTCCCTTGTTTGGGAGTTTTAATAGAAGGAATGAAAAATTCATTCCCTTCTTTGGGAGTTTAAGTGGGAGGGAATGGAATGAATAGAAGGGAACACTTATTCCTCTCTATTCCTTTAAAACTTCAAATTTTCATTCCCCCCGAATTTGGGAGGAATGAGAAGGAATGGAATTAGATTTAATAAATTTTTTACTAAAACTCCTAAAATACCCCTATATATTCAACCCCTTATTTTAAAATATGGGTCTAATAATAATATTGTCATAAAATGATTTCATTCCATTCCCTCTATGTTACTCCCAAACAAGATTACTTACATTCCATTCATTTTCGTTCCTTTCTATTCCTTTATTTTAAAACATCCAATCAAGGTTACTTAATTCTATTCCATTCTATTCTTTTCCATTCCTTTCTTTTACTTAAATTCATTTCATTCCATTCATTTCCATTCCCTTATAATCATTCTATTCTATTCCATTTCATTCCCTTATGAACTCCCAAACGAAGCCTAAGTGGGAGTGAATGGAATAGGTAGGAAGAAACACTCATTCATCTCTATTTCCTTAAAACCTCAAATTTTCATTTCCCCTGAAATTGGAAGGAATGGGAGGGAATGGAATTAGATTTAATGAATTTTTTACTAAAACTCCCAAAATACCCCTATATATTCAACCATTTATTTTAAAATAGGGATCTAATTGTAATATTGTCATAAAATGATTCAATTCCATTCCCTCTATGTTACTCCTAAACAAGATTACTTACATTCCATTCATTTTCATTCATTTCTATTCCTTTATTTTAAAACATCCAATCAAGGTTACTTAATTCTATTCAATTCCATTATTTTCCATTCCTTTCCCTTACTTAAATACATTCCATTCCATTCCATTCATTTCCATTCATTTATGATCATTCCATTTCATTCCCTTATAAACTCCCAAACGAAGCCTTAATTTCGACCAAATTCACATATAAAACAAATTAGAATTCAGAAAAAACTAACGTTTATTGAATAGAAAAACGATATGACCAGTTCTTTCCAAAGTCTAACCTATATATGGATATTTTGAAGATAAGACTGAAATAGTCACCATGCTCTTTTGAAGTGCTTTTCATGGATGCTTAAGCATACACGGCACAATGGATGCTTTAGCATACACGGCACGAATATATATATATATATATATATATAGATTTAGAAAGTAAAGGTCATGTCCAGATAGACTTGATCGGGATGCAATTACTTAGAGGCTGTTTGGCACCACATTTTTCATCACTCAATTTCCATCACTCATCACTCATTACTCATCACTTATCACTCATCACTCATCACTCTAAAATACCAAGGTTGTTTGGCACCATCACTCAATTTTCATCACTCAATATTTTTCACACTGTTTGTGGGCCCCATACCTGTCACTAGTGCAGCTTTTTTTTTTTTTTTTTTTTCTCAGTACCCACCAACCCGAACCAGTGAAAGAAGAAAGGAAAAAAAAAAAAAAAAACCCAGTGAAAGAAGAAGAAGAAAAAAAAAAGGGAAGAACACCGGGGAGACCGAACCCAGGAGAAGGAAAAAAAAAAAAAAAAAAAAGGAAGAACAGGGGAGACCGAACCCAGGAAAAAAAAAAAAAAAAAAAGGAAAAACAAGGGAGACCAAACCCAGGAGAAGAAAGGGAAAAAAAAAAAAAAAGGAAGAACAGGGGAGACCAAACCCAGGAGAAGAAAGGGGAAAAAAAAAAAGAGGAAGAACACGGGAGACCGAACCCAAAGAAGAAAGGAAAAATGAAAAAGAAAAAAAAGGAATAGTTGTTTTGATCAAAAGATGCGGCTGATTTATGATTAGTGGGTCCCTCATGTGTGTTTAATTACAAAAATGCCATTGAGTTATGAGTTATGGAAATTGAAAACAGCCAAAAGTTGTTTTCAGTTTCCATAACTCATAACTCAAAAAGTAGAGAATTGAGAGATGAAAACAGAGTTATGGAAACAAAGTATTGTGCAACCAAACGAACTTCTTGCAATGGGTCCCACCATTTTTGAGTTATGAGTTGTGGAAACAGAGAATTGAGTCATGAAAACTAGTGAACCAAACAGCCTCTCATTATGCAATAGAGTACTTGGATATGAGCCATTAATCCTTAGTTACAAAAGGCATTCTTGTTTTTTCCTTAAAAATAAAAAAATAAAAAATAAATAAAAAAGACATTAATTCTTGTTTTTTTATTTGGTTTGAGTGATACCTCTTTGTGTTGAGCACCTTGTTGGCTTGTTGCTTCTTCTTTAGAGGGCAAAAATGTATTAACCCCTTACAAATTACTTAATTACCCAAGTTAATTAATTAGGTTCAATTACATGCAATGGCGTGGTAGCACAAACAAATCACCAACTAAACTAAATGCAGCGAAAATTAAATTTGACACGATAATTTGTTTACAAATGAGGAAAACCACCAAGACAAAAACCCCACCGAGTGATTTTAAAGTCACCACTCCCAAGAATCCACTAATCAATAACAAGCGGTTACAAGTATAAGAAATCTTACCAACTACCCTTGACCTATCCCAAAATACCAACCTACAATTGAACCCTTACCCCAATACCCAATTAGACTTGTATTGTAGCGGCACTCTTTTCGTTCAATGCACGAATCCTAGTACGTGACTAACAAATAATGCATGGATCCTAGTACGTGACTAACTCCCAGCAATCTTGAAGAAGGTTGTTGGTTGCAGAAATCTTCACTTCATCAACAATGAAGAACAGGAAGCTCCTTGGTTACAAAACACTTTGACGTAAAAACGCAGTAGCTTCTTTCAGAGATAACAAGGCACTAGGTCACTTGTGGCATATGTGACGGCCTTTAAAATAAGCCTTATATATGTATAGGGTTGTGAGAAAAGAAACCCTATACAAATACATAAGCTTGGGCCGAAAATCAGATCTGAAAATTCAGATTTCGTAAGTCTCGACAGATACAACTTGTGTCGAGTTTCGACTTTAAACCTTGATAGATGTCCTTTCTATCGAGCTTCTGTCGAGCTTTAATGAATAGCTCTTCTTCACTTGTTTCTTGGTCAGATCTTCATGGCTTTAACACTTGACTTGAACAACATGTTTCTTGAAGTACTAAACTTATCCTAAATCTACCAAATTACAAGTAAAGTGCATTTTATCAGAGGATTAGCCAATTTACATAAAATATGTCCCTAATATTTCTGTATAGATATCAGTTTTTATCTAATAAATTTATCTGTTGTTTTTAACTTAAAAAGGTTTTTGGGCGCAAATGGTATATATATATATATATATATATATATAAACTACATTCTGACTAGCCCTTGGAATTAGATTTATATAATTCTTTTATATAGAGAGAATCAGGATATAGTGTTCATATTGGGGCCAAAAACAAGTTACATTAATTAATAGTATATAACAAAATTATCCTCAAGAGTCTTGAAAAAAAAATGTAGCATATGTAGATTTTTTTTTCTTTTTCGAGAAACAGTAGTATATGTAGATTGATTTTAGAAATATAGTCCAATAAAATTAAACTTAGCCTCCCTTAACAATGTCCTTGGCCCTCTTAGCCCATTTAGCTAGACGTGACAAATGGGTGGGTCGGGTTTACTATTTTTCACAAGAAATTTTTTATATAAAAAAAAAATGACATGTATTTGCCACTTGGAAAGTTACACAACAAATTACTTGATGTAAAATGTATTAATTTGAATTTACCACTCATATCAAGAAAGAGCTCAGTTAAACAAATTAATACTTGTTCAATAATATTAAAATTATAAAAATCCCAATATTACTAACCAAAACAAAATAGCACAAAGGATAAGTAAAACAAATACACAAGTTTCATTTCTACACAATATCAACATCTCAAAACATAAAACAAAATTACAAATTAAATGCCTTATTGGATAACTAATTTGACAAAGAATAAAAACATATAAGAAACTTGCAATCTTGAAAACTAATTTTATAATCTATTATCAATTGTGATTGGCATTTTATTTTAATTTGAGAATATACATTAAAGTTTGATTGTTTACTTATTTGTACATTGTTTCTTTTATGAATTATGAATATCATGCCTGAAACATGATATATTAACCCTAACACAATATTTAGAACCTTTAACACAATTTTACGGCTTAATCACTTTTACTAAACTAGCACATTAGTCCAATATACGTGTTTAGCCAACTTTCATATTGCAAGCATGATATATATCAAAATAAGGCAAGTAATGAGCAATATGAAAATGCGGAAAATAAACAAACCACACGAAAACACCGAGACGTGTTTTTGAAGAGGAAAACCCGATCACCCGAGCGAAAAAACCTCTCCGTCGACCACCCATTGGAAAACTCCACTAGAATGAATAGTTGCAGTATATATATGACTATAAAGCCTCCAAGCCTATATCTCCCTGTGTACTTGAGCTCTCCAAGCTCCAGATAGCAACCAACTCTACGAGTCTTTTCTTCACCTAGCTTCTCGAAGTCACAATCGTTGAGCCACCAATGGAAAGCCACCAAAGAATTTGGATTTGGATATGGCTTCTCATGTTTCCAAGGCCATTCTCTCACTCGCAAGGTCTGTGTTTGTAGATGAGAAAGGTGTTTATAGAATCTTAATCAAATGAATGAATGAGATGGAAAAGAGAGGTGAGAACTTGGTTTTTCTCTAAGGGAAAAAGCTCTATCTTTTCATACAAAGGATTGGCTTCTCTCTCTTGACCCCATTTTTGGTTTCTAGGGTGTGTTCAATACTTATCTGAAGCTTCTTGCCACACCTCATAGTTGTGTGTGTGTGTGTGTGTGTGTGTGTGTGTGTGTGTGTGTGTGCACGCGTGTGCTGGCAAATTGATAGTGGTAGGTGCAATTGCAGAGTACAGAGATCATGCAACTCACGACCTGTTCTCCCCCTAAGGTCGCGAGGTGCACGATTGCACTCTTAGACAAAGACTTGCCACATGGATTTCAAGGGCAACTTAGGTCATGAGATGGTCGCCTCCAGGCCGTGAAATCTCTGGCTAATGCAGCTTCTAGTCTTCAAGGAGAGGCTCAAGTACAGTACCCCAACTTACATAAGAACCCAGAAAACAATACATCACCAATAAAATGCATTACAAATAAACTTGTCACTGAATAAAGCCAACATAAAACATGATTTCTCAATGTCATTGTTAAGCAATACATACTCCAAAAAATATCATAATTTATTTTGAAAAACCATTTATTTTGGGCATGAAATGTTAAAAAATAGGCCTAATCATTCATAATTTATGCTAATTTTATTGATACTTTGGCTTCACTCTTTTCACAGTTTGAAAGTTTCTCATACATGTCTATAATTTTAAATATATGTTTTTAACTCTACTATAACCAGATTATCATAGCATGTACTTTGTTATTTAATATCTAAAAATCTTTATTCATTAGAGAATGTTTCAATAATTCATATTTCAATAAATTTACAACAAACAATTAAACCAATATTGTCTCTTTTTTTTTTTTTACCCCAAAAAAATTTTTAAAAATTGTTCGGGTCACGGGTCGGGTTTACCCTCAAACAAACAAGTCAGGTCACGCGTCAATTCATTTTTGCTTTAGGTTAAAAAAAGCGGATTCAGATCGAGTATTTTTTAAGTCGAATCGACTAGAAAATTCTAACCTATTTTGCCAAATCTACATTTAGCCTTAAAAAATTAGCCCAATCAACAAATTTTACCAAGAAAAATTAGTTGTGCGAATTGTAGTGTTGGCATGTGTGCACAATGCTGTGCCGCAGTGGGTGTTTTGTCAGTATGTGCCTCTTTTGGTTCATACAACTGTTATTTTTCAATTTAGCTCTTTTTGATTTGTCCTAACATACAAGGTTTTCAGACTCGGATCGGACCGGGAGGTCGGACCATGAAAACCGAGAACCGGGATGAAAATCGGTTTTTTAAGCATAAAGAACCAGATTTTTTGTTATTTTTGTGAACCCCTAAAACCAGGGTTGGATCGCACGAACCGGTGAGAACCGTGCGGTCCAACCCCTTAGCAATTTAAAAAAAAAAAAAAAAAAACAACTTAGTACAATTTTATTCTACTTAATTAAATTATCCATCTCTTATAAGGAATAAAAAAAATTATAATTAAAATCCTTCAAAGATATTCAACTTTACTTCAAAAATTAATCATAAATTTTAATGTTTTCATGGTTATTATTTTATTTTATTAACTTTCTTATTTAATTATTAAATATATACTTAAAAATCATTAAATTTTCCTCACATATATAGATATATTGTCAATTTTGCTAGTTTTATAAATTTAATATATATATTTAGGCTTTAATTAATTATTAAATTAATTATGATGTCATCACGATTCGACCCCGGTTCGACCTCAAAAACCTTGAACCTCTCCCTTTTACGGTTCAATGAACGGCCCAGGTCTGAAAACTTTGCTAACATTTTTTTTTTTTTTACTTTAAAATTTTATTTTATTGTATTCTTTTTCACATAGCAACAATAAATTTTTTTTTTTTTTTTTTGGGTAAGATCTCTCTTTTGATAGATAGTTGTGTTCTATTCGCTAGCTGGGGAACACTTTCAATAAATTCATGCGATCAATAAGCAAAGTTCCAATAAGATAGGATTGTTGATGAGGTGGACCACAACCGCCCCATCTAATTCCACAAAGATATTGGTGATCCTAAGGATCCTTCGATAGTACTAGTCAATCCCGAAGGGCCAAAGCTCACCATAACACTAGTGAAATGACTGGAATCTATTATTCATGCTTATTGTATTACTGCTTCTCGAAAGCATAGAGGTAGACATGAGAAATACAATGTCTTTGTAAATGACATTACTTTGACTCAGTGGTGTCATCTGTCATGTCACCCATCCAAACAAAGAGTTGTAGAGCAGTTCTAGGGTAAGTTTAGCTACATCTTTTGGCCTTTTATTTTTGTCTCAATTTTATTTTTTTCAAATAATCTTACAAAAAGTCTCTAACTTTTGTTAGCCAAAAAAAAATATCATCAAAACTTCTTTCTTATACACACTTCTTATTTCAAAAACCATACTGGATTATTTTTTATTTTTGTCTCAATTTTATTTTTTTCAAATAATCTAACAAAAAGTCTCTAACTTTTGTTAGGCCAAAAAAAAATCATCAAAACTTCTTTCATATACACACTTCTTATTTCAAAAACCATACTGGATTATTTAGAGGCTAATTTTGATAGTCTTATTTCAGTTTCTAATATATATATATATATATATATATATATATATATATATATTGTTGGGTTAAAATGAATTGACCCTTTGCAAATTAATTAATTACCCAAGTTAATTAATTAGGTTCAATTACATGCAATAGCGTGGTAACACAAACAAATCACCAATTATACTAAATGCAGCGGAAAATAAATTTGACACATATGAATTATTTATGAATGGGGAAAACCACCGAAGCAAAATCTCACCGGATGATTTAAAGGTCACTACTCCCAAGAATCCACTATTATCAATCACAAGCGATTATAAGTATAAAGAATCTTACCAAACCCTTTGATCTATCCCGAAATACCAACCTACAGTTGAACCCTTACCCCAATACCCAATTGGACTTGTATTATAGCAGCAATCTTTCAGTTCAATGCACGAATCCTAGTATATGACTAACCAATGATGCAGGGATCCAAGTACGTGACTGACACCAGTAACTTGAAGAAGATGTTGGCTGCAAAGTTCTTCAGTTCATCAAAGATGAAGATCAGGATGCTCCTTGGTTACAAAACTCTTGGCGTAAAGACACAGTAGCTTCTTCAAAAAGAATAATGAACTAGGTCACTTTCTGCATGCAAGACAGCCTTTAAAATAAGCCTTATATATGTCTAAGGTTGTAAAAAAAAAAAAAAAAAAAAAAACCCTACACATACATGTCAGTTAGGGCCAAAAATCAAATATGGAAATTCTGTTTTCGTAGATCTCGACAGATTCAGCTTCTATCGAGCTTCTGTCGAGTTTCGTTCTTAAATCTCGATAGATACTGTTTCTGTCGAGGTATCTGTCGAGCTTTAATGAACAGCTCTTCTTCACTTGTTTCTTGGTCAGATCTTCATAGCTTTAACACTTGACTTAAACAACATGTTGCTTGAAGTCTTAAACTCATTCTAGATCTACCGAATTACAAGTAAAGTGCATTTTGTCAAAGGATTAGTCAATTACATAAAATATGTCCCTAACATATATATATATATATATATATATATATATATATATATATATATTTGTTCTTTATAGGATTCAAGAATTCTTTCTTTTTGATCTCTGCAATAGCTGTCCCGGGGAATTAGATAGATATGATAGATGGAATTTCGATTGGAGGTGTTTCTTCTAGCTTATACTAAATTGTTTCAGTTATATAGTTTTTTTGTTTGAATGAAATTCCGTTGGTTATTCTAAAAATCAAAATAAAAATAAAAGCCATACTGGATTTTATTGTAACTACTTGAAAACTTAGCACACATTCGAAAACAAAATACAAAAGTTTCCCGTTAGGCCCAATAGGTTGCCGTGGTTGCACCATGATTTAGTGATCCAACCCACAAGTAATTACGGATCATCTAATGAGCTTGTGTTGTAGGAAAAAAGGATCTTGTGTATTTGCTTCATGCAACGGAAACATAGAATATTCTCTTATGTTGTAGGACAGGGCAAATAGCTACATATCAAGTATGGCGCTTGCTTCCAATCAAAAATAATAATAATAAAAATGAAAGTATGGCGCTTGCAGACTTATGTTGTCCTAACCTTCAAGCTCAAGGCATCATGTGTTTGGTAGTGCAAATTAGGGGTGTGCAGAAAACCCACCGACCCGCCAAACCTGACCCGTCGGGTTGGGTCGATTTTTAAGGCTTGGTGGGTTGGGTTGGGTTACAAAATTTTTTTTTTTAGCGGGTCGGGTTGGGTTTGGGTCATAAAATTACAAACCCGCCATACCCGACCCGACCCACCCATATTTAATATATATTTAAAATATATTATATATTTAATAATTTTTTTTAAATCAGCTGTAGGGCACTTATATATATATATATATATATATATATATATATATTTATTTATTTAAATATATATTATATATTTAATAATTTAAAAAAAAAAAAAACCAGTTGTAGAGCAGCATTTCCTCGGTTCCTCCTACTAATACTAATTTAATATATATATATATATATATATATATATATATATATATATATATAATTAATAAAAAAATTTAAATAACCAGTTCTTCCTATCCTATATAAAAGCCAATTAGTGCACACAAATCCTAATAAATTACTATTTTTGTTTAGTCATTAGTGTTGTTTGCCTTTAAGGAGTTACATTGATACTAATCTTTAGGTTTTTTTAATATATTTATATTTATATTTTTTATACTCAATTTAATAATAATAATAATAATAATAATAATAAATTGTCAAACCCATGGGTTCAACCCGACCCATGTGGGTTGGGTTGGGTTGGACTTATGTGATGGGTTGGGTTGGGTTGAATTTTTTTTGACCCACTATGGTGGGTTGGGTCAAAAAATCCCCTCAACCCGACCCATACACACCCCTAGTGCAAATACGGTGCTCTGGACCTATGTTGGTTTAAACCCAGAAAAATCTTGTATGATACCCATGTCTCAACAACCTAATCTATGTAATTTAAGCATCAGTGAACTTTTTACAAGCATCACCAAAATTAAATTCATTATTTCTTAGTAATTATGCTTCACAGGCAGGGAAGGCAATAACAACCTAACCCGCAGGTACCCAGCCCGATCCAACCCAAATGGGTCGGGTTTTACCCAGCCCAATAAAGAATAGGATCGGGTATGGGTTAAAAAAAAAACCCTCCGAAGCGGATCCGGGTTTTATCAAAACCCGACCCAAACCCGGACCCGGACCCAGACCCAATCCAGTTAGCCTAAATGTAAAATTACCAAAAAACCTATATATATATATATATATATATATCACAACCCTAACCCTAAAACTCATTTCTCTCATTTCTCTCTCAACTCAGCTGCCTCTCTTACCTCACCCTCACTGACTCTCACTCTCACTCTCACTCTCATTTCATCTGCCCCTCATGGTCCAACCTAATCATCCTCACCCTCACTTTATTCACTCACTGACCCACCCTCACCCTCGTGGAGGAGCACGGATCTCGTGGTGGTTGCCGTTTGTCACGGAGGAGCACGGGATTGTTAGATCGGAGAGAGATGTGAAGATCGGAGAGAGATGTGATGATCGGAGGAGCTCTTGGTCGTGCTGAGGTCAGGCGAAGCCTAGGGGTGGGATTGATGGTTGAAACCACCGCCAATGGAGCTTTAGTGGTTTGAGTTCTTCATTTTTTTTTTTTTCATTTTTTTTTTTTTGGTTCATTTCCTCTCTCAGTATTTTTTGTTTTTTGGGTATTTATTTGAGGGTTCAATATGTATAGAATGTAATGTATGTGTATATTTTATGTTGGTTTAGTTGACTATAGCGCTTGAGATGACTTCAAAGAATGTAAATCAGAGTTGATGTTTTTGTTAATGTAAAAATCGGTCCATCAGTGGAGTTTTGTTTCTTCTATTTTTTGTGTTTATTTATTAATTATTTTCTATCTAAGAATCTCATTTCAGCAAGACTAATAACACAATGTTGATTGATTTGTGTTTCTATTTTTGTTTGGGATTTTTTTTTTAATAAGATTGGGTCGGATTAGGCCACAAATTAGGCCCAGAAGTGGCCAGACGGGGCCCGCGAAGACCCGACGGGGCAAGTTTGGGGCGAAAAAAAAAAAAAAAAAAACTTATTTATTAAACGGGCCAAGTCCGGGTAATGGGGGAGGGCCCGCAGGTCGGGTCCGGGCATCAAAAAACCTGGCCCAAACCCGACCCGTTGCCATTCCTATTCACAGCTCTCATGTATTATAAGAAAGGGATTTGTCAACATGATTTGATGACATTATAATTTTAGTGGGTGGGCCGAAAAGAGTGGGCCTATCCCCAGAACAACTTAGGCCCATTTCGGGGTGGTCTCGGCCCAAGATAGGCCCATGCTAGCCGAGAGTATAATGAAACATCCTAGATAAGGGACCCCACCTCGGGAAACTTTCCTGCAAGAACCCATATGAGCCAAAGATGCAAGGCAACGTCTTGGGAGAATCTGCCTGCCGAACATAGGATTCGGCGTCAAGCATAAGTTACTAGAGTATCATCTCAACGGCGGATAGTGGGTCCTCTCTTTAATACATGACATGACATAATTGAATTGTTGACAAGACTTAAGAAACCACCCAAGCCTTATGGGTGAAAGGACCCACCGATAAACTGGATATTCTTTCATCATGATTGTCTCACTGAAACAATGGTATAAATTGGAGGGGAGGGGCAAAAATTGGGGGTTAGAACAAAATTTGGGGGAGAGATACACAAGATAAAAGTGAGGACATAATCTTAGGATTATTGAGGTCTTGTTCGGACCTCAAGCAGGGAATTCGACAGTGGCAAAATCTTCTCAGCTAGGCCTACTTCAAAGCATTCCTACAAAAATTAGAACCAGTGTGTGATCCATCTTATCATAAATCACTTTAGGAGTCTCCCATTGTGGGCTATACCCAATCCAAAATACAAATAAATTGGGGGCCCAAATCCTAGAAAGCCCAAGGTTTTTGGAAAGGAGCCACCACAATTTTAAAAATTGAAACATGGAAGCAAATGGGATGTTATAATACTATGAAGCTAGTGGAGTAGAAGTTCCTTTTTATGATTAGAAGATGGAAACTAATTTGTAAGCCATTCTGATTTGTCTGCCACAAAGCTGCATCTTTAAGCACCATGATAGTTGTTTATACGTTTTTTTTTTTTTTTTTTACACACACTAAAACTTAAATACATTTAGTTCCTAAAATTTAGTATATAAGCGATTTTAGTCTCTAAAATTTAAAATAATTGCTTTTAGTCCTTTAGAGACCAAAATCCAATAATTTCAAGTTTCTTAGGAACTAAAAACAAGCACTTTAAGTTTCTTAAGGACTAAAGGCAATTACTTTAAAATTCAGGGACTAAAAAAAAACAATTTCAAATTCATGGACTAAACTCACTTATGTGCTGAAATTTACGGGTATAGGATTAACTTCGTCACCACTTTATAGTTGCATTGAATATGATAGTTTTTAGAAAAGATAAAATAATCAATACAATTATATATTTGAATCTAATTGGAGAACCTAATCTACAATACCAAAGAAACTGTAATTCACTGCTTGATATCTAAAAAAAAAAAAGATTACATTATTGATATAAAAAATCATATAATTGACTAGATTATTGTAGATTACATTATTGAAATAAATTTGTTACAAAAATCATATAATTTCAATCGCCTGGTATCTAAAAAAAAGATTACAATATTATTGATATAAATTTGTTACAAAAATCATATCTCAAATACATTCGAAAAATTCCTTCTTAATAATTCATAAAGGCGATGGCTTGGGAAAAAAAAAAAAAAAGTGATCCCAATATATATATTTATCCAAGTTTACTAGATTCCTTACCATGGAGACCCTCCTAAACCAATGAGGAAACAAGAGCTGAGGTTGAATATATGTACGCCATCAAAGTGGACAAAGCTTATGTCAGCTAAGGCTATCTATACAGAGACAAGTTTTTTTTTATTAATTAAAAAAGGAAATATCTTTTCCAATTTTTATCACACTATTTCACTCACTATCTATATATGAAACACCTCTATCCTCATAAATGATAAATCCCAACAAACAAATAGTGTGGTGGAGCCGTGGGGAGTTAAGGTAGTGTTAAACCTTGTAGTATAAATATGTGTCAATTCACAATTGTCTAACATCAAACCTTCTATCTCTCAAGGAGGCTCTAGATAAAACTTTTCATGAGATAATCTGCATATTTTATAGTATACTTTGCCATGGATACTCTTAGATCATTTCAACTGCTTTCTTTGTTCTTCCTAGTTTTCACATTTTCTGCTTCTGTTTTTGCTTATAACATGCCAAGGCTTGGAACCCAAAGAAAAACAACGCAGCATGAACCCCAAACCACATCTTCAATATCCAATCTTGAAGATCTCAAAACCTACTATTACACCCAAACACTTGATCACTTCAACTATAGGCCTGATAGCTACACCACTTTCAAACAAAGATATGTGATCAACTCTAGGTATTGGGGTGGAGCAAATGCAAGTGCACCAATATTTGTGTATCTTGGCGCAGAAGAATCCTTGGATGACGATTTGCCCATCATTGGATTTCTAAGTGATAATGCCCCCAAGTTTAAGGCTCTCCAAGTATACATAGAGGTAAACTTTAAAAAGTGATATGTCAATTATTTCACATTTCACAATAACTATAAACTTATAACCAACTACTATATACACACACACATATATATATATAATAAGGGTCATGCTAACGGATGTCCTTAGGGCAATAATTAACAATTTATTTTAAAAAAGTTTTGACATCATTTTTAAGAGAAATGGTAAAAACTGTCAAAGCATTAATTTTTTTTATTTTTTCATAAAAACTTTCTTTAAATGAATTATTAATTATAAGAACATTCTTTAACATTTTTCATGTAATAAAATTACCCTGAACATTTTTATAGATTGTAATATTTAAACCGAACCATAAAATGAATCCTCAGACGAAGAAAGCTTTTTCCATTTTGATGTGATCTGTATTGGAATCTTACACTAAGAAGTTGTTGTATATATTATTTATTCTAAATAGCATCGGTACTACGGGAAATCAGTACCATTTGGATCAATGGAAGCGGCTTTGAAAAATGAAAGCACTCGTGGTTATTTCAACTCAGTTCAAGCTATAGCCGATTATGCTGCTGTGCTCTTACACATAAAGAAAAAGCTATCTGCAGAAAATTCTCCGGTAATTGTTTTTGGAGGTTCCTATGGAGGAAGTAAGTCACTCTAAATCCATTTTTTTAGACACTAGCTACTAGTCGATCACTAACTTTTTCATGTTTTTTCTTACTTTATTTTTCTCTTTTTTACGTAATTTTACAGTGCTTGCATCATGGTTTCGGCTAAAGTATCCGCATATTGCCCTTGGAGCTGTAGCTTCTTCAGCTCCAATCCTGTACTTTGACACCATCGCACCACAAGATGGATACTACTCTATAGTAACCAAGGATTTTAAAGTAACACATTAACTTACTTTATATTTATGGATTTAATGTTAAAATCAATTTAAAACAATAAATTTATGGTGCGTCTGAGTACCACTTATTTTACCGAAAACTGAAAACTAAAAACAATAAAAAAATATTTTTCGGTTACTGTTTATTAATGAAAATACTATGCATTTGCCTCATTACACTGTTTATGTCTCATGAACAGTGCAAGAGGTGCTGCTGGATTAAAAAAAAAAAAAAAAGGCAAATGCAAAATAGAATAATTTCTATTCAAACATATACTTAGAGATACAACATTTTTCACAATTATTATATGACATGGATGTTATTTGTGCATAATAAAATTAGTATCAATAATAAACCCAAATAAAATAATCATAGCAAGTCGCGTCAATTTAAAAGCTGCCCTCAAAAGCTTATAGAAACTGTGATGGCCGGTGCAGGAAACTAGTGAAAGTTGCTACGAAACCATACGGGAATCATGGGCGGAAATTGATAGGTTTGCTTCAAAGCCTCATGGTCTTGAAGCCCTTGGCAAGAGATTCAATACTTGCAAGTACTAGCACAGTTTTGCCTCATTGTTATATAAAATTCTAGCTAAGAAAACAATTCTCTCCATTTTATATTGATCAACTTTGCATAGCGTGATACACTGTTAAATTCAGAAAATAAAAACCTAATGATCATGAAATAGAGAGGATCTTGTTTCTAGGGGTCATTTCTAATCAATCTAAATTTCTTTTCTCCGCAGTCGGTTAAATGGATCTGTTGATCTCAAGGACTATTTGGACTCAATATATTCTGAAGCAGCTCAATATAATCACCCCTCAACATATCCACTTAGCGTTCTGTGCAGTGCCATAGATGGAGCTTCTGTAGGAACCGATACTCTTGGCCGAGTATATGCTGGTGTAGTTGCTTATATGGGAAACCATTCATGCTATGACATGGATTTCTACAATCGTCCAACTGAAACCCATGAGGGGTGGAACTGGCAGGTATAGCTTTCACAGTTCTACATTACAAGACCATAATAATAATATAATTAATGATGATAATAGCTACTGTAAGTTTTAGGTCTTCTAATGACTAAAAAAAGCATAGTGGTAACATGTTTAAATGTTATATATTATAAGATATATTAAGCTAATTATTTTTAAAATAGGAATAGTAGAAAATATTAATCAAGAATTATGAGAAGTAAACCTCTAGATGCACTTCAATATGGCTCTATTGATGATTAGTTTTGGCATCATTTAACCCTTCACTAAGTAGATCCCACCTAAAAGTATCCAAATGTGCATCAAAATGTACTAAATATAATTTTTTTGCACAAAATTATTTTCTGTCACTCGATATCTCTCCTATTTATTTATTTAGCGAAGGAATGAGAAATTTTTTTCCAACTACGAACATGAGTAGGTGCACGGAATTTGTTTGAATTGGTTATAATGATAGGACTAATCTATATATTATATTATATGTTCAGACATGTAGTGAGATGGTTATGCCCATTGGCCATGATAGCAAGGACTCAATGTTCCCACCAGCACCTTTCAATCTAAACAAATTCATCAATGAATGCAAGAGCTTGTATGGTGTCATGCCTCAGCCTCACTGGGTGACAACTTACTACGGTGGTCAAGTATGTTTTTAATTTAAGTACTTTTCCTTAATTGCTTAGTTAAACATTTCAAAATTACTTCTGATGATTATCTGTATTCAGTGATGTTACTCGTTGCAAATTACTTTTGGGCTTCTGATAATAGTCACATGTCTCAAATTATTGCAGGATTTGAAACTCACACTCCATAGGTTTGGTAGCAATATTATATTCTCCAACGGACTAAGAGATCCTTACAGTAGTGGCGGGTAAACAAAGAAACAAAATAAATAAATAAATAAATAATCAGCTTTTTAGTTATTCATTTTATTTGGAAGTTTGTAAATTTTAATGTATTCTACCTACTAATTCGTTTGTCCATCTCTGATCATAGGGTTTTGGAGAACATATCAGAAAGTATCCTTGCTGTCACTGCAGTTAATGGTATTGATCATTTCATTAAAAAAGATTGTTACCTGAAGGGAAAAAAAAATACATAATATAAACAAAACAATGGTTAAATAAACTATTATTGGGGAAGAAAAATCATGCATATAACCTATGGTGCCTCTTGTTCATTGTTAAAATGATGGTTAAATTATTAAGTTCACTATTTCCTAATTTATATTCTTTATGATAATTGTCATGCATATAACCTAGCGTGCTAAATGTTCATTTTCTGCAGGTTCTCATTGCTTGGACATACTCGTGGCAAAGCCAAGTGATCCGCAATGGTTGGTTATGCAAAGAAAGACAGAGGTCAAGATAATTGAAAAATGGATTGCCAATTACCATGATGATCTTCTAGCTTTCAAATAGCATGTTTAATATATATCAGAGGAACTCCACATATAGTTTCAGAAAGAATTATGGAGCCAAATAATGTAGCTAATGCTCAATCCGAAATCAATGAAAAAATATTAAGTATTCTAAATTCCGGCACTCATGATGGTTGAGCGATTATTGCTTGTAATATGATATCTGTTTGTTTGTTTAGACCCCTCAAACAGATTGTTTAACCTAATATATTAACCAAGTAATTACTTAGATTAATTATTTAGATCTAGGTTAAACAAGCATATATCATATCATTCACAAAAGCGGAAAAATAAATAACACAACGATATGATGATTCAGGAAAACCAATGAAACTAATCGTTTCAAGGTAAAAATTTGGGGAGCATTTGACATAGCTATCCTTAAGTTAAAGTAAATCCACTATAAGAGAATTGAAGTTTTTACAATCAAATTTAACCCTAAATCTATTACTACCTCATGTAGTAACTTGCTAACACGACTACGTGCAATTTCCGAATTCACAGACTCTTTCTCTTCTTGGATTTACAGCAACACAAGCCGCCTTACTTGTGACTTTGAGATCCCACTCAAAGGTTTCAGATCACTATCAGTAATGATCTTGATGCAGCAACTATGTTCTACTAACGCTTGATTATAGTTCTTACTTTAGTAGATTCTTGTGTTTTTAGAAGGTACAAAACCTCTCAGATCTC